>JAENPR010001547.1:0-139915 GCA_018135685.1 Themeda triandra | reverse complement strand
GTTTCTCCACGTCGCTCCTTTCTTCCTCCCCTTCAAACTGCCCAGGTGGGCCTCTGATGGGAGGTGGAGACATGTGCCTACGAACGGAGTGTTGACGGTCGTTAAGTATCAATTTTATACCATCAACGCAGCAAGAGAAAGGACTAATATGAGTTCACCTGTTAGATATAGGGGTTACATTGACAGAATTCCACGAGTTTTGGTGATTGTATATTTCTCGGGGGTTATCGAAAGAGAACCAAAGGAGGCCCGGATGTCATGATTACATAGAGATAAAGACCGAACGGGTGAAAAAGTATAATCTAGAAGACTCCGAGGCGACCCCGAAGGCCGGGCCCCACTGCGCCTCCCACGGTCGGCCGCCCAAAGTCGGCCGACTCCCCACCTCGACCAATCACGTCGAGTCTCGCGGATCCTCCTCCACCGCCTTTGAGGATGAATAATTATCGTCCATTTAGGTCGGTTTGATCCGAGGGCCGTGGTTCATCCTAGGGGGCTATATATTGAGCCCCGGCCCCGGGTGAAACCCTAATTCATTCTCTCTTCATTCATCGAGAGGATTCGGAGAAGCCGAGCCACCATCTCAATTAGAGCTCCATAGTTTAGTAGCATAGCTACATAGGAATAGATCTAGAGGGAATCAAGCCTAGCTTGGAGTCCGGATCATCGGAGTTCTTGGTAATTCCCTCTACATTCTTGTAATATTCATCATTGTTCGTGATACTATGAGTAGTACTTTGTTCTATTCTATTATATCATACTTGACTTTGCTCTATTTGATTATGTTCTCAATTATATCGTTCTTAGTTTACTTTGATTATATGTTTAGCATAGTTGGACTAGAATTATGTTTATGCATAGGATCGTATAGCGCTTGCTCATTAGGCCAATGGGTGAGTGATAGATATTGTGTAGGCATGGTGCCTATACCGTATTTATCTGCGATTGCACCCTATATTCCGGATCGTGAGGTAGATCGCGGGAGTGATCTGTTGAGTCCTTTGTAGCCCTTCTCCCGAGTATAGGTCTAGCGAACAAACCTATTACATTGAAGTCATTGCTATGTCTCTAGCCTTCTCCCGGTAATATCACTATGCATAGATGTAACCTTTTCCCGCCATGATTGCTAGATGTTCTTGCACTAATCATTGTATGCTTTGACTTTATAGTTAGAATAACATAGGATTATACCCTAGATCGTCCTAGTCCATGCTGCTAGTGTTATAAGCTTAGAGTGCTAAGTTGAGATGGCTGTTACTATCATTTTATGTGGCTAAACGCTCTCATTTATCTTATGTCATTTATCATTCATTCCTATATTTTATGTGACACTTACCCCGTATGAGATGATCGATACGGTACAAGGTTAAGCTCTCCATTATCGCATGTGCATTGCTCATCACTCATTATCCAAAGGCATTCCCTTCCCAAAGGTAAAATTATAAATAACGATACCTGGATTACTCCTGGTTAAAATGCTACATCGGTATTATCTCGTGCGCTTGGGATCCCATATTTATTTCTAGTAGCAGTTGCATTATTTAGTACCGACATTTTTGGCGCCATGTTAGGGATGACAACCTAACACCGAGTGGCGTTAGAAATGTCAACAAGCATTTTTGGCGCCGTTGCGGGGAAGGTTGAAAGCCAATGGATAATGAGCAAAGCATTGCACTACATAATGAGATTGAGCACTTGTCACCATTCTCTACTCATACAAACCTTACCCTTGTATTTCGTCTATTTTATATCTTATGCGGGTAATGTATGAAAAAGACAATTCTTCCCGATAATTATATTGACGATCCGAAGTTTTATTCGAAGGCCGAAGCAAGTTGAAGAAGACCACTCAATCATCATCATCAACTCAACTTGGAAGTTTGTCGGAAGCGAAAGTCGACCTTTCGTTCGAGACTTGACACCGGTGTTTGAAGCCATGGCGAACAAGTCACTCCGCGAGTTCTCGCTCCAACCACGGACAACATTCATACTTGGACCAGTCGGACATCGAAGGAGCTTTTGAGCTCAAGCCTGATCAACATGGTGCAAGCAAGCCGGTTCTGTGGGAAGGCCCATGAAGATGCTAGTGCTCATCTCCAACACTTATTGGAGATTTGTAGCACATTCACTATCAAGGACGTCCCCAGAGATGCTATACTCCTTCGCCTCTTCCCATTCTCACTCTTGGGGAGAGCGAAGCAGTGGTTCTACGCCAATAAGGAGAAGAATACTACGTGGGCACTATGTTCCACCAATTTCTTGGCGAAGTTCTTCCCCATGGGCAAGACAAATGCTCTTCGTGGGAAGATATCAAGCTTTCAGCAACATCATGATGAGACTGTTCCAGAAGCTTGGGAGCGCTTTCAAGATTACATCCTCGAGTGTCCTCATCATGGCATAGAGAATTGGCTGCTTATGCAGACATTCTACCATGGGCTCAGCAATAGCACACGTGAGATGATGGATGCTGCTGCCGGAGGTGCATTCTTATCACTCACTATTCCTCGTGGCCACAAATCTTGTGGAGAAGATGGCATCCAACCAAGGCCGGAGTGAAGAAAGAACTCGACCCGCAAGAGAGGTGGAGGAATGCACCAGTGAAGGAGGTAGACATGCCGTCTCGCCAAAATGGATTTGCTAATGAAGAGGCTCGATGAGAGAGCCCTCGAGAAGAAAGAAGTCATGCATATACATGATGCTCGCATGACATGTGAAGAGTGTGGAGAGACGGGCACACAGGTGCTAACCGCCCGTAGCCGAAGGAGGACGTGAACTACCTCAACAACAACAATAATAATTACTATCGTCCTCAGCAAAATCAAGGTTGGAATCGGCGAGGCCTAACTACTCGTGCAATTATTCAGGAAATTATCAAGGTAATAACTCCTCCTACAATAATTACAACCACCGCCTTTGAGAGAGTTAGTGCCGAATCAAGGCAAGATGATGGACAATCTGTCCAAGAAGCCGACATCAAATGACAAGGTCCTAGAGACACTCGGCAAGAATGGATGGTTTTTCCAATGCCATCAAGAGTCGGCTCGGCTTCAACAAAATACTTGAGTCGCAGTACAATAGCTTGTTAACCTTGCTCCCTCCACCGGTCAAGGTAAACCGGCGGGACAACCCGAAGAGCTCGAAAACCGCAAATCTTGTTGATATATTCAATGTAGAAGACAGCCGGAGTGATCCATCGAAGGGGTCATGGATTGACTCAACTCTGCCAATCAAGAAGGGCGATCCAGGGAGACCAGTCATTCCGATCTCCATTGGAAGTACCAACTTCAATGAAGCAATACCCGTGACTTCGGTGCAAGCATCAACATCATGCCAAGAGTGATATATGAGAAGCTATTCGATGCCCCTTAGCATACACAACCATGTGCTTGCAGCTTGCGGATCGGTCACTCCGTGTCCTTTGGGAGTACTAGAAGATATATGTGTACGAGTGGGCAACTCGTATGTCCCCGCGTACTTCGTGGTAGTGGATACGAGGCGGTGATGAAAGGTCCCCTATCATTCTGGGACGACCATTCCCGAACATTGCTTTGGAGCCATCATGTATGCCAACACCGCCAAGATCATCTTCAACATCAAGGGCAAGAGAGAAACCTTCTTCTTCAAGAACAGAGTGCCGGTTCCCCCAAGACACCCTCATCAACAGTAACAGTGAGAAGAAGAAGAATCCGGCTAAGAAGAGCAAGAACAAGGATAAGAAGACCAAGAAGACAGAGACAAAGTGAGGATGGTCACCGCAGTCCACAAGGAGCATGACCACTTACTCGAGTCCCCACGTCGATCAAGAAGGATGACCCAGTGTCCCAACCATTCAATGCTCCATCAACGAAGCTCTTTCAATAAAGTCATGCAGTGACACCGGATCGGGCGTCAACATTATGGCCAAGGTAACCTATGAGTATCTATATGGCACTATGCCTTTGGAGCCTACCTATGCACAGCTGCAGATGGTAGACCAAACATTCCGCTTCGTCGAAGGAGAAGTAAAGGATGTCCTCATCCAGATAGATGACCATTATGTCCCTACAGACTTTCTAGTCATCGATATGGGAGATGACTACGATCCTCCAATCATCCTAGGAAGACTATTCCTGAACACCACCAGAGCTATCATCTATATTGGGACAGGAGAGATCCATTTCCACTTTCCCACTGAGAAGGTACGCCGCTACTTCAACAATAATTATATAATCACTTAGGAGCCCAAGAAGAACGAGCAAGGATAAGGCAAACAGCACTGGGCCGTCGCGAATAAGAAAAACATCACTACGAGATGGATGGGTCGACTATGAGGGAGAAGTGTCAAGATATGAAGACCGGTACCCCGAAGAGAAGAACATTGTAGAAGAAGTGGTGCTACCAGCAGAAGAGAAACAAGTGATCCAAGAAGCTTCCTCCTCAAGGTCACCCTCTCCAACAAAGAAGGTGTGGAAGGTAAAAGAAAAATCAGTTCCTACACACGAGGTGACATCATCCGAGGTGCCAGCCAATGCGCCCCTTGAAAAATGAGTAAACATGACAAGTCCTGTTCGGAGGACTTAAAACCACCGAACGCCGCGCCAAGAGGTAACTTGGTATTTATCAGCAATTACTTTTCAGCATTGCATTTTTAACTTAGCATACTCATTTTCCTACTAGCATCTTGGTTGCATCTTTACTCTTTTATCTCCGCACTAGAAAAAGAAAATAAAGATGTTGTGAATTTGCATCCGAAAATCCTTAAGCCCCATGTGGATAATCATTCACTTTGGTGGCACAAAAAAATAATTTCTCAAAGATATTTACCTTTTCCGTCTCGCATTCCTTAAATAATAAAAAGATAAAAATATTTCTTGTGATCCCGTTAGAATGAGTTTTAAGTTAGGAAAGTTCTAGACAACCGAGGCCTAGAGGTTTTATCACTAACACTTAATTAGTTCCACAAGCTTTGTTGTCTATTTGAGCTTCACAACATTAAGGATCAAGAAGAGCTAACAGTGCGTAAGGACATCCAGCTTCCACGTCGGAGTGCCGCCGTGACACTTGAACGCCGTCTCCAACAAGAACTATCTACGACACTCCCCGGAGGACTAGAACGTCTTCGTGCACATCGGCAACATCGCAGACTATGTCAACATCCAGCCTTGGGGGGAGAGCATCCCCGTGTACCAAGCTAAGTGTCTCCAACTTATCTGTTTATGCCTTGTTAAAGTATGCTTAGTTAAAACAACTAAAAAAAAGAGATGCATAACCATAGAAACCCAGAAAGATTTCCTTATTTATCTTTTGGAGAGCTCTTGCAATCTGTCTTTAAAGTGATCCCTAGAATAAACTCTACATGGAGATGATGAATAGTTGCTCTCGCCGTAATTCCTTTCAAGTACCTAGTTTTCAACCTTGCACTCGTTGGCGTTTCTTAGCGTGTGCGGCCAAATCCGCAAGCGCACGGAAATCACCGTTATAGCACTTCACCCGGTGAGTAATCGGGATCGTATTTCTTTCACGAAGAACGGCTTGTGAGTTAATTCTAACCGAGAGGTTGCCCGAGATGGAGTAGGATAGCTTAGGTAATGAGGTTTTCTAGGGTAATGGGCCTAGGAGATGGCTAAACTCGTTGCTAAACTTCTTACTTCGGGCACCGGATCGCACCCGGTCTGCCAAGTGATGCCGGCTGTAGCTCTACGCCGTAGCGGACGTGGGGATTACAAGGGACGGACAGGCCGTCACCACCGCCGCCTACCACCTCAACCGTGGACTACGAGGCAAACAAAGGTAGGTCCTAGCCTAGACACCACGTCTATGCCAGTTGCTATAACTCTAGCGGTGGCCAGGAGCTCCCGTCTCTATCAGGGGTCCTCTTACTAGAGCTTCCGTCACGGGGACGAACGACGAACCCGCAAGAAGATAACAAGCAAGAATAACTTACTCAAAGGTATTACCGAAAGTTAAACACGATGTCTTACTTCAAGTAACAAGACGCCGTAGAGGTACAAGCGAGGAGGGAGCCGACAAGTCCTAAGACTCCGCCCGTGGAAGACTAGCTTCCCGAGAGCTCTCTTGAAGAGATGCTCTACTCTTGCTCCTCTCTCACTCCTTACTTCTATTCTAGCTAGGCTAGGTAGAGTGGCTCTACTCTCTCTATTGTACACTTGTGGAATGGAGGTATGGTGAAGAGTGAGAACTAAAATGAATAATGAATTGTTCTATGTCTACATTGTGTGGAATGTGTTTGAGAGGAGGGGGAATGGCCTCCTTTTATAGGTGGAGAAGAGGGGGCTCCTTGGAAATATGCCATCCCCACATGGAAGGGCCAAAACCGACCTCCATAGGCGGTTTGAGACCTTCCATACCAGAAGCACCAGCGAAATCAACATCCTCACGTAATCACGAACCGACTGACCAAAGATGGGCCCAGGAGCCAGCCCAGGAGGCGCGCTCGCGCCCATTGTGGGCCCCATGGGCCTCTGCCTTTGCCGCCAGTGTGTAGGCCTTTCAGCTGGCTTCGAATCGGCTGGTCATTTGCCCAAATCGGAGTCCGGATGTATCCGTGGCGCCCAAATTAGTGAGACATGGTCGTGCAGCCCAAGATAGAGTTGGTCTAGGTTTTGGGATTCCACCTCTCGGGTCCATGCTTTGGCATTTTGGACCATGTTCATGGCCCGATATTATGGTAAGTGGGCCACCTTCTCATATCATAGTTTTTCCTCATGTCTTGGCTCATTTTATGTGTAATTCGGGTATGTCCTGCAAAACAAGGAATCTGCACCACACTGTGGAAATAGTTAGAGTACAGCCCTATTCTAGGTGAAAATTGGTGTTGCCTAGACTAATGTTGGTGGGGTTAGAATTGAGTTAAGGACCGCCAACAACTCCCCCACACTTAGCTCTTTGCTCGTCCTCGAGTAAAGGATGAAGAACTAGGTGGTTGCATTCTCCCAAGAGTTGACCCGCATACGATTATTCCGAGCTTCTTCCTGCATTTGTGAACATTCATGGTGGCTACCAAGTTATCTTACTTGCTATTGAAGGAGGAATAGTTTGAAATCCAGTCAACTCACACTACCCATGCTTTGAGACTCGGGGTTTTAGAATTTTTCGCAAAGTTAGCCTTAGCTCCTCATGTGATACTCTCAATTCGCTCTTTTTTTCAGTGGCTAGTCCTATCTAGGTGTTCTTGATCATCCTACCACTACAGGTCGATATGTGGAGTTTTGGGTATGGATGATGAACGAGTTTCAATGTCAAGCCACTGGATGTCATGAAGAGAAGGCCATATCCCTAGATGATGCAAGTGCAAGTGCAAGTGTAGAAAATATTTGTGGACTCCCGATCATGCTTTGTCTCTTATTGAAAAGAAGATGCAAGAAGGTATGGACTTGAAGAACAACTCTAAAACTTGCTTTATCTCTTTTTTTTTTTTTCTTTTCTCTTCTTTTTTTTTTTTTTTTTCTTTTTTTTTTATCTCGGACCTTGGAAAAAAAGAACTCTTCCTTATTCACGAACCATGCTTTTCTTTGTAGGATTTTCTAAAAACAAATTCATACCTTTCTTGGATGAATGATGGAGAGAGAGATGCATGACTTGTTGACAGGAGTATTTTGGTGGAAGAGGGAGAAGATGTGAAAAATATGTGCTCAATTCTCGGTGTAAGAATTTGAGCGTTTTTGGTGGAATGGTGGATAAAATGAGTGCGCGACTTTCACCGTGAGAGTCGGCATATTTATTTGGCGGGCGAATGCTTGTGCGGCTCTCAATGTGAGAGTCGGCATATTTATTTGGTGGGTGAATGCAATGATCTTGGGGATAAGGCCATCTCTAGCAAGAATCTCAAGACTTGACATTGCTATAAGTGGCTAAACAGGTTTTGTAAGCGTAAGCGTAGATATTTGGCTCTGGTAGGACATAGCACTTATCACACGAGGAGCATTTGCTAAAAAAGTTTTTGAATTTTTGCATAAAAATACCCAAGTCCATTGCACGAGTTGGTAAGCATCATATCATTCTACTATATCTCACCTGCCAATAACTTAGATAAAACATGGGGTCCCTATTGCATAGGTTGTTCACACAATCAAGATAAGCAAGGAATAAAAAGTATGCAACTCGTTTCTCGATTGGTGAAAATAGGAGATGGAGTTTTGCAAAGTTTTTAGTTTTATAACTTTTTATTTTCAGCAATAAAGAGAATTAGCGAGGAGTGAGAGGGTGCGCAAACCGTGTTTTTACCATGTCGAATATTTCTGCATCAAGGAGCAAGGTGCCTCCCCACACTTGTTTTTGTACCCGTCTTTTTCTTAAATGCATACAAAAACAAGTGCGGACAAGACACAATATATATATATAATAAATATATATTTTTTTTCATAAACACAAGAAAGATAGAATGAATTAAAGTCATGCCCTAAATCAAATCAAAAATTATCCGGCATGACTAAATCAATTCTATCAATTTCTTGGTTTAACTTTGTGCGTAAAGAAGGCTCAAGGAAAGGCTTTAAGCGGTGACCATTTACCTTGGAGTTGTTACCGTTGTCGTCCCGGATCGTGATTGCGCCATGAAACGACGTGTCCACGACGGTATATGGCCCCTTCCACTTGCTTCTAAGTTTTCCTTCACCGAATAACTTTACCTTGGAGTTGAATAGCGGACCTTGTCGCCCGCGAAACTCCTTGGTTTTGATCCGATTGTCGTGCCACCTCTTCGTTCGCTCTTTGTAGAGCTTGGCACCGTGGTACGCCTTCTCTCGCCATTCCTCAAGCTCGAGATCTCCTCGGCGGTTTCTTCCGGCTAGCTTGAGGTCCATGTTCCAGCTTTTAATTGCCCGGTAGGCTCGATGCTCGAGTTCTACTCGGCAAATGGCACTCTTTCCATACACAAGCCGGAATGGTGATATGCCAATGGGGGTTTTGTAAGCGAGTCCCCGTATGCCCGAGTGCATCGGGAAGCTTACTTTTCCATCCTTTCCCCATGTCGTTGACAGTCTTCTCGCAGGATTTTTTTTATCTCGTTTGTTCGAGGTCTCGGCTTGGCCATTGGTTTGTGGGTGGTATGGTGTGGCGATGTTGTGCTTGGCCCCCACTCTCTCGGAATGCTCAAGGTTTGATCAACGAAATGTGATCCTCCATCGCTTATCACCATGCGTGGTGTACCAAAGCGAGGAAGATTATTTCGTGGAACATCCTTCGAGCATGTTTTGCGTCCGCCGCTCGGCATGGCATGGCCTCCACCCACTTGGAGACATAGTCGACAAAGAACAAGGATGTACTCGCATTCTTGGGACTTCGGAAGGGCCCCATGAAGTCAATGCCCCACACATCAAATATTTCTATTTGAAGGTTGAAGTGGAGGGGCATTGCGTTGCGAGCCGTGATGCCACCCCTCGGAATCGGCACTTTCGACACCTCCGAATGAATTCTTTGGTGTCGCATACATCGTTGGCCGAAGAATTTGCACCGCCGATTTTTGCTTGAGTGCGGAATACTCCATAGTGGCCTCCGTATGGTGCCGAGTGACGTTTTCAATGATCTCGCATCCCTTCGCGTCGGCACACATCTTCTCGCATGCCATCTCGAGCACACTCGGCAGTACGGATCATCCCACGCATGACGACGGCTCTCAACCTCCGGCTTTTTCCTCGCTTTCTCCGGTGGTACATGTCCCGCAACCATGTAATTCACAATGTTTGCATACCGGGGTTGGAGTCCGTCACGCCAATAGCATGTCGTCGCGAAGGAAGTCATTGATGGGCAGATCCCGCATGTTAGTGACTTGCAAATGCGACAAATGATCTCGCTACGGTATTCTCTACTCCTTTCTTATCTTTTATTTCTAGATCGAACTCTTGGAGTAAAAGAATCCAAATGGATCAAGCGTGGTTTCGCATCTTTCTTAGTGAGCAAGAATTTCGGGCGCCGTGATCCGTGTAAACGATCACTTTCGCGCCCACTAAGCAAGATCGAAACTTGTCGATAGCGAATACCGCAGAAGAAGCTCTTTTTCGTCGTGGCATAATTGAGCCGAGCTCCCGTTAGAGTCTTGCCGGCATAAGCTATCGCGTGATGCTTTTTATCTTTGGTTTGGCCTAAGACCGCACCAACAAAGATAATCGCTTGCATCACACATGATCTCAAAAGGTAGAGACCAATCGGGAGGTTGGATGATAGGTGCGAGATGGGTGCTTGCTTGAGAGTGTTAAATGCTTTCAAGCACTCATCGGTAAACTCAAAAGGAGCATCTTTAGCTAATAGGTTCGTGAGGGGTCTAGAGATTTGTGAAAAATCCTTGATGAATCTTCTATAGAACCCCGCATGACCTAAGAAGCTACGGATTCCCTTTACGTTTACCGGGGAGGTAGTTGCTCGATAACCTCTATCTTAGCCTTATCTACCTCGATTCCCTCTCGGACACTAAGTGCCCCAGACAATGCCCTCTCGGACCATGAAATGGCACTTTTCCCAATTAAGTACCAAATCTTTGTCCCGACACTTTTGCAAGACCCCGTCTAAGTTGTTCGACAATGATCAAAAGTTTTTCCATAGACGGTGAAATCGTCCATGAAAACATCCATGATTTCTTCGATCATGTCCGAAAAGATAGACATCATGCACCGTTGAAATGACGCGTGCATTACACAACCCGAACGACATCCTACGGTATGCGTACGTTCCGTAGGGGCATGTGAAGGTCGTTTTGCTTTGATCATCCGGATGGATGGGAATCGATGATATCCTCGAATACCCATCAAGGAAACAAAAGAAGGAGTGTTTCGCTAACCGTTCCAACATTTCATCAATGAAGGGAGCGGAAAGTGATCCTTCTTTGTTGCCTTGTTAAGTTTTCGGTAATCAATGCACATTCGCCATCCGGTGATAGTTCGTTGAGGTATGAGTTCGTTTTTAGCGTTCTCAATGACCGTCATTCCTCCCTTTTTGGGAACCACTTGACCGGGCTAACCCAATCACCGTGTGGTACGGATAGATTATCCCGGCGTGAAAAAGTTTCGTAACTTCCTTTTTCACGACTTCCCGCACCGCATTGTTCAGCCTTCGCTGAGGTTCCCGTGAAGGTATGCTAGATGGTTCTATGGGAATGCGATGGGTACAGAGCGTTGGGCTTATCCCTTTAAGATCGTCTAGGCAATACCCAAAGACCGACTTATGTTTTTCTAGGACGGCTATGAGTTTGGTCGTCTCCTTATCACTAAGTTGGTCACTTATGATGACAGGAGTTTGGGTGTCGCCATTCAGGAAAACATAACATAAGCCTTTGGGTAGGGGCTTAAGCTCAACTGGAGGTCTAGGCGGTTTCTCCCCTATAGGACGATCAACTGGCTCCCCGAGCTCGTCTTTTTCTTCTGTAAAGAACTCGGCATCTTTATCTAAAGACAACTCGGGTGACTCAAACATGTCGACCGCTAGAACCTCTATGGGCACACTATGGGGAGATTCGGCCACTGAGTTCCTGGCTCTAGTGACTTGAATCGGGAATGTTTCTCTCCCTAGTTTTATGTTGACTTCCCCTGTTTTTGACGGATTGTCAAAGTGTGGTTCCAGGGGGTGCCCAATGAGTATGTCGACTTCCTGGATGTCGAAGACAAGAAAGTCCAGGGACAATTCGACATCTCCATGGTGGAGTGTCACATTATGTACAATCTCTAGTCCTTTTTGAATAGAATCTGGCGTTCTTAAGGACCGTGTTGTTGGAGTAAATGACTCCATTCCTAGACATGTGGATGCATAGGAATGGGACATCAAATTTGCCCCAACTGTGAGATTATACAAAGCGTCCACCCAATTCCGCTGTATTTTGCAACGGCGGGTAGAAGATGGAGCACGAATCTGAATTACTTCAGACGAGAGCTCACCTTCTGCTACCCACTCCGTGCTCATAACAAAAGTCAACTCTCTAACTGACTCCTTGAGAAAAAGTTCGTCAAGGGGCTCGCTAGGGGCGACAGGAATTGGTGGTCGGGTGCGACATCCATATTGCGAGGTATTTACTAGATTTTCAAAAAGCTCATCCTCGAAAGCCGGAAGATCCATGGGTTCTTCCATCTTGGGTTCTGGTTCGGGAGAGGGTCTCTCTAAAGGTTGGGAAGGTTCGACTGATGCCGAAGAGACATCCTCTTTTATTGGCTCGGGTTCTACACGGATGGGTTCTAAGGGAGGAGCATTCTCTTGGATGCGATCCAAGAGAGCTTGCCCTCTTCGGTGGTTTTGTCTTTGGAACGACCCTCCGGCAGCTACATCGAGCAATAGGGCAGAATTTCTATCTAAGCCTAACCAAAAATGTTGTAAGAGCACATGGTTAGGGATAGGCAGTGCCGGGCCGATCGTGTTAGGATCAAAAAGCATTCCCGTGCTGCACCTATGGTTTCGTTCTCTTTTGTTGGAAGTTGAGCACCTCCCGTCGTAGAGAAGCGACACGAGAAATAGGGTAGAATGTGAAGCAGAAGTGCTTACGCAATTCTTCCCAATCTCCGTTTACTTTCCCTACGTTTTGGGTGTACCATTGTTTCGCCTTTTCATGGAGGGAAAAGGGAAACAATTTCCACCGCAATGTATCTTGTGACATGCCCGCAATGGTCGACACGCACGTAGTTGCTCAAACTCCCGTAGGTGATCATAAGGGTTTTCATATTCCAAGCCCGAGAAGGTTTGGTCCCGAACCATGGCTATAAAGCCGGGGGCGGAGCCCATACTCGGAAGCCGTGATAGGCTTCGAGGATTGGGGTGTTTGAATGAGCTCGCCCTTCGGAGCGGATAGGTTGTAAATGGTTGGTTGCTCCATGAATATTTTTGTTTTCTAAAATAAAACAAAAGAAGTGGAGCAAAGGTAGGTCAAGGTACACGGGCAATCTAGGTTCGGAGCTAACTGCGACAACCGTTCCCAAGAACGGCGCCGTAAATGCTTGTTGGCATTTCTTAGCGTGTGCGACCAAATCCGCAAGCGCACGGAAATCACCGTTATAGCACTTCACCCGGTGAGTAATCGGGTATCGTATTTCTTTCACGAAGAATGGTTTGTGAGTTAATTCTAACCAGAGGTTGCCCGAGAGATGGAGTAGGATAGCTTAGGTAATGAGGTTTTCTAGGGTAATGGGCCTAGGAGATGGCTAAACTCGTTGCTAAACTTCTTACTTCGGGCACCGGATCGCACCCGTCCGCCAAGTGATGCCGGCCTGTAGCTCTACGCCGTAGCCGGATGTGGGGGATTACAAGGGACGGACAGGGCTGTCACCACCTGCCGCCTACCACCTCAACCGTGGACTAGGAGGCAAACGAAGGTAGGTCCTAGCCTAGACACCACGTCTATGCCATTTGCTACAACTCTAGCGGTGGCCAGGAGCTCCCATCTCTATCAGGGGTCCTCTTACTAGAGCTTCCGTCACGGGGACGAACGACGAACCCGCAAGAAGATAACAAGCAAGAATAACTTACTCAAAGGTATTACCGAAAGATAAACATGATGTCTTACTTCAAGTAGCAAGACGCCGTAGAGGTACAAGCGAGGAGGGAGCCGACAAGTCCGGCACTCCGCCCGTGGAAGACTAGCTTCCCGAGAGCTCTCTTGAAGAGATGCTCTACTCTTGCTCCTCTCTCACTCCTTACTTCTATTCTAGCTAGGCTAGGTAGAGTGGCTCTACTCTCTCTATTGTACACTTGTGGAATGGAGGTATGGTGAAGAGTGAGAACTAAAATGAATAATGAATTGTTCTATGTCTACATTGTGTGGAATGTGTTTGAGAGGAGGGGGAATGGCCTCCTTTTATAGGTGGAGAAGAGGGGGCTCCTTGGAAATATGCCATCCCCACATGGAAGGGCCAAAACTGACCTCCATAGGCGGTTTGAGACCTTCCATACCAGAAGCACCAAATAAATCAACATCCTCACGTAATCACGAACCGACTGACCAAAGATGGGCCCAGGAGCCAGCCCAGGAGGCGCGCTCGTGCCTCAGGCACGCTCGCGCCCATTGTGGGCCCCCTGGGCCTCTGCTTTCACCGCCAGTGTGTAGGCCTTTCAGCTGGCTTCGAATCGGCTGGTCATTTGCCCAAATCGGAGTCCGGATGTATCCGTGGCGCCCAAATTAGTGAGACATGGTCGTGCAGCCCAAGATAGAGTTGGTCTAGGTTTTGGGCTTCCACCTCTCGGGTCCATGCTTTGGCATTTTGGACCATGTTCATGGCCCAGATATTATGGTAAGTGGGCCACCTTCTCATATCATAGTTTTTCCTCATGTCTTGGCTCATTTTATGTGTAATTCAGGTATGTCCTGCAAAACAAGGAATCTGCACCACACTGTGGAAACAGTTAGAGTAGAGCCCTATTCTAGGTGAAAATTGGTGTTGCCTAGACTAATGTTGGCGGGGTTAGAATTGAGTTAAGGACCGCCAACACACTCTCCCGAGTTTTGGACACAACTGTTTAGATTTGAGATTTGCTCTAAACCTGAAACTTGTGGGTAGCAAACACTTGATCTAAGTCTAGGTGGTTGGCGGGTATGATATGGGGAGGTTTTGAGCTGCTATCCATCTTGTTCCTAGAGATACTAGAGTTCTGGAGAATTTTTCTGTGAAAATATTAAATTCCTGCATGATGAGTTCCTTTATGATGAGAGTTCAAATTCCTACCACAGCCATATATTCATGCTTACTAGATTAGGAAAACCCATCTGTTTATATAGAACATTTTGTAGGCTTGAGTGTAGTCTTTATAGGCATTGAGTGTGGTTATACTGTGGACCCATAAGGAATCAGTCATACAGTTAAAGTCAATACTATGTGCTCTCCATCCATTGATCTATGCTACTTCTGTCCTCAGAAGCATGCACCCATTTTATAAATGTTACATTCATTCTGTGCTACTTCTGTTCCTCGAAGTACCACCCACATATAGATCCACATCCACCACATATTGTGCTATCCTACCCTGGGAGTACGCATCCATCCATCCATCCATCCATCCATCCACATATACATACGCTATTCATTTCACTTCATCCAGAAAGGTACTATTCCTATCCTGGGAGTGAACATCTAGAAATAATCATCGCCGTTCCATTGCCTACATAAAAGCTCCAGTCGTTATCATTTCAAGTTATATGATCCCCGTTGCTAAAGTTTTGTTTCCAGAGGATTGGTTATTCTAAAAAAAAGAGAAAGAAAAAGAAGAAGAAAGAAAAGAGTAGCCAAGTCCTTCCTTTCAAGAAGTTTCAAGAAGTTTCAAGGTTTCCAAATAAAGGGAGTCATGTTATCCCCAAAGGAGCAAGTGTAGAAGTAGATGATTCACCAGTTGAGTACCCCTCATAATCATTTCCTTATCACCATCATCCCATCATCATCCTATCATCATCTCATCCATTCCACTTCCTCATCCACATACACATATGACTTTATTATTATTTTAGTTCCTATTGGATCCATGTCTTAACTGTGCAATATATGCAAGTGAGTTTGAGTGTCTCCCCACCTATGAGCTCCACATAAGCCTATTAGAAAGTAGGGTGAGAGAGAGAAGGCACTCTCCACTATGCCTTAATTCCACAAATACCACATATTCTGAGAGAAGAGAGAAGGCGTACACTACTCATGCCTTAGAGAGGATCCAGAAATACCACAAATGAGAGACCTGAAAGGTTCATACAAGGAACTCTGAGTTTTATTCCAAAACTTTTCAAAAAACTCCGGGATAATAGTTGATCAAAGAGCGAGAAAACATGGTGCTTGACTTGACCGTTCTATCTTTCAACTACTCAAGACCCAAGTGACGGTTACAAGCCCCATGGTGAAAGGTAATAAGAGTAAGTTTTGAGTCAGAATAGTTCACTCTAATCCGGAGGAGAGTTCTTGTTTGAACGCATGTGTACTTGTGAGGAGTGAAAGCATTGCAGCAACTCCTGATCCATCACGAGTCTATCTTTGCTCGGGGACGAGCAAAAGGTAAGCTTGGGGAGTTTGTTGACGGTCGTTAATTATCAATTTTATACCGTCAACGCAGCAAGAGAAAGGACTAATATGAGTTCACCTGTTAGATATAGGGGTTACACGACGAGAATTCCATGAGTTTTGGTGATTGTCTATTTCGCAGGGGGTTATCGAAAGAGAACCAAAGGAGGCCCACATGTCATGATTACATAGAGATAAAGACTGAACGGGTGAAAAAGTGTAATCTAGAAGACTCCAGAAGGTGACCCCTGAAGGCTGGGCCCCACCTGGCAGCCTCCACAGTCGGCCGCCCAAGGGGGGGAGTCGGCCGACTCCCCACCTCGACCAATCACGTCGAGTCTCGCGGATCCTGCCTCCACCGCCTTTGAGGATGAATAATTATCGTCCATTTAGGTCGGTTTGATCCGAGGGCTGTGGTTCATCCTAGGGGGCTATATATTCGAGCCCCCGGCCCCCGGGTGAAACCCTAATTCATTCTCTCTTCATTCATCCGAGAGGATTCGGAGAAGCCAGAGCCACCATCTCAATTAGAGCTCCATAGTTTAGTAGCATAGCTACATAGGAATAGATCTAGAGGGAATCAAGCCTAGCTTGGAGTCCGGATCTCGTCAAGTTCTTGGTAATTCCCCTCTACATTCTTGTAATATTCATCATTGTTCGTGATACTATGAGTAGTACTTTGTTCTATTCTATTATATCGACTTGACTTTGCTCTATTTGATTATGTTCTCAATTATATCGTTCTTAGTTTACTTTGATTATATGTTTAGCATAGTTGGACTAGAATTATGTTTATGCATAGGATCGTATAGCACTTGCTCATTAGGCCAATGGGTGAGTGATAGATATTGTGTAGGCATGGTGCCTATACCGTATTTATCCGATTGCACCCTATATTCCGGATCGTGAGGTAGATCGCGGGAGTGACGGTCTGTTGAGTCCTTTGTAGCCCTTCTCCCGAGTATAGGTCTAGCGTAACAAACCTATTACATTGAAGTCATTGCTATGTCTCTAGTCTTCTCGGTAATATCACTATGCATAGATGTAACCTTTTCCCGCCATGATTGCTAGATGTTCTTGCACTAATCATTGTATGCTTTGACTTTATAGTTAGAATAACATAGGATTATACCCTAGATCGTCCTAGTCCATGCTAGTGTTATAAGCTTAGAGTGCTAAGTTGAGATGGTCATTACTATCATTTTATGTGGCTAAACGCTCTCATTTATCTTATGTCATTTATCATTCATTCCTATATTTTATGTGACACTTACCCCGTATGAGATGATCGATACGTACAAGGTTAAGCTCTCCATTATCGCATGTGCATAGCTCATCACTCATTATCCAAGTGCATTCCCTTCCCGGTGGTAAAATTATAAATAACGATACCTGGATTACTCCTGGTTAAAATGCTACATCGGTATTATCGTGCGCTTGCGGATCCCAAATTTATTTCTAGTAGCGGTTGCATTATTTAGTACCGGCATTTTTGGCGCCATGTTAGGGATGACAACCTAACACCGAGTGGCGTTAGAAATGTCAACACGGAGGCGCTGGTGGAGTCGTTCGACTCCCTCAGTGCCATGCGCTCGTCGGAGTCCAACGGTGGGATGAGGGTCTTCCCCATCCCCGGTCCCGCTCCCTTGATCCGGCGGAAGTGAGGCGTGTGGGACGGCTCGAAGCTCGAGCTGCCCCCGGTGTTGGCGGAGACGACGATCGGGGCTTCACGAGCCCCTATGGGTGACTTGTCCTTCAACACCAATTGACCCGTGGTGGGTCACCTTGGCGTGGTGGATCTCGCGGGGGATTTCCCGAGAGTCCTCTTGGGCATCAGCGAGCGCGACGAGGGTCCTGACTGGGCGGGACGCTGGGGAGTGGTCGGGCGACCACGCCTCGGGTCGGCCGACCCAAAATGTTGGTCGGCCGACCAGGGGTTTTTCCCCAGCAGCCCTCCAGTGGGTGGCACCATGGCCAGAGGCTCGGCCTCGATCACGTGCACTGCCATGGCACGTTCCATTTTGGCAGTGAGTGATCGCGGCGGCATGGGAGAGTCCGGGCGAGGGACGATTTGGTGGTTTCTCGTGCGTGGTGCCATGACAAGGTGGAGAGTGATCAAGGATGGCTCAAATGGGCAATGGAGGTGATGAATTCGGCTAGAATGCTGTGGGAAGAGAGGAGAGTCCTAGGGGGCTTTTAAAGGCAAAGTTGAGGAGGAGGTTTCGGTGATTTTCGAAAGAATTCGAAAGGAAGCGTCTTGGGGGACGTCTCTCCACCGTTCCTGCTCCTTCGCCGAGTTTGAATCATCGAAAAGCCCGGTCGGTCGACCGGCGAAGTTTCGCCGTTCAAGTTCAAATTTGAACTACAGGCTCCCCTAGCCATTCCAAACACTTCTGCGAATTCAAATCGTGAAAATGCTGGTCGGTTGACCGGCCCCTGGTTGGGCCTAGTCGACCAGGCTGAGGTCCTGGTTCGGCTGCACCACCCTGGGTCCGAGTGGGTGCCAAACTCAGGTCGGTCGACCTACACCTGGCTCCTAGGGACTAGCTCCCAAGTGCTCAAGTGTTCCTAGAAATTCCTATGCTACCCTTATTCCTAATCAAGCAAATTGGCATGCGCTTTCAAATGTGTAAAGTATTAAAGCTAGCATGTCAATGAAGTAAACATGTAGATTTTAGTGATTAGGATCTAAGGTAAAATCTATCATGTCTAATTCTTCTTGTACGGAATCATGTTCATAAAAGAGTTTAAGGCGATATCCATTTACCTTGAAGACGTTGCCGTCGTCGTCCTGTAGCGTCACGGCTCCATGCGTCGCGGCGTCGACCACCAGTACGGGCCTTCCCATTTGCTTCTTAACTTTTCATGGCCAAAAAGCTTGACCCTGGAATTGAACATGAGTACCTTGTTCCCCGGATGGAACTCTTTTTGATTGATTCGCTTATCATGCCATCTTTTGGTTTTCTCCTTGTAAATTCTGGCATTGTGATAAGCTCGTTCTCTCCATTCCTCTAACTCTGAGATCTGGATCTTCCGATGTGTGCCCTATGCTCCAGCTCGACGGGCAAGTGGCATGTCTTTCCGTATACAAGCTGGTATGGGGTCATACCAATAGGGGTCTTGTATGCGGTCCGGTATGCCCGAGTGCATCGAAAGTCCGTACTTCCATGCCGATCCCATCTCATTGACATCTTACTCGAGAATATTCTTGATTTGCTTGTTCGACGTTTCTGCTTGTCCGCTTGTCTGGGGATGGTACGGTGTACCGACATTGTGCCGAATCCCCATTCCTTTCAGAAACTCACGGAATCTCTTATCAATGAAGTGGCTTCCTCCGTCACTGATGACTAACCTTGGGGTGCCGAATCTTGGGAGGATGATGTCATGAAACATCGCCTTGGCGTGCTTTGAGTCTGCTGACTTACACGGCAGTGCTTCGACCCACTTGGATACATAGTCCACTGCCACCAGTATGCATTCATATCCTTGTGATGGTGGGAATGGACCCATGTAATCTATCCCCCAGACATCAAAGAGCTCCACTTGAAGGTTGTTTGTGAGGGGCATGGCATCACGGGTATTGATATTCCCGTGTCGTTGGCACCTCTCACACCTTTTGATCAAGTCCTTGGTGTCCCAGTACATGGTAGGCCAGTAGAAACCACTTTGCCAGATCTTGGCATGGGTTCTGAATGCACCATAGTGGCCTCCATATTCAGCCCCATGACATTTACTGATAATCTGGATGCCTTCTTCTTTTGGAACACACCGTCTCAGCACCCCATCTTGGCAGACCCTATAGAAGTAAGGGTCATCCCATAGATGTGCCTTGCTCTCCTTGATCGCCTTCTTCTTGTCTTCCCCTTCGTGGTACATAGCCGAGACCATGTAGTTGACGATATTTGCGTACCAAGGGTGAGCAAAAATGACACCTTGAGAAGTGTGTCATCCCTAAGATAATCGTTGATAGGCAAACTCGTTTGTCTTCAACCCGCATCCTAGAAAGGTGGTCTCACGACCGAGTTTTCTACTCCCTTTTTATCTTTTATTTCTAAGTCAAATTCTTGGAGTAGCAAGATCCACCTTATTAGTCTTGGTTTAGCATCTTTCTTAGTGAATAAATATTTTAGAGCAGCATGATCGGTGTAAATGATCACTTTTGCTCCTACCAGATAAGACCTAAACTTGTCTATAGTAAACACTACGGCTAACAGCTCTTTTTCAGTGATGGCATAGTTTAGCTGAGCTCTGGTTAGTGTTTTACTGGCATAACAGATAGCATGATGCTTTTTGTCTCTAGTCTATCCTAAGACAGCTCCTACAGCATAATCACTAGCATCACACATTATCTCAAAGGGAAGCGACCAATCTGGGGGTTGTATGATTGGCGCAGAGACAAGTGCTTTCTTAAGGTAGTAAAATGCATCTAAGCACTCATCATTAAAAATAAAGGGTGCGTGTTTAGCTAGCAGGTTTGTTAAAGGCCTAGCAATTTGCGAAAAATCTTGTATAAACCTTCTATAAAAACCAGCGTGACCAAGGAAACTGCGCACTCCTCTAACGTTCGTGGGAGGTGGGAGCTATTCTATGACCTCTATCTTAGCTCTATCTACCTCTATTCCACGCTTGGACACTCTATGTCCTAACACTATCCCTTCCCTAACCATGAAGTGACATTTTTTCCAGTTTAGGATCAAGTGTTTTTCTTCGTTTGTTGGCATTTCTTAGTGCGATTACCAAAACTAGACTTAGAGCCCAATCCTGATAACAGCGCCAGAAATGCTAAATGGCTTTACTCGACGTAATTACTAGAAACTGGTTCTAGCAACTACGCGAGTGTCGCCAAGAGATAGATCACATCCTATTAGAATAAATATCCGCAAGCGCACGGATCTATTGTTGCAGCATTTCACCCGGAAGTATTCAGGGTATCGTTATTTATAATTTCCCAAAGGAAGACATGGGGTAGTTAAGTAATCTAGCATGGGTATGAATATAATATCTAGCATGAGGAGGAACCGACCAATGTGCTATACAGGGGTAAGCATACGGTAGTTTGGATAGTGGACACACACTTAGAGCAACCTCAAAGGAATAAAGATAAAATAAAGAATAAAGAATAATCTACGTGGAGCAGGCAGGTCCTATATAGTCAATGCTAGAACAGCTAATTCTACATGTTATACAAGTCAAGACTCGACTATAGACTAGGAATATGGGGAGACCGCGGCAACCGGCCGCGCGATGGCGGCATTTACGAACTCCTACTCAACATGCGAACGTGGGGGATTACAAAGGACGGACAGGGCCGTCACCACTCCGCCTACCACCTCAACCGTGGCATGCCGACATATCCGAAGGTTCCTCGCATCCGGACACCATGTCCACATACTAAGGAGCTACCTACGTCCCCCGGGACTCCCACCCTACGATGGACGACCTAGAACATAGGCAAGCCCGAAGGCACATCGAACCGCTATTCCTCTCCTATAATCTAATCTAAACAAGTAAAACATATGAACGATGAAGAACTGTGTAGAACACGATGAACAACTCTCACAAGAACTATGGCCCAGTTCTTGATCATCGAATATATCGTGTACTAGACTATACTCTAGTTCATATGCAAGACCATATAAATGTAATAAGAACTTGACTAAGGAAGAACGCTCCATAGATTTATACCAAAGATGTAGCTTTTCCTACTGGAGACAAGCTCTCCAACTAGCTTTGCCTAGCTCCAAATGACTAACACTAATACTAAAGAACAAGTGTGAGGTGTAGAGATGGCTCCAAATGGTGTGTGTGAAGGTGGAGGGCCTCTCCTCTTCTTAAATAGGGCGCTGGAGGCGGTTCGGGGGTAGTATGGTCAAAACCACCAGCGGAACCGTCCTTCTTCAGATGGTAGGTGGCAACCGCCTTTGGCCGGGCCCACAGGTCGACCAGGGGGGCGCACGCGCCTGGGTGGAGCCGCCCCCTGACCGACTTTGGCCAGTGGGCCCGTGCCACCTCCTGGGCTGCATCCATGCTGGTGTTTCTGGCCCATGTAGCCTCCAGATGGCCCACTTGGTCTTCTAGCTTCTTTTACGCCTTCCGAAAAGCGTACTTTTATTCCAAAAATTCCTGCACTTGGTGTACATTCTGCAAAACAATATTTTCTCCAAGCACAGGTGGAACTAGGTCAATAGTAAAGATATATGTGAAATAAAATATTTATTTCCCCCATAATGACCTATAGTTGGCGGGTAAAATTCTGAGTTATGTCATAAATCTTCTACTATATAAATATCTCTCTCTCTTTTTTTTCTTTCCTCTCTTTCTTTTCTCTCACCTTTTTTTCTCGACTAAGAACATAGCCCAAAACTTTATTGATGGATAGGATGAGGTGGAGAGAGATGTCATGATGGACAATGCATGGAGAATTTTGCAAACTACAAGAGAGGGGTGCGCGATCCTCGGGGTAAGGGTCAGCATTTTTATTTGGTAGAAAAAAAGGTGCGCAATGTTGACGGTCGTTAAGTATCAATTTTATACCATCAACGCAGCAAGAGAAAGGACTAATATGAGTTCACCTATTAGATATAGGGGTTACACCGACGAATTCCACGAGTTTTGGTGATTGTCTATTTCTCGCGAGGGGGTTATCGAAAGAGAACCAAAGGAGGCCCACATGTCATGATTACATAGAGATAAAGACCGAACGGGTGAAAAAGTATAATCTAGAAGACTCCGAGAAGGCGACCCCGAAGGCCGGGCCCCACCGGCAGCCTCCCCGGTCGGCCGCCCAAGGGGGAGTCGGCCGACTCCCCACCTCAACCAATCACGTTGAGTCTCGCGGATCCTGCCTCCACCGCCTTTGAGGATGAATAATTATCGTCCATTTAGGTCGGTTTGATCCGAGGGCTGTGGTTCATCCTAGGGGCTATATATTCAGAGCCCCTGGCCCCTGGGTGAAACCCGAATTCATTCCTAATTCATTCTCTCTTTATTCATCTGAGAGGATTCAGAGAAGCCAGAGCCACCATCTCAATTAGAGCTCCATAGTTTAGTAGCATAGCTACATAGAAGCCTAGCTTGGAGTCCGGATCTGTCGGAGTTCTTGGTAATTCCCCTCTACATTCTTGTAATATTCATCATTGTTTGTGATACTATGAGTAGTACTTTATTCTATTCTATTATATCGACTTGACTTTGCTCTATTTGATTATGTTCTCAATTATATTGTTCTTAGTTTACTTTGATTATATGTTTAGCATAGTTGGACTAGAATTATGTTTATGCATAGGATCGTATAGCGCTTGCTCGTTAGATCGATGGGTGAGTGGTAAATATTGTGTAGGCGTGGTGCCTAGATCGTATTTATCTCGCGATTGCACCCTATATTCGGATCGTGAGGTAGATCGCGGGAGTGACAAATCTGTTGAGTCCTTTGTAGCCCTTCTCCCGAGTATAGGTCTAGCGAACAAACCTATTACATTGAAGTCATTGCTATGTCTCTTGTCTTCTCTCGGTAATATCACTATGCATAGATGTAACCTTTTCCCGCCATGATTGCTAGATGTTCTTGCACTAATCATTGTATGCTTTGACTTTATAGTTAGAATAACATAGGATTACACCCTAGATCGTCCTAGTCCATGCTAGTGTTATAAGCTTAGAGTGCTAAGTTGAGATGGCTTATTACTATTATTTTATGTGGCTAAATGCTCTCATTTATCTTATGTCATTTATCATTCATTCCTATATTTTATGTGACACTTACCCCGTATGAGATGATCGATACGGACAAGGTTGAGCTCTCCATTATCGCATGTGCATTGCTCATCACTCATTATCCAAAGGCATTCCCTTCCCGGTGGTAAAATTATAAATAACGATACCTGGATTACTCCCGGTTAAAATGCTACGATGATATATTCTGTGCGCTTGCGGAACCCTTTTTATTTCAGTTGCACTTAATAGACATCAACACGCAACTCTCAGTGTAAGAGTCGGCGGATGGTGAAGGGTGCATGTTGTGCGCAACTCTCAGTGTAAGAGTTGGCGTTTATTTGGTGGGTGCAAGTGAATCTCAATCATGGGTGTAGAGTCATAATCTCACGTCGGTAACAATCCGACCGAACTCAATGTATGAACAAGTAGCGTATGAAGGTTCTTATTCTACAAATGAATCATATGGCTCTGGTGGGTATTTCGCGATCATTGAGGAACTATTGTTTTTGAAAATTTTTGAAACAAAGACTCCGGACATCGGGTTTTTTTCAAAGGGACAAAGTCATTGTTGTAGTCTAAGTCACTATATCATATCGCGCAATAACCTAGATGAGAGTAATTGTATGCAACCCACTAAATCAAGTTTCTAGAGCATGATAATGTAAAGCCGATAAACCCAAATATTAGAGAAAACTCTATTTTAGACAAGTACAAACGAGACATAAAACAGCAACCTATCATTTCAATATGGGTGGAACTAAACATTTCATAGCACATATATGGAATGGAATTATAAAAATAAATATATAATTTTTTTTTTGAATTTTTCAATGCAAGAAACTTGAATTTAAACATGCTAAAATAAAAATAAAATTACGAGAAATTAAATATGCAATGCAGGTACCTCAATGGGGGTCCTCCCCCAAGCTTATCCTGAAGCTCATGGCCCAGGGTTGTATCCCTGGGACCTCCAGTAGGCCCTCTGCTCCTCCTACTGAATGCGGAGGCTCTCTGCAAGAGCGTCGAACCGCTGCCCGTGCTGCTGCTGCCACTGGGTCGTCGAATGCATGAAGCCGCCCAGGGTGTTCCTGATGTCGTTCGTCTGGATCTGCAGCTGTCCAATGCGTGCATTGACTGAGGCCAGCATCGGCTCCTGCTCTGGTGGTGGTGAGTCGACAGTGTACCACCTCTGTTGCTCCCACTCGTCGGTCCCTGCATCGGACCATGCCCCCTCAGCGGTCTGTGCCGGCTGGGGGTACTGCTCCCACCCCGAGTAGAATGCGTAGCCCTGGTAGGCCTCCCATCCACCATAACTATACTGCTGGGGAGGCTGTACAGGGGCATCTGGTTGAGCAGGGGAATCAGGCTGTGCATAAGCCTCAGCCCCTCCTCTAGTGGCTCTCGGAGTATGTTCTTCCCTGCGTGCTTCTTCTGTAGTCTTCAAATCAAAGGTGAGCACGTCACAATTATATAAATAGAGATCCGGGTTAGGTAACTGAATCTTATTTACATAACCGGCAAAGAAGAAACAGATATGATCTTTCCCATCGGCCTTCAAAGTGTGTCCTTGGGTTAGGGCACGCAAATCGCAAATCGGCCGATCAAGAGGAATGTACTCAACATCGTTACCATCTAGTGCTCCTACGGCGTTGGCAATGCGAGTATCAAGAGAGGTGCAATCGATAGCATAAGACTTCTTAACCATATCTAGCCAGTGGAGGCACATCTCCCTTACAGGAGCGACCTTGAACTTGTGCACCATGGCATAGAGAAGCTTAAGCTCTACAGAATGCACCCATCTAGTCTTGCCAGCAGGAAACAAAGTTATAGAAATCCAACGATGCATGAGTCTAAGGGTAGGGTGTTGGATCTGCGTGTTCAGGGGTTTGAAAGGTCCAACTTCTACCCTACCCGAAATCTTCTCCCAAAAAGAATTGCGATCAAAGCTAGGGATGAATGCATCTAGCTTAAGTGCACACTTATAGTGAAAGCCTAGATGATGAGCGAGTTCCCCCCAAGTAAGATAATATTCTGTGCCAAACAAACGGAAGTAAATACGCTCATCATCATAATCAAGTGTGCAAAGAAACTGGATGGTCAAGAGACGCGAACCTTGCTCATCGATGGGCTCGATGTTTTCCCAACCAACCGCCTTCCAAATGGTTTCGAAGTCGGTGTCCATACCTATTTTCTCGATGAGGTTGGCGTCGTAGACCGTCGTGTGGTTGAAGAGCCGATCCTTGAGGCGATGGTACCTCTGCGGCTCCTGCTCTCCCCCGAGTCGAGGTACGGGGCGTCGACCGCGTAGATCCCCTCGGGCTCGGGGGTTGCGGGCGCCGCTTCCTCGGCCACTTCTGGCTCGTAGGGGGCACCTTGGTAAGAGCTCGAGGCCTCACCGTACCCCCACGAACTGTAGTCGCTCATGGCAGACTATGCCGGTGGCTAGCTCTCGGGTGTGAAAGAACTAGTGGAAGTTGATTTTCCACACTCGAGACTAGCTCTAACTCTTGCTTTCTTGCTCAAAGATTGCTAGTGGAAGCTTGTTGTATGGGAAGTGGGGGTGAAAGAGAGTGAGAAAGTGAGAATGAGAGGTGGTTTGAGCACCCCGGCCACCCCCCTCCTTTTATAGCCGAACCACCAGCATGGATGGGGGAGGAAAACGGCTAGGAGCCGTTGGGCGCTGGCGCGGGCCCCACCTCGGCAGGACTGGCGCGGCCGCGCCTCGGGCGCGCGCTCCCAGGCGGGCCCCGCTGCCGCTCTGCTTTGGCCGTTGGGTGCCAACGGCTAGCCCCGCTAGCCGTTGGTGATTACGCCCGGTCATTCAAAAAATATTTTTTTTCTAAAATAAATCTTCTCTCCTTTTTTCGAGAAGAAGTTTTATTTTATATATATTTTTTTCATCTACTCTCTCTCTCTTTCTTTCTTCTCTTTTTTTTTTTTTCGAGTAGCAAGAAAGTACTTACCGACCTTGCTTTTGTCGGTGCTCTTATTTCTCCCCCAAGCTTGCTTGGCTTAACGAGGTGACCAAACCTGTCGCGACCATGTTTATTTGCGACTCGGGCGGGACCTCGGGTTGCCCCGGGATCCCGCTCGTGTCGGCGTTTGTCGGGATCGCGGCAATCTGGGCGAGCCGGGTCTCTATCATCTTATTGAAGCTCATCTCGGTTCTTGACGGTGATGATAGGCCCTCTATCTTGTTATTCATATTTTCCAAGATCTTGTCATTTTGGATCATCTTTCGGTGAGATTTTCATTGATCTTGGCTTGGCCGTAAACCGGGTCCTTTAATGAAGGTTGATTCGAATTAAACCTGGAGGCGTAATTCGAATTACCTTGGAATGGAGGACGGGACTGGTTATTCCAGCCATTTCCGCCTCCTTGCTGCTGGCAAAACCCATTGTTGAGGTAGGCGGCCTCTTCACGGGTCTCGGGGCAGTCATTCCCCGAGTGTCCAGCTTCACCACAGACCTCGCACGTCATGCGAGCGTCCATGGCGTTGACGGTGCCGGATGCATCATTGATGGCACCATCGTCAATCTTCTTCAGGAGTAGGTCTATTTTTGTGGCAAGCATATCCGCCTCCTTCACGGTATGCATGCCTTTTTGTCCCTCGGTGGGAGCGCGGTCCTCCCCCAAGCTTGGTTTTCTACCATTTTGTTGATCGGTGCCATAGCACATCCCAACAAATCAATGATAGGAAGGCGCCGCCGGCTGCGGCGTCCGTGTGCCCCCTTCGACATGGGTGTTAACCCGTTGTAGAAGTTAAGAGCACCGGCCAACTTTCCATCCCATGGTGAGGGCATTCTGGATGTACTCCTGGAGCCTCTCCCATGCCTCGGGGATGGGTTCCGTGTCTGGCCCGTCGGAAGTTGGCGATCCTTCCCCGTAGGGCATTGGTTTTGCCCATGGGGAAGAACTTAGCGAGGAACACGGTGGAGCACTTGCTCCATGTGTCAACAGCGGCCTTGTCCTTGTAGAACCAGGTCTTCGCCTTTCCCACAAGGGAGAAAGGGAAGAGCCTGAGCCTGATTGCATCAGGTGCGACATCCTTGATGACGATGGTGTCGCATATCTCCAAGAAACGCTGAAGATGAGCATTGGCTTCCTCACTAGGCAGTCCACAGAATGAACTTGCCTGCACCATGGTAATGAGCCCAGTCCTGAGCTCGAAGTTCTTGTCTCCCAAGTTGACAGCGGGCCCAGTGGGCACGTTGGCAACATTGGGGACAGAGAACTCGCGCAGGGACTTGGCCATGGAGTGCGGCGTGGTAGGTGCGGTAGTGACTGGTTCAACTGTCGGCGGACTAGCAGAAGAGGAAGTGGCACGAGCCTTCTTCTTCCTTAGGAGTGCCTCCGGATTTGAATTGTAGTTTTTCGGGGAGAAACCGGACATGCACTATCCTATTTTCATCCACAACGGGAGAAAACATAAAAGTTAGCTTTGTATAGACATTGTCGTTTCTCATTTTATATATCATATGCATATCCATGCTGCTAGATCCTTAACTTACATGCCTTCCCCGGCAACGGCGCCAGAAATGCTTGTTGGCATTTCTTAGCGCGATTACCAAAACTAGACTTAGAGCCCAATCCTGATAACAGCGCCAGAAACGCTAAATGGCTTTACTCGACGTAATTACTAGAAACTGGTTCTAGCAACTACGCGAGTGTCGCCAAGAGATAGATCACATCCTATTAGAATAAATATCTGCAAGCGCACGGATCTATCGTTGCAGCATTTCACCCGGAAGTATTCTGGGTATCATTATTTATAATTTCCCAAAGGAAGGCATGGGGTAGTTAAGTAATCTAGCATGGGTATGAATATAATATCTAGCATGAGGAGGAACCGACCAATGTGCTATACGAGGGTAAGCATACGGTAGTTTGGATAGTGGACACACACTTAGAGCAACCTCAAAGGAATAAAGATAAAATAAAGAATAAAGAATAATCTACGCGGAGCGAGCGGGTCCTATATAGTCAATGCTAGAACAGCTAATTTCACATATTATACAAGTCAAGACTCGACTATAGACTAGGAATATGGGGAGACCGCGGCAACTGGTCTGCCAGTCGATGGTGGCATTTACGAACTCCTACTCAACATGCGAACGTGGGGGATTACAAAGGACGGACAGGGCTGTCACCACCTGCCGCCTACCACCTCAACCGTGGCATGCCGACATATCCGAAGGTTCCCTCGCATCCGGACACCATGTCCGCATACTAAGGAGCTACCTACGTCCCCCCAGGACTCCCACCCTACGGATGGACGAGCTAGAACATAGGCAAGCCCGAAGGCACATCGAACCGCTATTCCTCTCCTACAATCTAATCTAAACAAGTAAAACATATGAACGATGAAGAACCATGTAGAACACGATGAACAACTCTCACAAGAACTATGGCCTAGTTCTTGATCATCGAATATATCGTGTACTAGACTATACTCTAGTTCATATGCAAGACCATATAAATGTAATAAGAACTTGACTAAGGAAGAACGCTCCATAGATTTATACCAAAGATGTAGCTTTTCCTCCTGGAGACAAGCTCTCCAACTAGCTTTGTCTAGCTCCAAATGACTAACACTAATGCTAAAGAACAAGTGTGAGGTGTAGAGATGGCTCCAAATGGTGTGTGTGAAGGTGGGGGCCTCTCCTCTTCTTAAATAGGGCGCTGGAGGCAGTTCGGGGGTAGTATGGTCAAAACCACCAGCGGAACCATCCTTCTTCAGATGGTAGGTGGCAACCGCCTTTGGCCGGGCCCACAGGTCGACCAGGGGGGCGCGCGCGCGCCCCAGGCGCGCCCGCGCCTGGGTGGAGCCGCCCCCTGACCGACTTTGGCCAGTGGGCCCGTGCCACCTCCTGGGCTGCATCCATGCTGGTGTTTCTGGCCCATGTAGCCTCCAGATGGCCCACTTGCTCTTCTAGCTTGTTTTACGCCTTCCGAAAAGCGTACTTGTATTCCGAAAATTCCTGCACTTGGTGTACATTCTGCAAAACAATATTTTCTCCAAGCACAAGTGGAACTAGGTCAATAGTAAAGATATATGTGAAATAAAATATTTATTTCCCCCATAATGACCTATAGTTGGCGGGTAAAATTCGAGTTAAGGACCGCCAACACGTGCCCGCTCTGAAAGCCATTCAGAAATCTGAGGAGCGGGTACCCAATTAACAAGTCAATGTCCTCTACATCAAAGATGTAGAAATTTAGGAGGACATTCACTTTGTTAATGGTGACTGGTATTTTTCGTGCAAGACCGCAACTCTTGACTAGTTCCCCAGACGGTATCTTGAGGAATTTGTCATTAGGAGTTAACGGTTCCTCACTGAGGAGTGTTAGTGCTAATGTTTTAGACATTACATTTGCTCCTACGGCTGGGTCGTAAAGAGATTCGATAGAGATCCTACCTATGGTATAGGGAATGGTTGCGAAATGGGATAGAAGTCTGATGATATCAGACGACACCTCTGATTCTTTCAGCCATTCGCTGCTCATGACAGACATGAGCTCTTGGGCAGTTGCCTTAAGGTAACAGGCCTCTAAACGTGAAGATAAGTGCCTATCTGGGTCTCTATTGGGTTTCTTTTGCACGAGTTGTTTCGAGACATTGCCAAAATCGGCAAAAAGGTTTGTCTCGATGTTCAAGGGGTATTCCAAGGGGTGAATTACTTCTTCCCCTGGAGGTGTTTGTGGTTCAGGCTCGTCAGCTTTGGTTGTGGTATTGGCTATCGAGGTTTCGTCCCTAGGGGTTTGGTCTTCCTCAGGGGCTTCACTATGATCATCAGTGTAGGGGGTGTTGTCTAGTATGGTTGCTAGGACTACCTTACCCTCACTAATAGGTAAATGAAGGAATGCTCCCTTCGAGGCTAGATCAAGGAATTGTGCGGAACTATGCCTAAGGCCGAGATAAAAGTGTTGCATTAGTGTTGGCTCGGGTATGGCTAAGTCTGGACCAGAGGGTGTTAAGTCCATGATTCGTGTCCATGCCGCACCTAGAGATTCCTTCTCTTCTTGTTTGAAGTTTAGGACATCTCTGCGGAGACGGGCTACACGGGAGATAGGGAAATAGGTAAGGCAAAATTTGGCTTGTAGCTTCTCCCACTCTCCGTCTACACTACCTACGTAACGAGAGTACCAGCGTCTAGCTTTTTCCGTTAAAGAGAATGGAAAGAGCTTCCACTTAAGGGTAACTCATCTCATCCCTTGGATGTGAATGCACGAGCAAAGTTGCTCGAAATCACATAAGTGGGTGTATGGGTTTTCATCTCCTTCTCCCGAAAAGGGATTCTCCTGAACCATCGCTATGAGACTCGGGCAAAGTTCATAGCGGGCGGCTAAAATAGCCTGAGAAGAACTAGGCGGCTCCAACTCAGCGCCCGTTGGAGCTGCATAATCAAAAAGGGTTGTTTGATCCATTGGATAGGTAAAACAGATTCTAATCTAACAAGGATAATTTGACGACTATGGCTCTAGATGTGGCAAATGGGATTACCGCAAGCGGACGGGTAGTCAATGTAGCACTTCACCGGGAGTATTCCAGGTATCGTATTTTCCACAGGGAATGAGAAGTGGACTAACTAGGCCAAGATTTGCCGTAAGGCAATGAACAAAGGGCTTAGGATGGGACAGAGAGGTAATTCTAGTATTTGGGGTTCTAACTTAGTTATCCTAAGGATACGTGAGAGCTAACTCTATCTTTCTGCTGCGGCCGATGGGCGAGACAGGTTGCTAAATAATACCCCCTGAAGCGGACACCAGTGCAGGCCTACAATCTAACCTAACAACACGCTCAGGAGAACTCCAAGGTCCCAATGGAAGGCTGTCACACTTCACTCTGGGCGTTCCTGGGTGCAGCCAGACGTTCACACCGGCAGATCTAGTCTAGACACCGCGCCTACACTATCTCTACTTGTCGGTGTTTCATACCCCGGGGGGTGTTACACCAACAAGTAAATTTCTAAGCGTGCTCCCTAATCCGGATGGTGATGCAAGAAGGACACAAGATCTTTATCCTGGTTCAGGCAAAAGAAGGCCCTACGTCCAGTGGGGGGAGGAGACTTGTATTATCTTGCACCGAAGTGCTCGTACAGGGGTGAGTACAAGGGCGTCCTTAGACTTAGTGCGTGGAGTGTGTGTGTGTGTGTTATGAGCTTGTGAGCGTGAAGGCATGTCCCAAAACTAAGCCCTGGCGTCCCCTTTTATAGGCCAAGGGGAGGCTCAGGATCACAGGATAGATAGGGCGATCGTAAGCGTGACGTCTAGGCAGGCCCGTCCTGTCGAGTCGCTGGGACTGTGGATTCCTTCTTTGGTCTGGTTCGAGCTGACAGACACAGGCTTTGGTCCGGTTCGAGCCTGTAGCAGTATGGCTGATGATGGCCTGCCCATCTTCCTCTGACACGGGCTGACGTGCTTGAGTCATGGGCGATGATAACCTGCTCGTCCTTGTTGACGTAGGCTGACGTGTCGAGGTACGGCGTGGTTGCGCACGAGTGTTTGTCCCCGGGAATCCCATTGTATGGTGGTTGAGGCGGGATGGACGGGTCGACGCCTGCGCCGCTCCTGGAACGCGTCAGCCATCATCCCTCGAGTGGTGGCGGATTGCCTCGAGGAGCTGGCGATCCAGGCGACGGGACTGAGAAGAGGGTTTCGGGGGTACGGAGAGTTGACAATGGCGTTTGAGGGGGTGCCGTACGCGGCATAGTGCACAGCATGGTGTCATAGTGTCGCCTGCCATCCCTGAACCCAGGATATGGGCAGCGTAATGGTGGAAGCGACTGGCGTACTATCCACTGTTACGAGCCTTGTAGCCATGGGGTTAGGCAGAGTTGGTGTACCACAGCACTGTATCGGGCTCTGTAGCCATGTGTGAGCACAGGAAAGGCAATCATGGGTGGCCCGTTCGAGCGGTCGCTCGCTCGAGCGGTTTCTGCCACCGTCTCGAGCGGTCGTTCGCTCCATCGGTTTCCGACACTGCCTCGAGCGGTCACTCGCTCGAGTGGTTTCCATCACCGTCTCGAGCGGACGAGCGGGCATTCCATGACTCGGCTGGTTTTGGTTGTAGGCCTGGTCGTGGGCCAGCCCATTATGAGGCGTGAGGGGGAACCGGGAAATCTTTTGATCGACTTTTTGGGATTTAGGGTAAGCAAAGCAGAGTTTGCTTGCCTCTAAACACCTAGCTTTAGGACCCCCTAATCTAGGTACCCGACAGTAGCCCCCGAGCCCTTGCTTGATTATGAAAAACTTCAGGCAAGGGAACATGAAGTGGAGTTGAAGTACCTAGACTTAGGGTTGTGTTGCCTTGTTTCGAGGGGTTGATCCTTTTTTCCGTGGGGGGCGCGTGAGCGTCCCCCGCGGGGGTAGCCCCCGAGGCCCCAGAGGAATGGGGCATTCCTCTGGGGGCTTTTGAATGAGTTGTTTCGAGCGTAACTATCATTAACTGGAGTTGTAGCGCTCGTAGTAGGGGATTTCCGATGATTCCTCGAGCCCTCGAGTGCTTCCTGTTCTTCCCTTGTCGAGGGATTTTGTTTCACGTGACTCGAGCCCCCGAGCCTCAAAATGCTGGGCTGCAGTCGTGATCTAGTTTCTCGCTAGATCTCTTGGATTAGGTCCAAGTGGTGGGAGGACCGGCACTACCCGCGGTCGAGCAAGCGCCACGCCTCCCTGTGAGCTGGTAACGGGGAATCCAAGTGAGAGCCCGCCTTCTTTCGAGGGGAGACAGCATCGAGGCCCGGGGGCGCTCTCATTAGTGCTGGGCGCATAGCTTTTAGAGGACCGGCCCCGTTCGAGGGGACCGGCGGCCCGAGTGCCTCCCGTCGACGGGATCCCTTAGAAGCTTAGCGCCCTGCCTTGGACGTGCCTTTGGGGTTTGAGGGTTCGTTCTCGAGCGGAACCTTTCGAGGGTTCCTTCCCAGTGGCACCCCTGACTCGGGTGCTCGAGGGCAGCTGTTCGGACCCGTTCGTGGGTCAGCCTCCGCTCCCTCGAGTCTTACAGGTGGGACCAGAGTCCTGGTTATCTTACCGTGTAAGGAACCGCCTGACGAGACGACCTATCGCTGCGCTGATCGAGGGGAATCCATCCGTCGGGGCGCGCCTTTTTAGGCGGAAACCGGCGCGTCATGATGATCGTGCCGCCTCTTCATGACACGACGGTTCAGTTCCTCCTCGCGACGCGCGCCGCCTGTGAGTGGAGGTAGGTGACGGTTGTCAGAGGGATTAAATGCGGTTACCGTTTCTCGGCGAGGCCGCCGGGGCCGCGTGGTCGTTGGATGGCGGAATCTGGACCGCCGGATGCGCTAGACGTCGCCCGGCTCGGGCTTTATAAATTCGGAGGAGGGGGCTCATGGTTCCCTTCCTTTGCGTTCCTTGCATCCTTCTCTCCTGCCGCCGCCAGTTGCGCTTCCGTCCTTACCCTAAGCGCCGCCGCCGCCGCATTCATCTGCAGCAGCCAGAGGCTCAAGGTGAGGATGTAAGAGTATTTGAGCGCGCACATCGTCGGAGCCGTCGTCCTTTCCGCCTTACGCTGCCGCTACTCTCGCCTCGTGCCGCCGCCGCTTTCTTCGAATTCCGTCGCCACCACCTCCGTCGCCATGGGAAGGAAGCGTGGTCAGGGGTCAAGCCGTGCCGCTGGGGGTAGCAAGGCCGCCGGCAAGGGCGCCGCCGGCTAGGAAGCCACCCAAGCCCCTCCGCCGCCGCCGGCACTTCCTGTGTTGCCGTGGCTGCGATCGACGGTGCGGGAGGAGCATCTCCAGCGCCTCGTCGACGAGGGGCTGCTCCTCCCCAATCCGCCGGAGGGACCGCCGGAGTGGCGGGTGCCGGGCGACGACGAACGCGAGCCCAACCCGCCGGAGGGCTACGTGGTCAGCTTCATCAGGTTCCACAAGCGAGGGCTCGGGGCGCGGCCGAGCCGCTTCATACGGGCACTCCCCCACCATTTTGGGGTCGAGCTCCAGCATTTCAACCCCAACTCCATCTCGCACACCGCCAGCTTTGTCGGCGTGTGCGAGGGGTATCTGGGGATGGCGCCCCAGTGGGACTTCTTCATTCATATCTTCAAGGCGCAGCTCTTCACCATGGCAGTGAAGGACGCGAACGGCAAGGAGTGCGGCCACCGATATGTTCGAGCGGGCTCTTGCACGCTTGCCTTGAAGAGGCGGAACAACTGGCTCCCCGGTACCTTGACGACGAACAATGCCGGGTGGGCCTCAGAGTGGTTCTACCTTCGCAATGAGGGGAACCACTTTCCTCGGTACACCGGGAGGGTGGTGACCGTGCCCTTCCACACCTGGAACTACGGTCACCCCACGCGGCTTCACTACCGCCTCGACCCCCTGACCACCGCCATGGACGTGCTGCGCAGCAAGAGGGTCGGCGAAGTCTTCTTCAACGTCGCCCACGTTCTTGCCGGGATTCACAGCCGTCGGGTGCTCCCTCTTGTCGAGCGCCCGCTGCGGTTGGATCAGATGACCGCCGACGTGGATCCTCAGGCCCTCGAGGCCAGCCGGATGTCGAGCGACCCCCTCTCGACCGACGTGGTTGTCGCGTGGGTGTGCGAGGCGATCGAGGGGAGGAGCTTCGACGAGGACCAGGTCAACCTCTTCCCCATGCGTCCTGACGCCAATCTTCTCGGCAGGGTATGTTTCCTCGAGGCCCTTTGCTCGCTCGACTTTGTTTCATTCCTGCTTCGTCTTAGCTTTACCGAGATGTGTCTCTGTAGGAAATCACCGACCACGTGGAGGTGGCGCCCCCGGTGAAGGAGGACGCGCCCGTCCACGAGGTGAGACGCCTCGACTCGACGAAGCACTCGGAAACCTCTCGAAAAGGGAGGAGAAGGCGAAAAAGGCCGCTGCGCTGGAGGAGACGCAGAAGCGCAAGGCCAGGCGCCGCCGGGAGCGGGAGATGCGCTTGAGAGCGGACCCAAGCGACTGGAGTCCTAGCCTGGAGTCGACTGATGACGAGAAGGAGGAAGAGGATGAGGAGGAGGATGACGAGGCGACGGACAGCGACGACGCCACCGCCGCTCGAGCCCTGACGCCCCATCGATCTTATGTGCAGGAGGAGCCCTTGGCGCAGCCCCGTCTCGAGCTGCGCGGGGATTTGTCGCTGGCTCGAGGAGGTCAGCGGGAGAAGTCATCCCACCGCTCCGATCAAGGCGCTCGAACGCCATCTCCGCCGCGGCGGGAGTCTTCCTCCCGTCAATCATCTTCAACACTGGGCGCGCGCACCCGACAGCACAGGGCTGCAAATGCGCGCATATCCACGACAACTCTGGGCGTCGATCGCCCTGATGCGCGCCGGGCTCCCTCCAGCGACCGTCGGCTTGGACAGACGCCGGCGCGTCGGGCACAGGAGCCCGTGAGAGACCCGTCCAGGGACTCAGCCAAGGAGCTGGTCGAGACGGGGAAGGCCGCTGAGGGCGCAAAGCCCCTGAGCCGCTCCTCCGACGCCACCGTGGCCCGGAAGCCCCCGAGTGGCTCGAGTGACGCTGATGCGGCTCGGGAGCCCCCGAGTCGCTCGAGCGCGTCAGGGGCGGTCGCCAACCCCGCGGGTGGTTCGAGCGGCACCACCTCATCCACAAGGTAAGCCTCTCGACCGGACCCCTTCTCATAGTCTTTTTTATTTTATTCTAGATTTTCTTGTCGTCATTGTTCCCTGTTCCCCTCTCTTCTAGGACCAAGCGTCCTCTGCCGTCACTCCCTCCCCTCCTGCCTTCAAAGAAGCTGAAGGCCGCAGGAAGTTTGAGCGGAACCTCATCCGCCCCAGGTGGTGTGACTCTTCCTGCTACTGCTCCGGTCTAGTTAGCGCAAGTCAAGGAGGCGATCGAGCGCGGGAAGCTGATGGCGGCTGCAACTCGTGCAGGTGCCGGGGCCGTGTCTACGGTGACGGGAGAGAAGGCCACCACCACCACTACCGCCTCGACAGGCGCCCCGCCGGAGATGTCGTCGCCCGCCACCCAAGGTGAAGCGGCGGCCGGCGACAAGAAGACGACTGCTGAGGCGACGGGGCCCGAAACGGTGGTCACCAGTCCACCGACAGGGGCCGGGTCGGAACGGCACCCAATCACGCTCGAGGACGAGAGCCCGAGCCGCGGTTCCAAGGTGTGGCCAATAGGCCTGCGTCAGCTCGAGGAGGGGCGAAAGGAGAAGGAGGAGGAAGTGAGCTCGGCGGCTGCTGATCGGCCGGTGGTCGACGAGGAGATGCAGGAGTCGAGCCAGGTGACCGACCCTCAGCCGGACCGGGCACCTACTCCTCCTCGTGACGTGGAGGCCAGCCCTCTCGTCGGGCAGCAGGTCGAGGTGCCCCAAGCGCACCCGGTCGAGCAGGGGGAAGCTCGAGTCACGGCGCAAGAGGAGGTGCCGGAGGAGCACCCCGCCGTCGTGCAGGAGGAGGAGCAAGTGGAGCAACCTGCCGCCGCACGGGAAGAGGAGCGGCGGGCCGTCGCGCAAGGGGAGACGGCGCCGCCCCAGGAGCTCGCCCGAACCCACCGAGTCGTCCATCTTGGAGAGGAGGCGAATCGAGGCACGAGCGCTCGCCCAGGAGGCGTCGACATCCTGGAGCCAACCTCAACGCCCGCCTACGTTGGCCGAGCGGGTGGTGTCGGCAGGCATCGACCTGGAGGCAGTGAGGGGATTCCATAGCACCGTCGACCAAAGCATGCGGGAGGCATACCCGATTTGGGAGAAGCCGCCGCTGGTGCTCTCCGACCCGCTCGATCCTGAGGCTCCCGCGATCGTGATGAACGATCAGAAGGAGCTCGGGAATCATACGGAGTCCGACTAGTACCGGCAGTGGCTCGAGAACGCCTTGCGGGTCGCCCTGTCGGTCGTCTCCGAGGATATGCCCCGGCTAGCTGCCGTAAGTGTTCTCGAGCACGGCCATCTTTCTAGCGTTTTTCTGAATTGTCGTAGTCTATATCCTGACTCTTTCTTTTCGTGGTTCAGTCGGCGCAAAGCCATTCATATGCCAAGTCCGTCCACCTCTATGCCCTTCACGAGAGCCAGGAGGAGATCAGGCGGTTCGTGCGTTTGGGCCAGAATGCCGAGGTGGACCTGCACCGATCCGCCCGGCTTCTCCGAGAGGCCAAAGCTGCGCTGGCCGCTGCCAAGGAGGATGCCCAGAGGGCCAGGGATGAGCTGGCTCAGACCGCGCGGGAGGCGGAGACGGCTCGAAAAGAGAAAGAGCGGGTGAAGGGGATCGCTGCTCAGCTCAAGGAAGCCACGGACACGGTGAACGCAGGCTTCAAGGCCAAGGCCCAGCTTGTCGAGCAGCTCGAGAAGGAGAAGGCTGCCGCCGAGGCGTATATGAAAGATCTGCAGACGGCGGTCACCCGAGAGACCACCCAGAAGGAGGCCCTCGCGAGTGCACTCGAAGTAGAGAAGAAGCGGGCGGGAGATCTTCAAACAGAGGCGATCAATCTCCGCCAGTCAGTGACGGAGAAAGATCTTGCCATCCAATCCGCCGGCAAAGTTCTCGAGGAGGTGCGGGGGGAGAAGGTCGAGCTCGGCCGTGCACTCAAAGGGAAACAGAGCGAGCTTTTGAGTGCTCTCGAGCGCGAGCAGGGGTTGTCGACCCGCTGTACAGGTGAGCGCTCGAGCCACTCTTGTTGTCTGCTGTCTTGGATTTTTCCTTTGCTGACTTCAGTTCTTTCTTTCAGCGCTCAAGGCCAATCTGTCCGCATCGCGCGCGGCTCTCCAGCTTGCCCAGGCCGACCTCTCCACGGCGCGCGCGGCTCTCCAGGTTACCCAGGCGACGTTGGACGCCGAGGTGGGAGCCAAGGCCCGGATTACCGGCGCCATCGACACCCTCAGTGAACGCTGGGGGTTTGTGCCCGTAGTGGACGTCAAGGGACCGGAGGCCGGCCGTGGTTATGCCGCTCGAGTCTTCGCCTTCGGCCTCTCCCTGCGGGATCGAATTCGGGGCGCCCTCGTCTTTGCCGCGCGCTGGAGCCTTGCCATATTCTACTCCGGCTTCGACCTCTCGAGGGAGGAGGCTCAGACCGGGATGGAGGCTGTCTCCGGCGGCTTCACCTATGCTGAGGGCGAGCAGGAGGGGGCCGTGAATCCAAGGCATGAGTAGCTCCTTGTCGACACCGAGGGTCCTGGAGAGCGGTTGGGCCAAAGCTTCGAGGCGCTCATCCTTCCACCCGCCATGCAGTAGTCGCGATCGTCGCCGGCCTGCGAGCCGAGATCTGAGCAGGAAGGCCCTTGTAAGAAAACATTTGATCATCTGGTGGCCCGTGCGGCCTTTTGGATGTTATGTTTATACACCTTTTTTTTATTTCTTATTATGCTCGATGCTTTTTATCCTTTGCCTGAATTTGCTCGTTTTTTGGCTAAGTGTGGGCGTCGTGTTCCAACCCTCTCGAGGGGAGGTGAGTCAAGGCACCATAGCTCAGAAGCATAGGAGACTTTGTGTTCAGCCGTCCCGGCTCTGAGAGTTCGAGGCGACGCTCATTCTTTAGCTTTTCGAGACCGCGCTCGAGGTAGGAAGGAAAAGGAGCATGTCGAGCGTTGTTTTGAAAAACTAAGGGAATTTTTCGAGGACTTCAGGGGGGTCCCCCCTGGTCTAGCCCCCGAGGGGGGCTTGACTCTGTGGAGACAGAGTCGAGCCCACCTTGCATATGAACGAAAAAAGTAAGGAGCTAATTCATGAAGCCTTTATTCATTCATACTAGCGGTACTTTATACGAAAAGATGTACAGGGCATCGGGGCCTAAGGGAAAAATTGACATAGCTGTTCGATGTTCCACGCGTTGGTGAGGATCGAGCCGTCCTCATCAGCTAGCTTGTAGGTCCCTGGCTTCAGCACCTCGACCACGATGAACGGACCCTCCCAAGGAGGAGTGAGCTTGTGGCTCCCCTTGTTGTCTTGGCGTCGACGGAGTACGAGGTCGTCGACCTCAAAATCTCTCTTCCGCACGTTCTTCTCGTGGTACTGCCGCAACTTCTGCTGGTAGCGTGCGGAATGTAGGAGCACCATGTCTCGAGTCTCCTCGACCTGGTCAATGGCATTGGCTAGCATTTCCTCGTTGGTCTGCTCGTTGTAGGCCTTGAGTCGAGGGGACCCGTATTCGAGGTCGGTGGGGAGGATGGCCTCCGACCCATAGACCAAGAAAAACAGGGTGAACCCAGTGGCTCGGCTCTCAGTCGTCCATAGGCTCCATAAAACTGACGGTAACTTGGCCGCCCACTTTTCCGTGCTTGTTGAGGCGGTCGAAAATCCTTGGCTTTAGCCCCTGCAAAATCATGCCATTGGCTCGTTCGACCTGGCCGTTAGTTCGAGGATGGGCAACTGCCGACCAATTCACATGGATGTGGTGTCGATCGCAGAAATCCAGGAATTTTTTGCCCGTGAACTGGGTACCGTTGTCAGTGATGATGACATTAGGCACTCCAAAGCGGTGGATGATGTCGGTAAAGAACTCGACCGCTCGCTCCGAGCGGATGTTGGTGATGGGCTTGGCCTCGATCCACTTGGTGAATTTGTCGATGGCAACGAGCAAGTGGGTATAGCCTCCCGTTGTTTTAGCCTCCCGTTGTTTTCTTGAGGGGTCCGACCAGGTCGAGCCCCCAGACCGCAAACGGCCACGTGAGGGGGATCATCTGGAGCGCATGCGCTGGGAGGTGAGTTTGCTTGGTGTAGAACTGGCACCCTTCACACGCTCAAACGAGCTTGATGGCGTCAGCGGTTGCCATGGGCCAGTAGAAGCCTCGACGGAAGGCGTTTCCGACAAGGGTCCTTGGCCCGGCGTGGTGACCACAAGCCCCCGAGTGCATGTCTTTGAGCAACTTCCTGCCTTCCTCGATCGAGATACACCGTTGGAGTATGCCGGTCGGGCTGCGGCGGTAGAGCTCCTTGTCATCCCCGTAGAGGACATATGCTTTGGCTCGACGAGCTAGCCGTCTTGCTTCCGTTCGATCCTCAGGCAATTCCCCTCGAACAAGATATTCGAGGAAGGGTGCACGCCAATCCGCGGGTGGGCTCGAGGGCCCATCAATCTTCATGACCTCAGCCCCCGTCGAAGGGAGTGCGGTCGTGGGGGTGGGCTCGGTGACTGGCTCGATGCCAGCCCCCGAGTCCCATTTTACGGATGGCTCGTGTAGATCTTTCGAGAAGACGTCTGGGAGGATCGACGCTCGAGATGACGCAATCTTGGCAAGCTCATCCGCGGCTTCGTTGAAACGTCTAGGAACGTGGTTGAGCTCGAGACCATGAAAATTCGCTTCCAACTTGCGCACCTCATTGCAATATGCCTCCATCTTTTCATCATGGCAGCTCGAGGCCTTCATTACCTGGTCGATGACGAGCTGTGAATCGCCTCGAGCATCGAGGCGTCGAACCCCGAGCTCGATAGCAATGCGCAACCCGGTTACGAGTGCTTCATACTCTGCCATGTTATTGGAGGCCGTGAAGTGGATCCGCACTACGTAGCGCATGTGTACTCCACGGGGCGAAATGAAGAGTAGGCCCGCACCTGCTCCTGTTTTCATGAGCGACCCGTCGAAATACATGGTCCACAGCTCGGCTTGAATCTGTGCTGGGGGGAGTTGGACGTCGGTCCATTCAGCGACAAAATCAGCCAACACTTGGGATTTAATGGCTTTCCGTGGAGCGAAGGTGATGGTCTCGCCCATGAGCTCGACCGACCACTTAGCGATTCGACCCACCACTTCCCAGTTCTGGATGATTTCCCCGAGTGGGAATGACGATACCACGGTCACCGGGTGGCTAAGAAAGTAGTGCTGGAGCTTTCGATGCGTGAGCACGATTGCATAGAGCAGCTTTTGGATTTGGGGGTATCGAGTCTTGGCATCCGAGAGCACCTCACTGACAAAGTAAACCGGCCGTTGGACGGGGAGCGCGTGCCCCTCTTCCTGCCTCTCGAGCACTATGACTGCGCTGACCACCTGAGTGGTTGCGACAATGTAGAGGAGGAGTGGCTCGACGGGTTTGTCTGGTGTAGCTGGTCGAGGTGGCACGAGCACGGGAGGGGAGGTGAGCATGCTCTTCAGCCTCGAGAGGGCTTCCTCCACCTCGGGTGTCCATGCAAAGTGCTCGGATTTTTTGAGGAGTCGATACAAAGGCAAGGCTTTTTCTCCCAGGCGTGCGATGAATCGGCTAAGGGCGGCTAGGCACCCTGTGATTTTTTGCACTCCTTTCAGGTCTCGAATCGGCCCCATCCGCATGATGGCCGTGACCTTCTCGGGGTTGGCCTCGATCCCGCGCTGGGAGACTATGTAGCCTAGCAACATGCCTCGAGGCACACTAAAGACACATTTCTCGGGGTTCAATTTAATATTCTTGGCCCGGAGGCACCCGAACGTCAATTTGAGGTCCTCAACAAGGTTTTCTACTTTTCTCGTCTTGACAACGATGTCATCGACGTATGCCTCGACCGTTTCTCCTATGTGTTTGCCGAAACGTGAAGCATGCGACCCGATATGTTGCCCCGGCGTTTCTAAGGCCGAAAGGCATCGTGACATAACAAGACATGCCCACGGGAGTGATGAATGAAGTTGCGAGCTGGTCGGACTCCTTCATTTTGATTTGGTGATAGCCGAGTAAGCATCGAGAAAGGAAAGTACTTCACAACCCGCATGGAATCAACAATTTGATCTATTCGAGGTAAAGGAAATGGAACCTTGGGACATGCTTTATTTAAACTAGTGTAGTCTACACACATCCTCATTTTCCCATTCTTTTTCTCTACTAGTACAGGGTTAGCTAACCACTCGGGATGATGTACCTCCTTGATGAATCCAGCCTTCTCGAGCTTCTCGACCTCCTCACGGATGATCCTGCACTTCTCCTCGTCGAAGCGGCGCAGGCGTTGCTTGACAGGTCTCGAACCGGGACGGATCTCCAAGGCGTGCTCGGCGACATCCCTCGGTATGCCAGGCATATCCGAGGGACTCCACGCAAACATATCAGCGTTTGCACGGAGAAAGTCGACGAGCACTGCTTCCTAAGTGCTGTCGAGGAAGGCACTGATGATCAGCGCCTTCTCATCCGAGGAGCTCGGATCGAGCGGGATCTTCTTGGTGTCCTCAGCGGGCTCGAAATTGCCAGCCTGCCGCTTGGGCGCTGGGGCGGCGGCCTCGGCCACAAGGCAGTCGAGCGTCTTGGCTAGCTCTTTAGACGCGGTCAGGGACTCCCCGTACTCGACGCACTCCACGTCACAGGAGTATGCGTGTTCGTATGTGGAGTCGACGGTGATGATCCCTTTTGGCCCTGGCATCTTGAGCTTGAGGTAGGCGTAGTTGGGGATCGCCATGAACTGAGCGTAGCACGGACGGCCCAGGATCGCATGGTAGGTCCCCTCGAAACCTGGCATGTCGAAAGTGAGGACCTCTCGGTGGTAGTTCGAGCGCGCGCCAAAGTAGACAGGGAGGTCGATGCGGCCGATCGTGAGTGCCTTCTTGCCCGGGACGACGCCATGGAAGCCCCCGGTGCTTGGCTTGAGCTGCGCCCTCGTAATGCCGAGCAGTGTGAGGGTTTCCATGTAGATGATGTTGAGGTTGCTGCCTCCGTCCATGAGGACCTTGGTGAAGCGGGCGTCGAGGATGATCGGGTCGACGACGAGGGGGTATGCGCCCGGGTTGGTGACGTGGTCCCGATGGTCATCGCGATCGAACGTGATGGGCGCATCCGACCAGTCGAGGAATCGAGTAGTGGCGGGCTTCACAGAGAAGACCTCCCTACGCTCCTGCTTCCGCTCCCGGCGCGTCATCTGGGTAGTAGGGCCGCCATAGATCATGTAGCAGTTGGCAATGGGCGGGAACCCATTGTCGTCGTTGTCGTTGGCCCAATCGTCGCCACCCTTATCCATCTTGTCATCATCCTTGCCAATGCCGAGCCTCTTGAAGTAGCCTCGTAGCATACGGCAGTTCTCCAGGGTATGCTTGGCCGGCTCTTTATGGTATGGGCACGGCTCCTTCAGCATCTTGTCGAAGACAGCCCCATCTGGAGGGGGTCGAGGCTTCTTGCTGATTGCCTTTCTTCTTCTTTCCATTCTTCTTCTGGCCCTTGCTCGAGCCCTCCCCGTCGGCGGGTGGCGTCTTGGGCTTGCTCCCCTCCCCACCAAAGAATGCTCCCACGGCCTCGTCGCCGACGGCGTAGTTGGCGACAACGTCCATGAGCTCGTCGACGGACTTTGGACGATTGCGCCCGAGCTCCCGCACGAGCTCCTTGCAAGTGGTGCCCGAGACGAAGGCCAGGATGACGTCGTGGTCGGGGATGTGCGGCAGCTCGGTGCGCAGCTTGGAGAAGCGTCAAGCAAAGTCTCGAAGGGACTCCCCGGTATGCTGCTTGCAATTCCAGAGGTCCCACGAGTTGCCAGGTCGAATGTAGGTGCCCTTGAAGTTCCCCTCGAAAATCTGGACCAGATCGGTCCAATCGTAGATCTAATTGGGGGGAAGCTCCTCAAGCCACCGTCGAGCGGTGTCAGAGAGAAATAGAGGGAGCTGGCATATGATCGCCTTATCCTCTCGAGCCCCTCCCAGCTGGCAGGCCAGCCGGAAGTCAGCAAGCCAGAGCTCTGGCTTGGTCTCCCCGTTATACTCAACCAAACTCGTGGGGGGTCGAAACGGATTAGGCAACGGCGTGTTGCGGATGGCTCGACTGAAGACTCGAGGGCCCGGCGGCTTGGGAGCCTGCCGGTCCTCGTCGCTGTCGTAGCGCCCTCCTCGATGAGCGTTGTAGCCGCGGTCCTCGGCGCCCGCAGCCTTGCGCCGTCGGTTTGTCGTTGATGTCGTGACGCGCATCTTGAGGCTCGCGGTTGTCGAGGATGCGGTTGCGGACGGGGGCCCTACCACCTCGAGGGGGTGCCTCTTGGTGGACCGAGCCCTCTCGCTCATGTCATGGTGGGTTGGCCGGTTGTTCCGAGGCCGCCTCGCGTTGCCTCGAGGCCGAGCTCTCTGCCTGCTGGGCAGCCGCGACTTGGAGGAGTCCTTGGATCTCATCTCGTATACGCAGTGCTTGCGGGTTCGAGGGTGCCGGCATGTCACGTAGCAGCATGGCTGCTGCGAGGACATTCTGGCTTGCTCGAGGGAAGCGGGCTGGCTCGATCGGGGCTTCTGGCCGTCCGTCGTTGACGATGCGGTTGAAGACGCCCCGTGCCTTTCCTCGAGCGCCAGGAGCTCGGGGCGGGGGGAGTTGGTTCTGCTCAAGGGCGCGCTTGAGCAGCTCCAAGTTCGCGCGTTCCGCGTCCATCTTCGCCTCGATCTCCCGGAGCTGAGCCCATTGTGCCGCTCGAGCGTCATCTTCAGGCCGTTGGTTGTCCTGCCCTTGCGGTGGCTCCTTGCGAGGTTGAATCACCTGCAAGGCTCCAGCTGCTGGCGTTCCAGCCACCGGCGTTCCGACTGGCCGGTTGGCTGCAGTGGCGGCCGTGGCGGCGTCGTCTCTGGTCTCTGAATCCGACGGGACGTCATCCTCGAGACGAAAACACTCACGAGCCGGGTAATAGCACCCTGAATCCGAGTCATCGGAGTCGGGGTCGGCGCCGGACGATGTCCAGGGCCTTCCCGTGCTCTCCTCCTCGATCCAACGGCGCATATTCCCGACCATGGTGTTGCGTTGCGAGCCAGACGCCCTATCGAACCCGCGGTCCATCGATGCTGGCCACACGATCTCCAAATTCATGGCAGCGCGCAAGAGGGGGCCAGGGCTCTCCTCTTGCGGCCTCATTGATGACTGGATCTCGTTGGCGTACGTGGTGGCGGCGTTGGTGAGTCCGAATGGGAGCCCGCGACGAGCTCGATAGAGCCCGTGCGGCAAGAAGTTGGGCGACGTCGGCCGTGCGCGCGCTCGAGGTGCCACGCCGGGCTCTCTCGGCAAACGCATGGCGAACGTGAAGTCGGGGTTTGCGTCAAGAGCCACCTGCCTATGTGCCACCCCCTGTCGTGCGCTTGGCGTCCCAGCTGGGTGTGCCATGGTGTCCGGCTGGGATGGCACGTGAGCGGTGCACTCAGGACCCTGCGCGGGCAGGCTATGAAGCTGGTGCCGGTGGCGCCTGCGCCTCGGCGGCGAGCCATGGTGGCGTGGCCTGCGCGCGACTCCACCGGCGCGTGGGGGTGAAGAGCATCCCCCGTCCGGTTCACCGATCGAGAGCAGAGCCATGTCGTAGCCCGTACCGAGCGACACGAACTCCAGGCTCCCGAACCAGATCAGCGTAGCGAACGGAAGCGATGAAGTGGGAGATGCCATCCGGAAAATGGCGGGAAATCGGGCGAAAACACGCAGTACCCCTACCTGGCGCGCCAACTGTCGGTGTTTCATACCCCGGGGGGTGTCACACCAACAAGTAAATTTCTAAGCGTGCTCCCTAATCCGGATGGTGATGTAAGAAGGACACAAGATTTTTATCCTGGTTCGGGCAAAAGAAGGCCCTACGTCCAGTGGAGGGAGGAGACTTGTATTATCTTGCACCGAAATGCTCGTACAAGGGTGAGTACAAGGGCGTCCTTAGACTTAGCGCGTGCAGAGTGTGTGTTATGAGCTTGTGAGCGTGAAGGCATGTCCCAAAACTAAGCCCTGGCGTCCCCTTTTATAGGCCAAGGGGAGGCTCAGGATCACAGGATAGATAGGGCGATCGTAAGCGTGACATCTAGGCAGGCGCGTCCTGTCGAGTCGCTGGGACTGTGGATTCCTTCTTTGGTCCGGTTCGAGCTGACAGACACAGGCTTTGGTCCGGTTCGAGCCTGTAGCAGTATGGCTGATGATGGCCTGCCCATCTTCCTCTGACATGGGCTGACGTGCTTGAGTCGTGGGCGATGATAACCTGCTCGTCCTTGTTGACATAGGCTGACGTGTCGAGGTACGGCGTGGTTGCGTGCGAGTGTTTGTCCCCGAGAATCCCGTTGTATGGTGGTCGAGGCGGGATGGACGGGTCGACGCCTGCGCCGCTCCTGGAACGCGTCAGCCATCATCCCTCGAGTGGTGGCGGATTGCCTCGAGGAGCTGGCGATCCAGGCGACGGGACTGAGCAGAGGGTTTCGGGGGTACGGAGAGTTGACAATGGCGTCTGAGGGGGTGTCGTACGCGGCATAGTGCACGGCGTGGTGTCATAGTGTCGCCTGCCATCCCCGAACCCAGGATATGGGCAGCGTAATGGTGGAAGCGACTGGCGTACTATCCACTGTTACGAGCCCTGTAGCCATGGGGTTAGGCAGAGTTGGTGTACCACGGCACTGTATCGGGCTCTGTAGCCATGTGTGAGCACAGGAAAGGCAATCATGGGTGGCCCGTTCGAGCGGTCGCTCGCTCGAGCGGTTTCCGCCACCGTCTCGAGCGGTCATTCGCTCGATCGGTTTCCGACCCTGCCTCGAGCGGTCACTCGCTCGAGCGGTTTCCGTCACCGTCTCGAGCGGACGAGCGGGCATTCCATGACTCGGCTGGTTTTGGTTGTAGGCCTGGTCGTGGGCCGGCCCATTATGAGGCGAGAGGGGGAACCGGGAAATCTTTTGATCGACTCTTTGGGATTTAGGGTAAGCAAAGCAGAGTTTGCTTGCCTCTAAACACCTAGCTTTAGGACCCCCTAATCTAGGTACCCGACACTACTACTCTAAACACGGCCAGGGTTTAGAGCACTTCACTCAAGAGCCTAACATACGCTCGCTCAGGGGAGAGCAATGTGCCAGCAGAAAGGATGTATACTTACGATAAACTAAGACAGGAAGTAAATACTGAAAGTACTCAGATGAAAACAACTAGAAAGTAAACTTACTAGAAGACAAGCATCCGCTGAGGCGCTCCTGGAAGAAGACTCCCGACAGGCCGCGACTCCTCCGCTGGAACTCCTCACTCTCTTCCCTCTATTCTCACACTATAGCTAATAGAAGCTCTTCCTATGATACATGGTGCACTTTGGACTAAGCTCTAGGGGGGTATTTATAGGGGAGATGGAGTAGCCCCTACTCAAGTGCCACGTCAGCGATCCGCGTGACACCTCTTCTCCACCCTTGGATCAAACCGACTTGGAATGGACGTCTGGCAGCAGAGGACACGTGGAGGTCATGCAGGATGTCGGTGGGAGGCAACCGACCTTCAATAGGCCCACTTGTCATGGTCGGCCGACCTGGGGTTTTCCCTGGGGCTGACACGTGGCATCTTCTAGAAGGTCCAGGAGGTCGGTGGAGCTGGTCCGACAGTGGGTCCCACCAAACCTTGGTCGGCCGACTGTGGTCCGGTCGGGGGGCCCACCACCTTGTTCCACCGATGTTCCTACGTGTCCTGAAGTGTGTTGCTTGCTCATTTGAAGTTTGGTCAAATTTGCTCCATTCGCGCTTGTTCAGGCTTGATTAGTACCTGTTTGTACCTGCATCCAAATAGTGACATGTACATGTGGAACCAAGTGAAATGCACCTATATCACTACTTGTTTGCAAGGGTGTAGCTCTAGAATGTGACTAATGTTGACGGCTTTCATGGGATGAAAACAGGTCTAGATGCCGTCAACAACCATTGTATGCAAGGAACCATTACTCTTTATATTACATAATAAGTATCACTAAATTAACTATATAATATATTTTCATAATAAACTTATTTAGAGATACGTATATCACTAATATTTTCTATACATCTAAATGCTACCTACTTCCTACAATCCACGGCGTCGAAGTCGCTGTTGTAGACCATGGGCGATGAGCTCGGCCATGTTAGTGTGGCATCGCCAGCCATAAAATCGCTAGCCTAATCCCTCATACCTCGCGTCGTAGGTCATAGCACCGAGAAAAAAGGTCCAAAGATGTGTGTTTTTTACATCCAAGGGTATAAATGCCAATTTTTTATTAAAAAGACCAAATTGTAAAAGAATTTGACATAATCACAATGGCGAAAAGCGTGGGCGATGCTCTTAGGGTATGGTTGGAATTTTTGATGAGTTCCCTCACCTCGCCTAGTCTCTAGTGGCGCTGGCCCCAAGATGCTTGGCACCTCAGAGAGCCGATTTGGCTCTCATTGCTACAAGGAAAATCTTCTACGCAAAAATTGAGATAGCTAAAGCAAAGGAGCCAAACAACTTGCATTGCCCGTTCTATTTATTTTGTTGGGCTAGGCAAAATAGTTTTCATCAAAAGTTCCACAGGCATGAGTTGTGGCTCGCTATTTTTTTCTTTTGTGAAAATGGGCATCACTCATGTGTGAGCAACTAACAATGAAATGCAAAGAGCAACAATACTAATTACTCACTCTCAGTTCAAAATCCAGTAGTGAAGGCTAGTTCCAAACTAGTAGTGATTGCTCTTGAGTAGTGCACCAATTTACTCCATTAGCTCTTATTAGCGTATATAGTTAGTCTGTCATTATAAGATGGCCTAATTTAGCCATCTCATCCAAAAATGCCTTTACATATCTCTTAGCAAGTTTCTAGACCTTTCCTACATTATCTGGTGGTGCTATATATTAATTACTTTATGAACCATATATATGCTTGCATGAGAAAAATTATATGACCAATGCCTCCAAAATAAATGCACATATCATCTTCTGGAGTTAACTAATTTCATAAGATTCACTAATATTTATATACCAATTCCAAATAGTTCAGCTCATAGAATGATGTTGATATGCTTTAGCCATCGTGAATTTTCTAGAGTTCCAGATATAGCTACAGATCTTGCTAGAGTTGTGCTAGTTGATCAAATAATGCTTGTTGTGAGAGAGGTAGGTGCAATAGCTCGAGGAGATTCTCACTGGTTTTCCCATCAGCTAGAAGTGTTGATTTTAACTTCACAAAGGAGAAAAGTTTTGGGTAATTAAGCAAGTTTTGGGACTTGTTTGTTGTTCCACATATATATGAGATAGTACAATTTTGCATTGTTGATGTTGACCATTGCTAACCCTTTAAATTTATCAAGAAGCTTTAACATATCTCTCCACCAAACGGATCCTTTTCTTTACTTGTGTTGGTAGGTTTCTTCATTCATAGTAGCTTTCCCAGACATGAGAGGCTTGATGTCTTCTTTGTTGAAAAAATTCATTAAGTGTTTAGAAGCAGTGCCTCATTCTGTATTATGCGGTTTATAACACCCAATCCCCATTATTCTTTTAATTTGCAGACACATCTTCATGCTGCTTTTGGTCTTTGGTTTGCACTTAGATCAGCAACATTTGCTGAACTTGTGTATTGCAGCAATTACAATGTTGTGAATGGCAAAAGTACTCATACAGAAAGTGGGGAAGGAAGAGAAAACTGAATTAGTTAGCTCAAGTCTTCCTACTTGATTAAGAGAATATGAAGTGGCAGACAAACTTTTCTTTCACATCTACTCACCAATGGTGAGAAGTGAACCTTTGGCATGCTCAGGTCCTACACATTTATATAGTCATAAATGTTGCGTAACTCAGGTTGTACGAACGCTTGAGAGAGTGTAGTGGAGAAGATATTTTCTTGGACCACTTGGTTATGTGTTGATGGGTAATGCACTTAGAGAAATGAGAAACTACACCGGCTGCGGATAGCGACATGATGCGCGGGAGAGGAATCCATTAGCAGAAACATGAAGCTTAATTATTGGTAACTTGGCCAGTGGTCACGCAATTTACGTATTCATGCATGTCTAGGTATGCGTTGATAATTAAGCTTTGATGATTTTTTTTTTTTTTTGTGATTTGATTTGCCTAGCACGCATGATATCCCACCCGACCACTGTTAGTTTCTCTTTTCTTGATCTCACACCGGCCCCAAATAAAGACATGACCAGGTAAAAGTTTTCTAGTAGTAATTAATTATGGAAGATTTGATCCAAATCGAAAGCCTTAATTTGGCAGTAAAACTGAGCTTAGCTGTTTTGTTCAAATAAACAAAATTCACCGTCAGATTGCTGCTCGTGGATGCATAATAAGTACGGAGGAAAAAGTAATTGTTAGATTAACCGATCAGGTCGTGGTGGTCCAAATCGGCCCCGTGCTTAGCCGAAAATTAACATGAAATTAAAATAATAGGAGTGCCCGACCGATTATGGAAATAATGACGATCGGGACAGAGAGGAGAAAAGGGCAAGAATCATATCATCTGATGACTGTTGTTTCAGTCTGATTTTGTGCGGAGCGTTCTTTTGGACATGCATTATTGCAGTACTGGCATACTATATATATAGTAGCATGTTTGGACATATCTTGCACAAACTTTATAGTCGAGCAAGGAAAAAGGAAGTAGCATCAAATATCTTTCATAGAATCTTTTGGTACGACTGCTCACAGTGAAGAGTACATGAGTGGATACCCCATATGTTTGTACTACTGCATATACAGGATGCATGTGACAAAAGATAGAAAAAACACGAGAGGATGGAATAAAATGGGGAATTCATTTTGCCTCAAAAAAATGGGGAATTCATCTATCTATAATAAAAAAGGAACAAAAAAAGGATATGTAAGCTTTATGAGCAAACACTAGTCTGGCCTTATTTTTAGTACAATTCAGAGATATTACTGTATTGCAGTCCAGTACCAATTATAAGTACAGAACATAGACTGATCAAGACAGACAGACCCGGCTGGTCGGTGCTCTTTTTACCACGCACAGTACCCGCCAGAGACGCAGAGAGTCCCGGCCCGGCTCTGAAAAACGGAATCTGCACTGTGACATGAAAACCTCAGTACGTAGATACAGTATATTATTGCCAGCCTTTTACAAATGGAGAGCTCTCATTAGTTGACGATAGAGTTACGACAAAACTTTTGAAGTGAGAAGTTCAAGTAGTTTTGTACTACTATATGCACATATGGTCCTGCTTTTAGGCCACAGATAGTACGTGTTGCTCGAGTCTTTTGTTGTGTGTTGTTTCATCGTTTTTCTCAGATCGATCCCATTTCGACATGAAATGTCAAATATGCACCGATGCTCCAGACATTGGATCCTAACTATAGTGCAGTATTACGTGAAGAAACATCATGCATTATTATTGCAGGTGCAATCTGCAATTTTGCAGATGCATGCATATGTTGCTAGCCAGTACTGGTTGCTGCTACTCCCCAACAAGCAATAATAGTGACACCACCACTCCCTGACCCCGGCCGGCCTGTGCCCCACATGCTGATTGAAAAGAAAAAACATACTAAACTCAAAGGTGAAATTAAATATAATTCATCAGAAAACGAAAGGACGACTTTTCAAAGAAATTAGCAACTACTCAAAATCCACTGATCCACCCAATCGTTGTACCCTAAACTCCCACGAGGCACCCAATGGTTGTACCCTAAACTCTCACGAGGTGTCGTCCTCTGTGTCAGCCAATGGCAGGGTTTATTTATTTGCAACCACGAAAGCATCATAGTACTAAGAATAGAAATTCAAGGTATCCCTTTTATTGCTAAAATAGGTGTGGTAGGCCATGGCTATATTTGGACCCTAGAGCATATATATAAGACACTGGATCAATGGTCAAATCAACATGCCATAATAGAGGGAACCAAATAGTACAAAATAGTAACACCTTTTTGTGGCTTTATGTTTGTAAATAGTAACACCTTTTTGTGGCTTTATGTTTATAATATCTCATAAAAGATAAAATATGTCTATATCAAAACCGCGAGTTGTTCAAAATTGTTTTGACTCAACTTTGTAAGATACAAACCATGCTCTAGGTGTTAGAAATTTATAAATCATAATTAGTATATTGTTGTTCACTTTATAAATGTCTTTATTTATAGGAAGGCGATGCTAGATTTAACGTATTCTCAATCCAAGTACACACGAAGTATCATATCTTTTATTCTCCAGTGGACAATTCTTTTTATTTTGTCCATTGCGAGTTAGCCTTACCAAATTGCCCGCAAATCTTATATATGTCCCTTGCTTCTTTCTTGCCATTCATTTGCAACATAAAAAAAACACTCCTAATGAAATACAACAGTACTATTTATTATTGATTTATAGGTTTTCATTGTTCATAGAATCTGAAAACCATGGTTATTACGATGTAAAACGAATAAACATTGAATATTCATTGAGAAGCCAATACGCAATCCACGTGGGCTAGGGGATGGCACGACTAGAATGTGAGTATGTGCCATTTTGCTCCCAAAGTACATAATGAAATAGATTGCATGTATTTAAGCTTGGCAAAGGTGCCAAGGTATGCATTATAATGTAGTACAACCATTATAGTAGGAATTTTAGATATCATGCTAGTGTACCCCATCCATGCATCAATAAGCATTGTCATTTTCTAAATACAAGGGAGACATGTTTGGACTTTAGAAAACCACCATTGTATTTGAATTTAACACATGCATCTAGCTATATATGTAAAATTATTGCAAATGGCTTTGATGAGCGGTACTACAACTACAAATGGGCGGCAGGCAGAGAGGAATCTAAGCGAGCGTCAAGAGATCATCAGGGACATTTCTTTGAGCGAAATGATGGCTTTGTAGCTGGATCCCTCCCGGCCCGGCCGTCGGTTTCATTCCGGAGGCTGGACGGAGGAGCAGATTTCATACCTGGGTACGCTCCCGGCGGGCAGAGTTTTCTATTTGTCGTTTCACAAGGAGCCGCATTCATTCATTGCGGCCTCCGACGGGCTACCCCCGCCGGTGGGCCCGTGCCGTCACCGTTCGTACGGACACGTGCGGCCCCCACCTCTTTACGTACGGGTCGTCCATTGGATGCTGGACGCCATAGACATGTCCTGTGCGCCCATCATGGAGCCAAGGGCAAGGGCGCCGGCGGCGTCCCCCCTGCCTTTGGCTGGACTCTTCTCCGGCGGGACGCGTGCCGTCCACCGCGCATCGGACGACGGCGGCCCGTTGGGTTTGGGTGGGGGCGCAGCGGCAAGAACACCGTTTGTCCTATACAAACGGAGGCCAGGACTACGGGGCCTGATGCGTAGCTGCCGCCATTGTTGCTGCCTCTCGCTTTCACTTTCATCCCATCCCCAAACCACCGCGACCACTCAATTATACAGAAAAAATAGTATTTTTACCTTTATTTATAGTCATGTCGCCTCTCACCCAGTGTCCTTGTCATCACTTTCACCTAAAAGCCCTAACAGTGCCGCCTCTGCGGCGCGACTTTTTTCCTCTACGGCTGTTTGCTATTCCTATTTCCTACCCTCTGTTCCATCTCGCAGTTGCCCCGCAGATCCCTTTTTAGGCCAAACAATCCAGCCACCACCACCCTGCACATCCCCACTCCTAATAAACCTAAAAATAGTAATAACCGGCGGCCTGCAACTGCGATTCCCCACACTTTCTCCGCTGATCGACGAAGCTCCTCGTCCTCAGATCAATGGACTTATGAGACGACGAGCAACGCCAGTCAGCAACCACTACCAACCACTCCTGGTGAGCTGAGCAACAAGGAAGGGTATGCACCTGAAACTCATGTTACTCTCAAGTCAAAGCTAGCTCATTTTTATCTTTTTCCTCACCTCTACTCCTTTTTTTTTTGTGAAAGAAACTGATCTCTTCTCTTTGCGGAATCTCGAGCCAACTTCAGCTCCCGTTGGAAGCTTCTCCATCCTCCACTCCCACGACACGCGCGGCCTCCGCCTCGGCCGCCGCCGCCGAGATCAGCCGCCATCGCCAACAAGGTATACTTGCTTCTTCGAAGTGCGCCAGTAATGACTTCATGTTGCCTATCCATGAAAATACTGCAGTAGAATCCACTCCCCACATATATATAATTAGACTGCGCTCATATCATACACCAGCTTGCTCTGAAAAATAATGTTTCCTGTAAGTATCCTTTTCTTTTTATGCATAAATACGAAAGATGCATCGCTTTCACACGCACATGGAAGGGATCGAGCTCGAGCAGGGCAGCCAGATATATGTATAGATCCAAAAAAGGCGCATGTAATCACCCGGCCGGCTACATCATGCATATCAATCGTTCATGTGTCTGTATCTGATTCGTGGATGCCAGCAGATTAATCGATGGACCTGTCCTCGAACCCCGAGAGCCCGGGAGGCGGTGGTGGCGGCAGCGGCGGAGGCGGAGGCGGGGCCGGTGGATCGAGCAGCGGGGGCCGTCTTCGTCGTCGTCGCCGGGCGGCGGCGGCACGCCGCAGACGCCGAGCCGGTACGAGGCGCAGAAGCGGCGGGACTGGAACACGTTCGGGCAGTACCTGCGGAACCACCGGCCGCCGCTGAGCCTGGCGCAGTGCAGCGGCGCGCACGTGCTGGAGTTCCTGCGGTACCTGGACCAGTTCGGCAAGACCAAGGTCCACACGGCGGCGTGCCCCTTCTTCGGCCACCCGAACCCGCCGGCGCCGTGCCCCTGCCCGCTGCGCCAGGCGTGGGGCAGCCTCGACGCGCTGGTGGGCCGCCTCCGCGCCGCCTTCGAGGAGAACGGGGGCCGCCCGGAGTCCAACCCCTTCGCGGCGCGCGCCGTCCGCCTCTACCTCCGCGAGGTCCGCGAGCACCAGGCCCGCGCGCGCGGCGTCAGCTACGAGAAGAAGAAGCGCAAGAAGCCGCAGCCGCCTGATCACGCGAGCGGCAGCGGCGGCGGAGGCCAAGGCCCTCACCACCACCCGCCGCCTCCACCGGCCCCGCCGTCCGCCGGCGCGGCTTGCTGAGGAACGAACAGTGCTACGATCGACGTACGCACCCATTTGGTACGCCGGCCGGACTGAGCATATTTTATGTAGGTTTCGATCGATTTGCTGGTACATGCATGCATGGTTTATTTGCTACTCCTACCATTTTGCTCATGGTGCTTCTTCGTCTTCGGTTAGACTCTGCCGATCGTGTGCCGTGCTACATTGTTATTTTGCTTCTGCTCTCTCTACTGCTACGTGCCTACTACGACTTATTTTTCCTAAGCTACCGCTTATTTTTCGTGTCAAGCAATTCATATGCTGACCGAAGGAAATCTTATCATTGATCAATGAATTGAAGCATATATATGCTTTCCTTAAAACTTTTCATTCAGTACTGCTCATTGTAGATGAACAAAGATCGACTTGATACTTGGGTGTGTATCGGTTCATTATACATACGTACGTGTGTCCTTAATTCAGTGTACAGAGAGAGGACTGGGATGGCCATCTCTCTGTCTCTCTGTCCTCTGCAGTTCTTCGCGTATGCCAAGTCCCATCGAAGACGTACAAATTTGACGGGCTTCCTTTCTACTTTCTGATTCATGTCCCGCTTCCTTTTTCTGGTGCGCTTGCGCTCGACTCGATCGGCGCAGGCCGCGCTAGCCAGCAGCGAACTGCTCCGCACTGCACCAGTGAGCAGTGTGACAACGGGCATGATGGCCGGACCGATCGATCGAGCCGGATCGTCGCTTGTACTGGCGCTCGGCGCGCGCACTGTTGCAATGCCATCCGTCGCCCATTGGCTCAGTGCATATCTTGCTATAGATCTTGTCTCTGACGGTTGAACAGGATGCCACTGTTGTTCTTCTCTAGCGCGCTCGTGCCACTGGTCGGGCTGCCGGCGGCTTGGCCAGCTTCTTGGCCGGCCGGGTTCGCCACCTCCTGCTGCAGTGACGCCCATCGGAGGTCAAATGGATGAATAGTAGTACTAACATGTAGTCTGTAGCACAAAGAATTCGTGTACAAGGGTATGCGGCCAAATAAGGAGATGTTCATTGATTCACTGTAGTTAGCAGCTGCATAATCTACTACAGCTCACTTGTCTGCATGCTTGCACTGATTGCATTGCTATTGGATTAGTTAGTACTGGCATTTTGACACCAGATTTCATTGCTTACCTGGTCTCTGATTCCTGATTTCATGCATGCAACAAACTAGTGCTGCTACATACTATCTGCTTGCAGCTCTATCTATATTAACATGATAGAATTAAAGCTCTCTTATTTGCAATATCCCCGAGCAGTCAATTGGTGATCTGATAATAATGGGATTTTATATATGACCAAAACTGGATTAGTAAAATGTTGGGTTAGAAACAGCTCTTGATCTCTGAACTTATGTTACTAATAACTTGTCATAAGGCAAAGTAACCTACACTATATATATTTTTTGACTTTCCACGTTCAGAATCATCCATTTAAGTTTGCACATATAGATTGAACATTGTTAGTTTGGTTCATCTCTTACTCTTCATTTTATGTGTTCATGTGTGCTGGTACTAGCCAGTTAAAAAGATTATTTAGTTACTTAAATGTATTTGCCTTGTTTGATATGATTTTACGGTTCTCTAGTTTCCTCAATATTTTGTAGGATCAATACTAAGCCATACTAGACATAAGATTTGTAGGATTAGGTACTAAGTACATATATTTATAGCATACTTCCACTTACATACTTTAATTACAACTTTATAAAAAACAGAATTTTGACTCATACTAACACAAGTCAACGTATCGTGCGTGTTCATAGTTAAGTTGGGTAACAACCACTAGAGAACAATATCGTGTTGTTTTCAATAACATAGTCCGTCCTTTCTAATTTATAGGTCCTTTCTAATTTATTGGTTGTTTTAATTATTATCTTTCAAACAAATCTAACTCGCCAAGTTCATAGGAGGCTAGGTCAACTTCTAGCATATCAAAGTACTTCTGTTAAATCCAAGCTCAAATATGCATCGATAACACAATTGTTTGGATTTTTAAATTTTAGCATATTTGTATACTATATACTTGGTTAATGTTAGAGAAGTTTGACATATACTAAAACTAAAATAACTTTCAATATGGAATGAAGGGACTAAACAAAACTTTCAATTTGGAATGAAGGAGTAAACTGAAAAGCATGAAGAGCAGGTACTTTCTTGAAAATGGGGTATTTGTCTTACTGAAATCATATAGCACCAATGAAATAAAAAAATATATTGAACAAAGTAGAGTGTATTTCAAATAGTTTGTAAACTATTATACAATCACCTTCCATTTAGCTTTCTACACCTAAAAACAAAATCAATGCTTCATTGCTTGGGCTATAATCAGAAATGCAGTTGAACTAGTACTTATTATGATATAATAGTATTCAAATTGGATAGAGATGTTATCTATCAAATGTGGCTTTTCTTTGACTAAGAAAAAACTTAAGCAATGCATGATTCTTGTAGTCATGGATAGAGATATTGTCTATGAAATGTGACTATCTATTTTTTTATGTAGTAAATGTGACTATCTATCAAATCCAATATTTAGATTGTTAGAAGTGAGTTTTTCCTATAAAAAGGATGTGTGCAACTTTATAAGGTTATGATATGGTTGTATTATATATTGTCTTCTTCTCCTTATTAATCCATGCTATGTGCTGATTTTGATTGACAAACTTTAGCTTCTTATATATACAAATTTAGTTTCAAAAGTAATATCTAGTGTCTACTTTGTTAAGCTATTGTTAGTAACTAATCTGCAATAGAAAAAACTCAAAAGTTCAAACTTGTGTCCCAAAAATAAGATATGATTGTTTACATATGTGATAATTCAAAGATGATGAGTTTGATGTTCATACCAACACCATTTGTTGTTGTACATATACAATTATATGTTTTTTACGAGTATATATAATTATAGTTTCAACTAGGAATGTCATTTTTTGTATCCACTTGTATTTCTATAATGTTTGTACTAATTCATTTATAATAAAGTGAATGCATATATATGATACATGTGTTACTACCATAATGATATAGTAAATAACTTAGGAATTACAATGATCTTGTAATAGTACGTCGGATCCGCTTTGCTCAAAGTTATCTATGGCCGGTCATTGAGTATGTATACCATACACACGTACACACATAATGCTACTAATTCACATGCTAATTATTTGTTTCCTTTTTATTAAAGTAAAAGTAATAGTTATCCTTAAGTATTTGTTTTGAACATTGTTTTTATTTTCACAAATATAGCCGATGTGAATTCAATTTGCATATGTATCTACTAGAAAAGAAATTAGTTAATTTGGTGATAGAAATTATAATACTAGGTAAATACCCCGCGCGTTGCTGCAAAATTTTTTAAAATGATATCTTGTGTGAATTACACAAATATGTATAAATTTGATGAGAATTGAAGTATTATGATAGAATTGTATGTTGCATGCTTGTAGTAGTGGAATGAGAAAGGATCAAACATAAATCACTAACAAAAAAGTGGATGAAGGAATAAAGAGGATATTTATTAGCATGCTTGAGTTAATGGTAGTGGACTTGTGGGTGGATGATGACGTGGCTGTGAGCCTCTAGAATGACATGGCTTTACCACATTCTAGAGAAATAGGTAGTGGGCATTAGCTTTATAGGAGTTTAAACAATGGATTCTATGCAAACTAGGCATCCCGTGCAAACTTGTAAACTAACGATCTGGACCGTAAAATGTTGATCCAAGGGGGCGCATGAGAGAGGTTGAAGGAGGGATTTGTAAAAGTGTGATTAAGAGCGGGCGGTTAAGTGCAAAATTACCCAATCTCTCCGCGCCCCTTGGATCAACATCCTACGGTCCAGATCGTTAGTTTACAAGTTTGCACGGGATGCCTAGTTTGCATAGGATCGTTACCGCTTTAAAAGATCCAATTCAGATAGGAAGAAACCACTCTTTCTGTCCCATATCAAATTAAGGTGTCGTTTTAATTTGTTATAAGCCAAACTAAAGAGTATCATGTTCGCAAAAAAAAAAAAAAAAAAAAAAAAAAAAAAAAAAAAAAAAACTAAAGAGTATCAACATTTGGGCTATATAAAGGATCAGTTATGAGACAAACAAAATGAGACGTTGATTGTTCGTTTTATATAGCCCATCGGGGGGCTATATCCGGACTCCAGCCCCCCCTACGGCCATGATTTCCATGGAGCCCGGGCTAAGCCCCCCTACCACCATGAGTTGGAGGAAGAAGAAAAGGAGGGGCTAGAGGAAGCCAGCCCCCCATAATCCAATCCTCAGCTTCGTCGTTGTGTGTGTTCATAGGGGTAAATATGCATATACATGTACAAGTGTCTATAATGTAATTTGCAAGACCGCGAATTTCATCATACTATAAAAATGATTTTAGAAGATAGCCTATTTATTTATAAAAGTGGGCCGAAAGTACATGTCTCCAACAATTTTTAAAGGCGGTCGGTACATTACGGAGGCAACCCAACAATAATTGTCTTTGAAAAATCAATTACATAGAGGCATGCCTCTTTAACAGGGACACCTATGAAAATCAAGGTCACTTTCAAAGTTGATGTCTTTGGAAATCCCAAGGCCCATATAAATTCCCTCATCAATTGGTAGTAGCGCGAAATTGCGGCCAATATTCCGGTAGGTAATAACAAGTCGACTTGTAGAGATCTCGATGTTTATGATGCAAGGCTTCTAATCAAGAATGATCTAGTCCCCCGCAACTACTACACGGCTTCTCCAATATTTGTGAACCTCGCCATGACGCTTACAAGCAAGAAAGTATTCACTATCAAATATTGCTAATTTGATTAATAATAAGCTGATAACTTGAGATTTCACAAACTAAACAACAATGAATATGTTCAAAAATAGATTATTCTACAAAAATGCAAATATAAAATTGAATGCAACAAAGTATATAAGAGAATGAGCGTCAGCGACCAAGGAGAAGAAGGTGGACAAGGGGAAGGACATTGTAGGGCACCCTCGGGGCATGTTGCTGCACTTCATGGAGTACTCCAGCCCCAACATGGGTCAAGGTCCTAAGGGTGATTACTAATTACAAAACCTATGGCTTGATTGAAGGGAATGCAGTGCCTGATAAAAAACAACATAAACATGTATTAAAATTTTGGAGGCCTTGCCGATGTGATATTGAAGTGGGACCATATTTGTTCGAAGATCTCACGGCCTAATTAAATCAGACTTTACAAGAAAAAATTATGGCCGAGTGTTTAGTTTCAATGGGCTTGCACTCTAAGATCGAGGTCATGGAAGATGTCTCCCAAAGTGCACAGCATACTCAAATTGTTTCTTAAATTTAGAATGCATGACAAACATTAGGTAGCTACACATTCTCAATTATATCATTGTGCAAACCTAGGAACGAAATGACATATGTTTAACTTGTCCCTTAATGAGACACGTGCCGAGCACGATTTCGAAGACATATGTTTAACTTGAATGTCATATCCAAAGGTTTCATGTCCTCATGAGCTAATGTGTACATCCATTTAGGGAAACAATTCATCTTAATCTCCCTTCGTGGTTTATCAACTAGTAGATCTTTAGCGTCTAGTATAAGCCGAGAAGACCTCTATGTATATCTTATGAGCCAAACTATACCAGCGAAACGACAATATTAAAAAATGAATGCCTTGAAATTCTATATATGTAGTACAATAAATAAATTCTTTGTTTAAAACTATAGTTAATATATTCTTTGCTTAAAACATGTTCTTGTATAGATATTGAATTTTTTAGTAGAGCCTTCAGATTCTATGTAGTACAATAAATAAATAAATACTTATCCTATACAATTAGTGATAACGACACTTAAAAAAACAATGCCGCAAGCAGCCCACAGACTGGCATTGCCGCTAGCAAGAGATTGGACATGCCCACGTTTCGAGCAGGATCACTGGATCAGGGATCAAGATGCAAAGGATCACCGGACCAGGGTGGCAAGGCGTGTTTAAAATTTTGTATTCACCCCAGAATAATTGTAAAACTCTCTTCTATTTAAATTTTTTTTTTTTAGAATCGGGGCATCCCCATTTCCATTTCTCGATGAAAAACGGAAATACAAAGCAGTAATAGAATGTTTCACGAGAAGCAAAAACTACCAAGGAGGAGGTGAAGAGGGACCTAAGAAGAACGCTTAACCACCTAGCGAACGAGGAGTCTTCTATTTAAATACAATGATACGTAAGTTTTTTACGTATTCTAGAAAAAAATGTAAAGGCCACTGTGCCGGCCACTTCTCGGCGCTCACTGAGCACGTTTTGACCGTCTGCGTGCTTGACCCAGGGCGGGCCTGTGCCGGCGGCAGGAACGCGTGGGTCGCCGTCCTTCATGTCGAGCCTCGGAGGCGAGGAGTGAGCGCGTTCCCGAGGCCCCACGTGCAGCCAGCAGCGGGGTCAGGCTCCTCGTGCGTGAGACTTTTGTCTGCCGCGACGAGCGGACGAGAGGCCGCGCGGCACCGGCATGTGCACGTGTGACGCCCCAGGGCCAAACTGTGAACTGGTCCGCTCTTTTCGGCCTTTTTGCGATGCAATTCAGTATTGCTCATCATGGCAATGGTCGTGCTACTTCATTCGAGTGAGCCTGAACTCTGGAGTGCCGTACGTAGCAGGCTCTATGTGCGTGCATCAGCACTGCGCACCTGGTGCGCGACTGTGAGCTGCACGTACAGTAGGGTGAGAGGCCCATGAAATCCTGGACTATCGGGGCTGACACATGCCGTATTTTCTGAAATTTTTATGGGCTTTCTTCTCTGTCTTGCAGCCTGTATGCATGTAGCCAAAATAGAGTACAGGCATATGCTCAAAAAGAGGCAAACTTTAGCATCCTATTGTCAAATCATATAGACTAATTAAGACTAATTAGACTTTAAAAAATCATCTTGTAAAACTGTATGCAATTACTTATTTTTTAGTCTATATTTGATAATTCATACATATGTGTCTACATATTCGATGTGATAGGGTGTAAAGTTTTAGGATGAAAATTAAATAAGGCCAAGAAAAGCTAGCGGACACCAACCCAGCGAGTATGGAAAAAAATTTATCCGCCGGTATGTTAATGGGTTTAAATCTCTAACCATCGAAGACAATATGGGATTGCACCACGAGGATAAAGCCAGTCTCAATGGGCATTTCAAGAGTGTCATGCACATTTAATAGCGTGACACATCAGCAAACGAACAAGTTTTGTATGAAATGGAGAGGAGAGAGGTGAAACTCGTATGCATTGTTTCCCAGACTTCGGTAGTGAAACTCCATTGAAGACGAGATCGTTTCACCTCCAGATCGCATGCGGACGCTCTGCCCACACAACTTGCAGCAAATAAATGCTTTGCTTAACCTTGGAGAAACAACAAAGTGAAACACGTCATTGTAGAGGTTGTTTCATGGATTTTATTTCACTATTGATGACGTGTTAGTTTGTGAAACCGAGCAGTGACACATGTGACTGGCCTGGTATACGACTACGGGGACATACTATTATGGGTATGTTAAATTCTTTTACACGTGCGCAAGTATGAGTGGTTTAGCACGTAGAATTTCATCTAACGGGTACAATATGGGATTGCACTACTTTTTTTCTATCAAGGAGTTCATTAAGTGGGGGCATGAGTACAATTTAAAGCCAGCAGGTCCAAAACATAAGCTGGGGCAAAAGACCACCACCCACTACCCCAGTCAAGTTTTTCCGTGACGGCCTGATCCGTCAGGGAAAGTACCAAATACCGCCAGGAAATGTCATCCGTGACGGTTACCGTCAGGGATGACCCGTCAGGGAAAAAACGACACGGAAAGTCTACTTTCCCTGACGGGTGACCGTCACGGACTATTTCCTGACGGTTCAAACCGTCAGGGAAAGTATTCTGCGTCGGTTGGGAAGCTTCCCGTCAGGGTCATACTTTTCCCGTCGGTAGCTAAACCGTCAGGAATAGATCAGGCTTTTCCCGTCGGGACCAAACCATCAGGAATAGCCCAGGCTTTTCCCATCGGTACCAAACCGTCAGGGATACCTTCAGCATCCGTGTCAGTTAACAATCATCTTTCCCTGACGGTAAACATCAGTCAGGATTTGCAGTCAATTCTAATTTCCAGAATCACATATTTTTAGCCATTATAAACAATATCGCAACAAGTAATGGAACCATTCATCCACAATAATAGACATTATATTCAACAATCTTAGACATCATTTAGGTTATTCTTAAATACAAAGGTATATAATAATTAGTGCCTCACTGCCTCTTAGTTAGCCTTATAGTTCGGTCCCTAACAGGCAGCACAAGTTACAAGTGTTCACTCCTAACAGTAACAAGCATGACAAGTTAAAAATGCTAACTCCTAACAGGCAGCCACTTGAGGTACCTCCAACAGAACTACATGTAGCTTGGCTTGTATTTGACAACCAGAAAATCAACATGCCTTTAGCCTTGAGTATACCAGCTAGCTTCAGCGCAGGCACACATGTTGTATGCAGCCACCTGCACAAGCACGCATGCAGGTTGTTCAGGAAGTAAACATATGCTCTGGAAGTGCAGCAGGTTAAGGATGAGCAAACTGGAATAGCTAAGGTTGGACACAATCAAATTTAGTAAATTTGTTTTTTTGTATTCCATATCCATACATGACTGGAAGAACTGTACAGTAGTAATTTTAAAGGCCATTTTTTCACTTCAATATTAAAGTTTAAGGTTTAATATTTGAATGGAACACGTGCTGACTGCTGTGCACTGAAATCAGGAGCCTAATGCTATTTCTACTATAAAAACAAGTCACTGATGTTTCAGTTATGGATACTGATTAATTTTCTAAACTGGAATTATAGATACTAGCTACTTAAGTTTCTAAAATTCAGTTACTGAAACACTTGAGCATCTTTAAAATAGAGCGCACTTAAAGTAGTGACATGCTAGCAGCAAACAAAAGAGATTGCAGACCAAGAAGTGCCAACCCAACTGCATTATCAGTTATAAATCAGGGACATGTAAATTTGACCTCACATTATCAGTTCAGGAATAAACCATCAGTTCAAAGGACAAAGCAGCCTTACATTAGCAGTAACAAGTCACTTGTAACGTAGGAATACTGCACTAGAGCCCATCTGCAGTGTTGTGTAAACACTAAAACAGTTCATATATTGCAGTTCATCCAAGTGTTAATTGACAAAAGGTAAATAGGCATATTAGTTGATGAATAATTTTTAACCTAATCTATTTGCAAAGCGTCTTATATAGAAAAATCGATAAATCAAACTAAATCCTATCATCAGTTTGAAATGCAGAGTGGTGTGCAGAATAATGCAAGCCTAATCTATTTGCAAAGTGTCTAATTCATGTCCATCGACATGCCCGTTCTGTTCCAGCATCATGGCTTCGTATTGTTTGTCTCACAACAATTGCTGCACCTCTCTCAGAACACAGGAACTGCTCCCACACCTCGCAAAATATAAGAAACTTTCAGTGCTTTCTAACAGGTTGTTGGAAGGCAACATGCAGCTGCTAATACATAGCCAACATACATGCTTTGAGTAGGCTACAAACCACAAAATACAAGGCTGACCATTGCTGTCGTCCAAGTTGGTTGGCATGAGAGGAATCATCTCCAATCCCTCCCTACATCCGAAACATGACAAAAAAACCATTCATTATTCAGTTACTTCAGACCAAATCAAAAAAAAATCCCCATACAAGAAAGAACAAATTTCGCCAAAACAGAGCAGATCTACTGTGCACAAATAGACTGAATATCAGTTAAGTAAATGAGTGAAAATAATCTAGCACCTCTATGGAAGGGTAAATAAATTGCCTAGGATAATCTAGAAACAATTTTCCCCTCATGACAAAAGTAAATAATATCCCTAAATAAAAATTCTAGAAAAAATTCAGATCTCTTAGGCTCGTGGTGTGTCAATGTCTCCACGGTGTGGATCTGCCTGACGTGGACTCTCAATCTCATCCATGGTTGGGTACGTACCTCTTGCAGCGCCGCCATGCCTCGGACCTAAGCAGCGGCGCCACGCCATTTACCTGCAGTGGGAGGAGGGGCTCGTGCAGCGGCGCGTCGCATCCACGCCATGGATCTCCACGGGGAGGAGTTCACCTCGTCGGATCTTGGGGTTGCTACAGCAATGGCAACCCTAAGTGGGGAGAAAAGGGAAAAACCATGAGAGAGAAGAAGGGAAGGAGAGCCATGAGAGAGAGGACCTCATCTCACCGGATCACAGGACGCGCCGCGGCGGCCTCCTCGCCCGCGCCGTGCTGTACTCGCCAGTCGCCGCCGGGTTGCGAGAGAGGAGAGGAGAGAGAAATTTGGGGATAGAAGTCTGGTAGGTGGGGGGATAGGATAAGGTTCCGACTTTTTTTTTTATCTCGCGCGCCCATGGCCTTTCGTTCGCACTCGAAAATTTTGCCACCACTCACTCACGCATGGGACCATGCTGTGGTTGGGAGCGCGGGAGTTTGGTTTTCGGGGGCGTACCCAGCACGTCGGGGAAGGCAGATCGCTCCTGACGGAAGGTGCGCAGCCGAGGGGAAAGATTTGCACCGTCAGGAGAGAAGTGATCTGGGGTAGTGACCCGGCACGTGTTTAGCCCATGACCTATTTAGCTAATACATGTGCTATCTTATTACAAGAATAAGGAACAAAGTAAAATTTGAACTCAAGAAAACTAGTACTCAGCTCCGGTGCCTCCTATAGTATTGTCACGATGCCTGATCTTTGGTTTGCTCCGGCCTGCCAAAGCTGCACCACCTGTTGGAATCAGTTTCAAGCCACACTCTTTGGAATGGGATCTACAAATTTCTAATTTTGATTTTTTTTCCCATTTGAGTCCTTTAAGGTGCTCAAAATAATAAATTGTATATTAAGGCATAAGGGTATTTTTGACTTTTTATAACTTGGGTCCGTTAGAGCCAAATTTGATGAAAGTGGCATAAAAGTAAAAAAAAAAGTTCCAAAGAGTGGCACCTGTGAATTACCATCTTTTTTAATGGCACATAGCACTGAATGCTCAAATATTTCAGTCGATCTTAAACTTTTGTGGTGTGATACTGTTGTAAATAACTTGTTGGGCCTTTATTTCAACCTTCCAATTGGCCAACCATGAAGTTGTTTCATTCCCCAAATCGATTGATGCAAGCGCATGCATATTTATCATTGAGGGCACATGCCCCCACTCCGCTCAAGAAAAAAAAACAAGTGGTATTTTGCATACACAAAATCAATTGGCTTAGGAACCAAGAAAAAAATGGTATTTTGCAATTGCTATATTAATTATCCACCCCTAAAATTAGTTCATGCTAGTAATTTGCTTAAGAACAAAGAGAAAACGTGAAGTACCCTGGACCACCATAAAAGAGTTATTGTCTGATCTGGTCCAACTAGTGTGAGATATATAGTTGTCATCTAGAGTTAAAACTAACTACTCCCCCATCCCTAAATAACTGTTGTTGTCCCTTCCCGAGAAAAAATACTGGTAAGTATATATTTAAATATATAAATATTTATCTTAAGTAATTAAATGCATCAAAAGATCTTTACGTTTAGTTTTTTAACAAATTTATTTGAAAATAAAAATATTACACATATTTTCTAATTAAATCAAACTTGTGGCAAAAAATCCACGACGACACTTATTTAGGGACGGAGGGAGTATTTGCTATTCTATTATCTAAACCAATTTAGGTTCAAAAGAGATTATCTGATAGCTACTATCTATTGGAACCAAACAGAGCCTTAAAAATATAGAAAACAAAAAAGGATTTTCCAAATAATTTACATTTGTTTTTTCACATTCACAATGAACTTTGTCAAGTTCACAGTCACAACATTTCAAAACCCCTTGCCAAACCCCATGTGTAATAAGCAATTAATAAATTTAATTGATCCTGTATAATACTACTAACAATGTACGTATTTCCCTCCCTGCAAGAGGACGGTGACCGGGCGATGTTGCATAATCAGCTAGCTCCACACTTGAGGAAACTCCGTGTCTCCACCAAAGCTGGCCATGTCGTAATAGCCGCCCGCCAGGTCAAAGTAGCCAAACCCGTACTCACCACCGCCGCCGTCGGCGACTCCTCTCGTCGCGCCAAACCCTGGCAACGCGGCGCCCGCGTCGTCTCGCGTGATGAAGCCGTGGTGGTGGTCGTCGACGATGGCGGTGCTGCCGTAACACGACTGTGGAAGCATGGTCGCCGCCGCTTCCTGCTGTTGCGGCGCAAATGCGAGGCCGTAGTAGCCTCCTGATGACGCCGCGGAATAATGGTCCGATGGCTCCGGCATGGCGTGCGACGTGCCGGCGAAGGCGGGCGAGGAGGAGGAATCGCCGTCTTGGCCGTCGCCGCCGTCGCCTTTGGTCTTCTGGAACACCCTGCACAGCACCCAGTCCTCCTGCACGCACGCACCAGCATCAGTTGCCATTGACCATTCAGACTTGAGAGAATTGAGAAATATGCTGGCACTTTATAATTAGCCGATATAAAACTTTATTATCAGTGCTAACTGCACTGCTAACATGCAACGTGCTGCTATAGTGCTCCTAGCTAGTTACGCGATCAAGGTGAAGCCATCCGCCAATTATTGTACACGTCCGTAGCTAGGGACCGCTGGTGCTATGCGAGGGAGAAATGTACTACTCTCTGCCCTGCACTTGTATATGCACCAATTGTTGTGCAGCGCCGGCGCAGGGGAGCAGGGGGTCAAATATGGCTGGTCCACTCTCTGCCCTGCCCTGCACTCCTCGTACAGTCGTACATAGTACAACGTGTCTGCGCTGCCCTGTGCACTGGACATGACCAAATTTATCTGCACGTTAGTACGTCCTTGCGCTGATGCTTTGCACTCGCACAATTGCAGGCGATGCTTTGCACCCTGCTCGCACAATTGCAGGCGCGCACAGGATCGCCCGTGCCTGATGTTCCTGGGCCACCTTCTCCTTGTGGAGGACCAGGCATACGGAGTTTTACTATGCGCTGCATGCTGGTTGCTCGTCGTCGTCGACCGAGCTCGGCTGTTACTGCTAGGGGTTTTTTTAAGGATATAATAGCTGTTACTGTTAGGTTGGGAGAGAGAAGGAAACGACAAATGCACCTAGACCCATCACGGCCCGCTTGAATTCACAATCGGTGCTGTTGAGAGAGTTGGGATCATCCATGCTGTGTTACTGGATATATAGGCCGAATTCTCTCGGCCCATCAAGATAAAATAAGTGGGTCGGGAACATCGCAGTCCCAGGGCGTTTTTATAATTAAGATGGAGACAAGAGAGGACGTTTCTTCACGTGTTGGTGTTTTGCATGCTAATTTAGTCGACGACGCACGCAATTCACGAATGATTGTGAATTGCATAAGCTTGTGTTACTGTCTTCCATGTGTACTTGCGGCACCTAATGTGAGGTCTAGTTCCAGTACGTTCACCGGCCACCCGTGGTTCACGGGGCCGATCTGCTTGCTTGCTCAGCTAATCAATTAATTGTTCAGTGCAACAAGCTTTTCTTTCTTTCGATAGATACTCCATACTAGACGGGACAACAAAAAAATTCTAGAAACTTTTTTAGAGTGGAATTCTTGTAGAAACCAGTCCATAGAGCAATTATATTGACTAATTAGCCCCCACAAAATTTTTTGATTAGTACGCTAGCTGCTGGACTACTGGGACCTGTGTTAGTTACGTGTAGCAATGTGTGTTACGTAATGCACAGGACGTATACGTACCCTTGGTGGCGAATGCGGGGTGTCGAGGCGGAACTCGTGCATGACCCAGGCGGACTTGACGCCGTTGGGTGCCCTGCCCCGGTAGAAGACGAGCGTCTTGCGCATGCCGACGACGGCGCCGCCGCGGCTGCTGCTGCGCACCTGGCGGTCCTTGCCCGTGGCCTTCCAGTAGCCCGTCTTGGTGGCGCGGTTGGTCCGCGACCCCGTCGCGTACTTGCGGTCCCGGAAGCTGAAGAAGTACCACTCGCTGGCCGTCAGCTTCGCCACCTCTGCATTCGTATCGGCGCACGCAGACGTCAGATTCATTTGATATAGCAGCAAATTCTTGAAGGTATCGGATCGAGCTAATTAACACTAGCTACTGACCTGGGAGCTCCCACGGCTCGCGCGCGTGCAGGTCGACCTCGACGAGCGTCCCCTGCGCGATGCGCTCGTTGGCCACCTTCTTGCGGAGGTAGTGGCACACCAGCTCCTCGTCGCTCGGGTAGAACCTGAACCCCGGCGGCAACGTCGACTCGATCTCCCTCAATGCCATGGTACTGCTCGATCGAAGAGACCACGCCTTCGTTCACTACCAAGCTGGTGCGTGTGACCGGAGCTGGTTCCGAGAAACCCTGTTATATAGAGGAGCTGGTTCCGGTCTCTATCTGCTGAAGCAACAACTGAAACGAACCGATCTAGCTACCTGCTGCTAGCCCCTAGCTAGGCACAGGTGGAAAGATTCCAACCAGCATATATCCTGTCATGCCGCCCGTGCTCCGCAAGAGGGGTTCCCATCGGATCCGATCCACCTGCTACGCCAGATCATCATGAGATTGCTCGATCGCCAAATTGCTGTGAAATCGATGTACACCTACTACTACTCGTACGTCGTTTTTTCAGCTCTGCTATCCGGCCGGCCGGCCGGCCGTGGCGTGCGGTCGTTTTACGTGCGTGCTGCGTGCGTGCTTCCGGGGGGAGACAAAGCAGGGCTAGCTGCAAATTGATGGCGCGGGAACAGGGGATTGATCGCCATCTATCAGCTTGATTAATTGGTCGTCGTAAATTTATTATAAAATTTACTGCGTTTGAGCGCTGGTCAAGGATTTGAACTGATACTATCCTTTTGCAATAAAGCGGGGGAAACCTTTCTTCTAAAAAATTAATTGGTCGTCGTCAATTTGCTGTGGCTAGGGCAGAGAGAGACCACCGGCGTAACGGGATTGTTCAAAGCTTCAGGCGTCAACGTCATATATGCTGGAATTTATTATAGTATAGTACTGTGCATGTGACGATCCGGGGAAAACGAAGCATAGTAAGCGCCGTCAGCTCATTGGATGCGTGTGATGCTACGCCTAGCTTAGCTTTTTTTTTTTTATAATGGATACGTATATCCGGCCTCTACATCCGAGGATGTACACAGCCAATTATTACATGGTTTTTAAAGTAAAGAAGGGAGAAAGCCAAGGCCTTATAGAACGACCCGGATGCTAATTCAAACAATAAAAATATTTCCATCCTTTATTGGATATCTCTAGAGCAATAACTTCTAATTTTTTTGCTCATCGTGAGAGAGGCGTCATTGGCTGTCCCATCATGCCGCAATGTTGTGCCCACGAGCGCAACCGCATGCTCCTCCAAAATAACCCGCATAATAGAGTTATATTTCATTTGATTAAAGATAACATCATTACTGCATCTCCGATAGCCCAACACATTGCAGCCACCCCCACCCAAATCAATTTTCTAATCTTTTTATATTGATTAGTTAGCCAACTCCCAAGCATGTGGTTGATTGAACTAGGTGGGGTTAGCTTAGTAGCAAAGAAGATAATCCTCCAAATCATTTTGGTAAGGGGGCAATCTAGGAATAAATGTTGAATATTTTCATTCCTATTGCAGCAGATACATTTCTGACTCCCTTTCTAATTTTTTTTAGCAAGGTTGTCTTTAGTTAAAACGACACCCTTTTGTAAGAACCAAAGAAAGATTTTGATTTTTAGAGGTATTTTTAACTTCCAAATCATCCTATAACGAAATGGTGGGTGTGTATTTATCAGATAATGATACATGGAACGGATTGAAAATAACCCGATTTGGTTAAAGTCCAACGAAAATAATCGTTCCTCGCCACCAATTCAACATTGGAGATTTGTGCTACTAAGCTCGCCATTCGTAAAGTTTATTATCCACCGAGCCCTTCTAAAAGAAATGTTTAGGGGTCCGGTATTCATCACTTTTGAGACCGTTGCATGTGGGTCTCGTACTATATTAAATAAGGATGGATACTTAACTTTTAATGGCGTATTGCCTACCCATATATCATCCCAAAACCTAGTATTAGTTCCATCCTTGATAACGAAGGAACCGTTAACTAGTACCTCATCTTTGATCTGCATGAGGCCTATCCAAAAATAAGAGTCATTGGGTTTGGCCGTCACTTGAGTAAGGCTTTTGGAGTTTAGATATTTATTCCTTTGCATAGATTGCCACATGCCTTCTGTGTTTAAAAGATTCACCAACCATTTGGCTAGAAGGCATTTATTTTGCAGATGCAAATTAAGGATACCTAATCCTCCTTGGTCCTTGGGACGGCACATGATATCCCATTTGGCAAGTCGGTATCTGTGTTTATCAGAGGAACCTTGCCAGAAGAACCTAGATCTATAGAAATCTAGCCTCTTCAGTACTCCTGTAACGGAACCGACCAACTAATTTAATTATGAAGCACTAATCAAGCTGACGTGGCAACTTAATTAGAACTTAGTAACCAAACCAGCCCGGTAGTCCAGAAAACCACGAAGGATTTTCGCACAAACATCAAGTAACATCCCAGACCGGTAAAGGCCCAACGAAATACCATCCATAATTATTACATAAAAGTTCTCAAATAGATAGTACATAACATACTGCATAGCTTATTACAAACCAAGTTCTCAACATAGTGCGGAAACAAATAGTTTAACAAGTTCTCAAACACACCCCAAATATTTTTAGAAACATAGTGCCATGTCCTTCATCATACTCCACAAAAGAAAGGGATGCGACAACTGGAATGATCGTGCCCACGATCTACTCTTCTCCGACGGCAGGATGGAGACAAGCCGGGCAATAGCCATAAAACATCTCCCCATCTGCAACAACAATTGGGAATTACACTCTGAGTACATTGTACTCAGCAAGACTTAACCATCTAAAAGAAAATAAAAACTCTTTGGTGGATGCCAGACTGTATGTGGGTTAGCTGACTCCTTTCTTTGCCAAAAGATGAGCTTTTAGATCTTCACTTAGTGATAAAAGACTCTCTAGCTTATCTCATTAGATAATTACCTATCCATGCTAGGTTAGCATCCTGCACTAGTCATCATTTTAGTAGAAGCAATCAATCTATTAATCAACACCGCATTGATTGAATATTCATTAAACCATCATGTGGAGAACATAACCAGCTCGCATTTCAAATCTTATTTGCGGCACCGTGAATCGCTCTGGTCAAGTTATTCACTATCCAGGAACGATGGCAATTATAATCGATTGCAAACCAGCTGGCGGGTATTCCATCACACAAACCACACTCACTGGCCAGAGTGAGCGACGGTCACCATTGATCTACTCGGGAAATGCGGGATCAACAACTCACCACCATGACCAAGGAAACTCCCGGCTGCCACAGGTAAGCGTGCGCCCATCAAATGACACCACCCCATCTTAAGGACTCACAAACCGGGCCCTTGTTACTCACCACCCATCGCCAGCATGGATACCTGAAAGTTGAAACCCGGCCCAAGTAGATGCAAGGCTTCGCGGTTGGGCACCCCCGCCCTTCCAGCTATATGTGAGGCATTGTTCAAAATGATCCGAGGACGCTCATGTGCCATGATATATTAGAGGTGATTTCATCATGGCCACATGGTTATGTTCTACAACCTACCAACATCATCATCAATCCAGGGGTAGTAACACCTACCATTCGCGAGTGATAGTCGATCACTCGGCTTCTACCGACTAGTTAGCAAGCTAAGCATTATCGAAACCTCAACCTAATAATAGGATATTTATGGCAACAAGATAGTCCTAGTGCATCTCTATGGTTCCATATCAACGCCTATAACGTAATGCAGCATAATAAATAAAGGACTCAAATTTAAAACATTGCGGAAACATAGGAGAATGCACCAGGGCTTGCCTTTGACAAACGAGCTGGGCACGTGGTTAGGACAGTTAGGAAGGTCAGCTTCTGGAACCTCCTCCTCGGCTACCTCCTGCAGCTTGAGCTCCTGAGGATCCTCCACGTCCTGCTCCTCGTGCACGGCTTGCGGGTTGTGGCCTAGCGATCCTGTATGGTGCAATGCCGAAAGTAAATACAAGTGTTGCTGTAGGAATGATGTAATGATATCATGATCAACTATATAACAGCAACATATCAAACTTCAAGCTAGACATGCAATTCCTTATTCAAACAAGCACGATAACCCGCTAAAAAGGGTTAGGCTATAACAGCAAGTCCTATCTGGACAGTACAGAAAATTCCAATAACATTACAGTAGCTAAAACATGTCCCAAATGGTCTACCACAGAAAATTCACCTCATAACAGTGAGTACATTGGCCTACATAAAATTCACAAGGCAGTACTAAACAGAGCCCCCTGAAAATACTTTGTACTACCAAAGTACTCCAAATCAAAAACTAGTGACATGTAGGCCTAAAGCATGAACTAAAAACAGGGTATACCAAAATTCATGAGCATTGGACAAAGCATGAATTAATTATGAATTTTCTAAACATGGTGCCAAGAATGGCACTTGAACAGCAACTCTAAAATTTACCACAGCACAAAGCCATGTGAAGGCTCACACTGATCAAGCATATCAAAATTAGCCTAGCAAAGCAAGTCTCACAATTTTCTCGAGCAAATGTGTGATTTACTATGAATTTCTCAAGATAAAAGCCATTTCAAGAAATTAAATAAAGTTCTACAGAAAAGTATGCCAAAAGCCACATCTCATATTTTCTATGGAATCTATTGCTCATAAGAAAAATAACCCAACTTGAATCACCCCAATTGGATTAAAAATGACTGAGATATGAATTTTTGAAACTTAAAACCAAATCTGAAAAACCTATTTTCTTTTTCTGAAAATCGTTCCTAAATGCTAGGTACACCCCGAGTGTACCCAGACTCGGGATAAAATGCTACGCGCACCCAACCTCGTGCACCCGACGCCGGCCTGGCAGGTGGGCCCCGGGGTCCCACTGGCCCCACCTGTCGGCCTCACCCACGGCCGGGACACGACGGCCGGCGGCGAACTCTCGCCGGCGGCGGTCCTCCGGCGCAACCCAAGGCACCGTCGGACGCGCCTCAACCTTGCGCATCCAGCGCACCCAAGAACTCGGGCCCTAGCGGCCGAAAATGCTGGCGTGGAAGCCCGCCGACGAGCGGCGGCGGCTCTCGACGGCGAGCGGCGCACCGAGCCCTCGCGGAGCTCCATTAGCTAGCCTACGCGCTCCGCCTCGGCTTGCTACCCAAGATACGACCAAGAACCAGGGAGAACGATGGCTCGTGCCGTGGCTTGCCCTCGCCGAAGCGGCGGCGGAAGCTCGCCGGCGAACCGCGAGCACAGCTCGTCCGAGCTCCGCACCCCATCCTTTTTCTACGCGAAGCTTGAGCTCGAGCATGCGATGCATGTGCGCGCCAATGCGCGAGACGACAGCGGAAGACGGCGCGGCAATAGCTCGCCGGAGCGCCATGGCGGCGGCGGCCTTGCGCGCGAGATAAAGGTGGAATGGCGGCGCTACCTTGGCGACTCGGTGAAAAAGAAGGGTGGAGAAGATGGAGCTGAGGGCGGCGAGCATGATGCTGCCCTCAGTTTCGCAATCGGCCGGTGGAATCGAGCTCTAGGTGACGGCGAGCTTGACGGCGGCCATGGCGGGTCGGAGATGGAGGAAGGAGGGAGGAAGGAGAGAGCGAGCGAGTGGGAGACAGGGGGAGTGAAGGCGGACGGGACGGGGCTCTGTCCCGTTTCCGTCTCGGGCAGGCGGACGCGTGAGCGGGCAGGCGAGGCAGGCGGCGTGCGCGGCGTGGCGGCGTCGACGCCGACGTATGGACGCTGGCGAGCGGGCCCGGAGGGGCTGAGGTGGCGCAAGTGAGAGGCTTGGGCGAGCTGTGGCCGACGGTGTGGCGCAGCGCACCGGATCCTGGCGGCCACACAGCGGGCAGCCTCGCCCTCCGGCGTACGGACGCCGCGTGTCGGCCACCGGGCCGGACACCGTCGTCGCGAGGAGGAAGAAGCCGGGAGGGAGCCGCTGACAGGTGGGTTCCACCCCCTCTCCAATTCAAACTGAAATTTTAAACCCCCATAACTCCAAATCTATCTCGAATTAGGAAAAACTTCCAACATGAAAGTTTCTCCAAATTTCAAGATGAAAAACTTTCCCAACTACAACTTTTGCTAAATCGGCTTGGTTTGGGAGATTCAAAAATCAGTTTGGAAAATACTTTTAAAACTAATATTTTTAAACCCCTTGTGCACTCGTTTTGTCCAAAATGAAGCCCCAAAACACATTTTCATAAATTGGTCCCAACAGAAAGTTTCTTGAAATATTTTTCTACATAAATCACTCCAAAGGACCAAAATCAAATAAGCAACCTATCTAGCACTTTGGAATAGATTTGCTTGCACACTTTAAGACAATAATCATCCTAAGCATAAATTTAATTGCAACTAATCAAAGCAAAGCATTCACTAGACTAACAATCAAGTAATGATGTGCTTATGCAGATGATGACATGATTAGAGAAGTTTAATTAGTGCTTAACACTGGAGGTGTTACAACTCCCTTGGGTATCTCAAAGAAAGACATCATAAACATGGGTAGGCTACTTAGAACAGAGTTCAACAGAACTAGTCTTCCCCCATAAGAATTAAGGAGTTTTCTGTGGTGCATGGGGATCCCTAGATATCTGAAAGGGTATTCTCCTGTGTTACAACCAAAGAGGTCGATGTAGAAATTTTCCATCTCTTTGGCTGCACCATATAGCGTAAGATTTCACTCTTGTGAAAATTGATCTTTAATCCGTATAGCTGTTCGAAAGCGCAAAGCAGCCAGCTTTAGATTCTCGTGCTTGCTCGGATCGTGATCTAAAAAGATAACAGTGTCATCTGCATATTGTAGAATTGATAAACCGTCATCTATGAGATGGGGAATGACACCTCTTATTTGACCATCGGCTTTTGCTCTGTCAATAAGAAGAGCAAGCATATCTGCAACGATGTTAAATAAAACGGGTAACATAGGGTCTCCCTGTCTTAGACCCCGTTTGCTTTGGAAGTAGGGTCCCACATCATCATTAACTTTGACACCTACACTTCCCGCTGTCACCATTGCTTGAATCCAGCGACTCCACTTTGGTGAAAAACCTTTCATACGTAGCGTTTGCTGAAGGAAAGACCACTTCACCTTGTCGTATGCCTTTTCAAAATCAATTTTGAAAATGACACCGTCCATTTTTTTGGTGTGAAGTTCATGGATGGTCTCGTGTAAGATAATGACCCATTCCATAATATTACGGCTGTGCGTAAAAGCCGTTTGTGTTGGTCTCACCACAGTTTTAGCTACTAAATTAAGCCTATTTGTGCCCACTTTAGTGAATATTTTGAAACTCACATTTAGAACACAAATCGGCCTATATTGCTGGATTTTAGTGGCATTATCAACCTTTGGAATTAAGGTGATGATGCCAAAATTCAGGCTATATAGGTCAAGAGCCTCTCTATGCAATTCCTCAAATAAGGGTAAAAGATCACCCTTGATAACTTCCCAAAAGACCTCGATAGAATTCCGCAGAAAACCATCCGGGCCTGGAGCTTTATTATGCTCCATTTGGAAGACCGCTTCCTTCACTTCGATTAAGTGAACGGGCTTATGAGGATATCATTTTCCTCTCGGCGATACCCGTGGAATATCCAGGTTTTGCTCTTCAAACAGGAAATGTCGAGAGCTTCGGTTGGCCAAATAGATCCTTGTAATAAGTCATGATATGACTTTTGAGGTTGTTATCACCTCGCGACAACACCTTGATCACTTTCAAGTTTAAAAATGTGTTGTTTACGGTGTTTTCCATTGGCAACCGATGAAAGAACCGGTATTAGCATCCCCTTGTAATAGGGTTTTAACCTTGGCTCTCTCATACCACTTTAGTTCCTCTTCTCTCAAGAGATTAACCAGACGTTCTTTAAGATAGTGTTTCAAATTAATCTCTTGATCCAATAAAGGAGTGGTTTCAGCTCTCCTATCAAGATCATCTAGGAAAGCTAGCAGAGTCTTTTTCTCTTTACGATAAGACCCCTCGCAAAGGTGTTTAGCCCAACCCCTTAGATATTGTCGGAGTCTACGGATTTTAAACTGCCAACGTTCAAGGGGAGTGGATCCATTGCATGGAGAATTCCAAATATTTGCAACCATACCATAGAATCCATCTCTAATCAACCATCCCCTCTCAAATTTGAAGGGACGATTGCTTTGGTGGGTTGAAACACCTGTATTAAGCACCAGGGGAGTATGATCAGAAATGTTCCTATCCCTGGGTTGTACTGTTGTTAAAGGGTACTTGAACTCCCATTCGCACTTACGAGAACTCGTCTAACTTTTCAAAGGTGGGGTCATCACCCGGGCCTCGCCCAAGTGTATTGGCGGCCGCCCATTGAAATCTCCTTGAGATCCGCAGATTCAATGACCGCATTGAAAAGATTTGGCCATTTAGGATCGAAGTCCCCGAACTTTTATCCTCCGGGCTTCGCATTATGTTGAAATCTCCTCCAATGATAAACGGAAGAGTTTCTTTGGAACATGTATTGGCGAGTTCTACTAGGAAATCTTTTTTATTTTGGAGCTGTGCTGGGCCATAGACCGTGTATAGCACAAATTTTAAGTCATCTGATTTGACTCTGAGAGTGAATTTTACATAAAAATATCCCTCAACAATTGCTCCGATGTCAAAAAAAGACAAGTCCACACCAAGTAAGATACCCCCAGACCTTCCGTGGGGTGCCATGGCGTGCCAAATAAAATCATGTCCTCCACAAAAATTTTTGGGGACATGATCAGCGAATGAATCCCGTCCTGTTTCAGAGAGAGCAATGAAGTGAATTTGCTCCTCCTTAACTAGTTCAGCCAAAAATCTATGTTTAGCCAAGTCACCAAGACCTCTGCTATTCCAGAAAACTCCCTTCATTTTAAAACAATCTTTGAGGGGGTCTTTGGCTTATTTCGAAGATTGCCATTTAAAGAATTTTTGGCATTAAGAAATTTTTTCTTCCGTCGGAGGGAGAGATCCTCGAATTGATCGTTCTCCTCCTCCAAATTCTCATTTAGAATTCCACCACCGTGGCCGAGAATTGCATCAAGTTGGTCATTATGCTCATCCTCACTCTCTAGAATGGAGTTTCGGATTTAGCAAGACCTTTCTTTTTATTAGCGGTAAGCACTAACCTGTCAACCTCTATATTTTTAATTTTAACTACAGCTGAGGAGTCTAGGTTAATGCCTATCCTACCAAGGTTTGAAAGAACTTTCGAATCTGGAAAACTAACGAAAGAGTTACCTGGAGATTTGAGGTTCTTTCTTGCTGTCAGATGTTCAGCCTTGAGTAGGGCATGGACGTCCGTTGTTGCCCTATTCCTATCGCTGCGTCGAAGCTCTCTGGGCCTTGCTGCAGTCGCCCTCTTCCTGGGACGAGGGACTGCAGCAGGGCCTGTGGGCGCGGGCGACGACTCGGACGCCTGTGTAGAAACCGCCCCCTTGACTGGGGACAGTGTCGGCGTGTCCGTGCCAGCATGGGTGGTAATGGGTGAAGCAGGACCCCCCATGCCAGTAGCAGCATCCACAGTCGTAGTGACAGGACTCCCCAGACCGGGCTGCGTAGAAGGTGCCCACAGTCCTAGGGAAGGTGCCGGCGGCTCCGTGCTAATTAGGGAAGTAGTCGGTGAAGCAAGACCCCCAAGTCAGCAAGAGCAACCACCCCCTCGACTGGGGACAGTGTCGGCGGGTCCGTGTCAGCTAGGGGGGTAGACGGTGAAGCAGGACCCCCCTTGCTAGCAGGAACAACCACGGTCGTGACAGCAGGACTCCCCAAACCAGTCGACGACGGTGCCGGCGTCTCTGTGCCAGCTAGGGGGGTAGTCGGTGAAGCAGGACCCCCAAGCTAGCAAGAACGCTCCCCACCTGATCCGTGCCAGCTAGGGGAGTGGTCGGTGGTGCAGGACCCCCTAAGCCAACAGGAACGCCCCCCACTCCTGGGGACGGTGCCGACGGCTCCATACCAGCTGGGGGGTGGTGGGTGAAGTAGGACCCCCCATGCCAGCAGGAACCGCCGTGGTCGTAGTAGCGACGTCCGTGTCCTGAAGCGGAACTAGGGGCTCAGTCGAATGAACCCCTATGTCCACTCCCACAGGCTCCTTGTCCATTGTGATGAGAAGAGGGCAAAGCAAAAAGCGAAGTAGAGCCCTCAACTCACCAGTGTCACAGAAGACCCGCAGCGAGAGGCGGAATTGTTTGGCAAATCAACAACTCCATCTCCAGTCTCAACAACCGGCTCTAGCATCACTTTTGAGACGATCTCATTAATGATCTGAGTGCAAGCCACATCAACAGCCTCTTCTACTAGAGCTAATTGCTGCTGAGGAGTGAAAACCTCATCCGCCAAAGCTGCTTGCTTCTGAGGGGGCGTGTTCTGTGGAGGCGCTGCAGGCAAGACAGGATCCTTTGTAGTATTCTGCTGGGGCTTTTGAATGTTGTCCGCGTCTTTCATCTCGCGATCACCACCCCCATCTGGTTCCTTATCTTTATCACTCAGTAGATCCTCATCCTCTGAATGGATAGGATCAACCTGAATAGGTTCCTCCGCCTTAAAGTATAGGCGGAAGATGTCAGAGCCAACACAAACATCTGCAAAAGGTGGGATCTTGTTCACCGCATACACTGCCACCTTTATCCAAACCTGACCTGTCGCCCTCAGGTGAACCATGTCTACTTTTAATGTAGACCCCACCATGGTCCCTACCGCCCACAGTTGGAGGAAGGAGCGAAGGACCCTGGGCACCTTCATGACATTCACCCAAACTTGCTCAAGCTTCCGAATGGGCTGAACATCATCCATGAACTCAGCAAACTTGATTGTGCCTTCCTTGTTCTTTGTGTTGAATGTCTCAATCAGAATCATACGATCAAGTTCTTCTTTGCTCAAAAACGAGACAACATAAGATCTTGCCCCTATCTGCTGCACCTCCCAATCCCATGGTACAGGAATGATCCTTGCCAATTCAGATTTGAGTAACTGTGCAGAAACTGCGCCAACCTCTACTGTGATGAGGGCTGCTGCCGAAGAAATGACCACTTCCACAATTTCATGATTCCTTGCAGATTGAATTTGAAAGAAACCCATACCGTCCTCTGCAGCAGCACAGTAGGCGACAGACGGTTTAGGACCGCGCAGCAACGGGCACAGGTGGGCGTAGTGTTCCTCCGTACAGATGGCGCACTCCGGGGGATCTTTGCGCTTCCTCTTCTTGTCATTGCCCCCGCCTTTGCTGGACCCGGCGGGAGCGTCAATGCCCCCACCAAGGCGACTCTCCGCAGCACCTTCAACGTGGGGTGCCCAGGCGCCCGCTGGAGCTTCGCGCCCCCCCCCACTGCCGGCTTGCGACCTCGACCACGGTGCGGACCAGCGCGACCACCAGGGCCGCCATGGCCACCACCCGGGGCAGGATCGGTGCGCCCAGCCGGGGGCGGGTCGCCATGCCCAGCATGAGGGCCACCGCGCCCCCTGCCGAAGGATGAGGGCCACCACGCCCCCCTGCCGAAGGATGAGGGCCATCACGCCCCCCTGCCGGAGGAGTGCCGCGTGCACGGCCTGGATCCTCCCTCCCGCGGCCTTGAAGATCTTGTCCTCGCCCTTCTCCCCCTGCCGCGCGCTGACCACGGGAGGGCGCACCGCGGTAGCCACGATGGCCTCTTCCCCCTTCTCCTCCTCGCGGCATGACGACGTCGCGATAGGAAGGCGCGACGGTGGCTGCGAAGAGAAGTGGGTTCACCAAGCGACGAGATCCGCTGCGACGATGGATCGTAGTCGAAGGAATTGGTTGCGGTGGCTGCGTAGAGGAGAGACTCGGTTTGCTACGATCACGGAACAGATCGATAGCAACCGGACCCGTTGGATGGGTCGGTGTCGTGGGCTTGGAGCCCAACTTGGAAACGATGGAGTTGCGTGGTCCCGAGTCGGTGCCGCTCGACCGGTGGTTCGAAAAAACCAGATCGCGAAAACTTTGGATCGATGTCCGGACGCCGGCGGAGGGTCTTCTGTGGTGCTCGTCTGATGTAGTCACCAAGGGTTGCCGCCGGCGTGATCCTTGGTGGCGGCAGGGGGCCCTGCCAAGAGACCCTTGCCGGCAACTTGACTCGCCGAGGGGCTGTTGGAGGGGTCTCGGTTGTGGCCCGAGGTGGAGTCGCTGCCGAGGAAGCCATGACCATGGGGGGAGCCAGGGCCATGGAGGTCGCCGTAGATTTTACTGCCGCCAGGGCAGCCGCATCGCCAAGATCCTCGCATTCCGAATCGGAATCGGAATCGGAGAACCAAAACTTCCTGGCTCGCAGTTCATCCGGTTTGCTGCCCTCGGACGCCGTTAACCTCCGCAGGGCACGACGAGTTGCCGGGGCTATCTTGACGGGTGGCATCTCCCATGGAAGAGGAGGAGGTGTTGCCCTCGCCGGCGGCGGTTTGCCGGCGGCGGGCGTCTCTCAGCGGAACGTCGGGGTGAGCCCTAACCTGCGTGCCTGAGCGTGTGCGTGTCCATCCTCATCAATGGGGACCAACTAGGAGTAATTGATTGCTCAGAAAGTAGGTTCGCAATTGTTAAGCATAATTTAGTCGAGCGACGCACTAGGTAGCTAGCTAGCCTAGCTTGTGTATAATATGTGGTTATGAGAGGGTTTAGGTACCGTGCACTCATCTGTATACATACCCTCACTGAAGAGGATTCAAGGTAAACAGTGCAATTTTCATCATATATAACTATATTGCATTCCATCAATTTTCGTTTGAACGAATAAAACATAAGCAGTCACAAATAGACATAAGTAGAGCTAAAGCAGTTTGGCCTAGATAACACATAAAATCCCTTTCAATTTTGTTTGCAAACTATTGCTAAGCAAACCATGGTTACGTTGGAAGACAAGAAAAGTTAGGCACAACGAGCATCATCATGTCATTACAATTTACAAGGCATCAGGGCTTCATATCTCCTCATTCTCCTCAATCTTTGGCGCCAGGTAAAATCGAATGTGACCCATCTCAGCGACCTTGTACTCAACCACCGCTGGTAGCTCCGACGACAGGCTGATAGTCACTTGTTCAGACAGCGAAGATGCCTTGGTGAAGGAGTTCATGTACCTCAGGGAAAAGGTCAGGGAAACCGGCTCTTGCATCTCTATAATGAAATCATCCTCTTCTGGCTTGTCAATACTTTGGTCCTGCTTGCAGACAATGTTTATGCTTGCACGCCCAATTTCTCCAGATGTGGAGAACTTCACACCCTCCTCATTCACCGAGATAGCAACAGTGTCCCCGATCCTGCTCAGGTACTTGCAGATCCTCGTGAACTCAGCCGAGTGCATGCGAACGATGGCCTGGTACTCGGAATCCGGGATTCCGAGGTGTTCGCTGTCGGTGTCCATGAGCTTCAACTCAGAATACGTATCTTGCTTGGGCGTCTCGAACAAGAAGGTGACGGTGTCGGAGCCGTCGTCGGCCTTGATGGTGATGATGTCGTCGTTGCCAGCGCCGTGGAGCACCGTGGCCATGTTGTTGAGGTTCATGCCCATGGAGAGGCTGCGGTCGCAGCGGTAGTGCTCGAAGCCGTCGGCGCGGAGGAGCAGCGCGACGAGCGCGACGTGGCTCGAGTCCATGGCCTGCAGCGACAACCCGGTCCCAGAGCAGTCGAAGTTGGCGTCGGTCACCAGCTCGCGGATCGCCTCCACGACCTTCTTCAGGAGGCTCCCCTGCACAAGCCGCAGCTCCAACATCGTGCTCTCCTCGTCAGCGGCCCGGCGGCTGAGGGGGTTGGAGGGGAGATCGGTGAAACCTGTTGAAACTCAAATTGGACCAAATGTCAATTTTAATCGGACCTGCTGGGTGCTGGCCAATTATTTGGTTATAAGAGATCTTCTAACCGCTCGAGCCAGGAGCATGTCCGGTATGCACCAATGAGTCCAAGTGCTGCACGTTCTTCATGTTGGCATATATGAGGATCATACGTGGACGACAAGTCCAGAAGCACTACTACTGCCACCTGAAGTCCAGAAGCTAGTACTACTACAGAAAAAGGAAAATAGGAAAGGAAACCATGGTCGTTCTTTGCTTAGGAAAAAGAATCCTTATGTTGCAGATCGGATAATGAAGGAAGGATCTGCAAGTGCAAGACGTATAGTTGCTGGAGTTAACGGGAAAAGAAGTAAAAAAAGAAGCTAGCTGAAGAAATTCGGACGATCAACGTGGCCGGCAGCAAGTTATTGTTTGGGATTCTCACGTGCTGTGTGTATGGCATTATTGTTTGGATAAAGCGTTCCTTTGCTCGATGTACACAGAGAACGATTTCTGCGACACCGCTGCACTTCGCATGATGGTGTGCGGGACGGCCTGTTTGCTCGACACAGTGGCCTGAAACAAACGTGCCGGTCATCAGCGACGCTGCCTGTTCAACGATTTCATCACTTCATGGCCGTCGATCGTATATGCATGAACGACGCAACGCGGCACGGTGGCCTCCCATCTCGCCAACATATTCAACAGCTTCCCATGCTCGACCTACGGTCTGCTACTACAGCCCGCGAGGCCGCGAGCCATGATCTGCGCTGCTGCGCATCAGAGTGCCTTCGGCAGCCTGGTCGTCCCTGTCTCCCTGAATGCCGTGGCTTGCGTCCTGTTTGGCTCCTCGGCGCTGTTTCTGGGTCTTCATACATCATGGCATGGATTTTGTTGAAAGTTCAACGCGAACGGCGTGAATTAATTAGCAGCAGTAGTAGGTGATGTCGCTTCAGCTCATGTTATGCTGCCACACTGACACTGGTGTAACAACGGAACAGTGTACTTGATCATCAGGAGAATAATGCATGATTAAAGTATAAGAATAATAACCTGACCAAACAGGGAATTAAAATTTGTACTACTAGCAGCTCACTGTCACTGAAAAAGGGGTGGCCTAGCTAGCTACAAGCACCGACTGTGCAAAAGCACCATGCTGCCTACTGCTGCGTAGGGCGTAGGCTACCAATCGAGTTGTGACAGATGGACATGGATTTGTTGTTTTCGAAAACCTGACATGAATGGATTTGTTATTGTGGCAACAAGCTAGTGAGTCGTTACGTCGGCTCTTGTAATCATGATGAAACCCAATTGAATCTCTCACGACTGATTAACCGCGCCCTGTGTTATATCATCGTCATCGATTCCTTATCGATCGAGGAAGTTCGTTCTTCTCCACGTCGTACGTGTCCATGGCCATGCGTGCACATCCGATCCTTTCTCGCAGCGGGATAGATAGATCAAAGATGTGCGCGCGTGACCTAGCCGGGGCCCGGTGGAGCTAGCTAGGTGTCACCGGTGCCAATATGCCATCATCAGCCAGGTGATGGAGCAACGCTTGCACGATTGCTGTTGTGTGGCCAAGGAGCTAGCTTGCGAGGTGCCACCACGCGTACGTACGTCGTGTCGCGATAGATTAGGATTAGGACACAGCGGTTACTATGCCCAGGTCTCTCATCAAGTGCAAGTAGATGAGGACGACAAGCTAGCGCGGGAGGAAATGTTACTAGCTAGCTAGCAAGAATCCGAGCCAGCTTTGCGCGACAAAGTAGGCGATCTTGTGACAGGGCAACACGGATTCGCGCTAATCGCGTCTAGCTAGCGTCGTGCCAATAAACAAGATCCACGCCCGTCGATCTTCAATTTGGAAATAGATCTATAAATGTACGAGCATTGTTTTATATACCATATCCTCGCAGGAGGAAACATCATTGGTGTATACTCAAGTGCCAATGTCTGAATTAATATTTTGTCTCAATTATATTGTCATTAGTATATCCGTAGTGGACACAGTATATTTATTTGTCGATCACTCGATCTCATGTCCTCCCCTAGCTAGGTGTATCCTGGGACGAAACTCTGCATGCCTTTGTTTTTAGACATGCAAGTACTTCCCTGTGACCAAGTTGTTGAATCAATGCACATTACCCATGATGTGCGTACTGCGTAGATATCGATCGAGGGTGTGGGGGATTGTATTCACGGGACGAAGGATCTTATGTGTGGTGCCCCCAGCCCCACTGTGTGGCGTCTGGGAATTATGGCTATATCTTCCAACAACTTGATCCTAGCTAGAGAAGCAATAATCTTTAATCAATTTGTTGAAAGTACTACGTCCAGATGCAAAGCATATATAGGTGCAAGTGATCAACTACGATCGAGCAGTTATTCTGTGACACACCGTACCACTACTTCCCCTCTGTCTTGGCATACATATATGTGGCGCCAAAAGGGCCCATGGCCACTTGGGACCTGGATGAAAGCGGATGTTTGGCCCATTGCAAATGAGCTAGTGCATACGCGTATGCTTTGGATCGGTGATCAGTAGACATCGCATTCGAGTTCGCGTGTGGCGCAATATATTGCAGTCGTAACAGCGTGGTTAGCAATTCAATCAAAAAAAAAATTGCAGTCGTAACGACATTTTCCAGATGCAAAACATATAGGCTGTGTTCGGCAGGCAGAATCTTGGCAGATGCTGGCTGAATGAACAGTGACGAAAGAGAGGAGGTTCAGCCAGCTCCAGCCGGAACCTGCTGGGACCAGTTCAGCCGAACACAGCCATACACATTTGCCAGACGCAGCATACACATGCAACGAACATGATTTTATACAAACAGTGGTCAGTGGACGTCATCAGCAGCAGCCTGCGGCCAATTATTAGTCACAGGGGCCGGGATTGTGCGCAGGGAAGCCTCCAAAACCGGGGCACAATTAACTTACAAGATTCCCACTTGTCAAATTGACAACATGCTGTGATCTGCGCACAGGCGGCGGCTGCTACTATGCAATGCAACTATGCATAACCTTGGATTGCATCGCGATTGTTCATCCGTGACCATTTGGAAGCCTGGATTTGCACGGATCTTGCGATCAAATGGTCACGCTGAACGCGCGGCGAACGGCTCCGCGTCGGGCCACATCGATCTGCGTTGGCAGTTTTTTTTTTTTTTTTTTTGAGATTAATCTGCGTTGGCAGTTGGCACAGCCATTTTTCCGCACAGAAGCGGCCCGCGACACTGCGCGGTTTCTCTCCGGCCCAACTGGTGCGCAACTCGCTTCTGCTGCTGCTTCTTTTTGAGGAACATTAACTCACTTCTGCTTCTGCCCACAGCCGCAACAATGGGTCAGCCGGTCAGCCCAGATGCCCCGGTCCCCGGCCCACGAATCTCCTCAGCCTTCTTCTCCAAAGCCAGCCAGACGCTTCCAGAGCATTCCACACCCTTCGGTCTCTCACCTCTCTCCCGACCGCAAGTCCGCAACCTCACGCCACACGGCCGAACCGACGAAGACCTCGACCTCACGCCACCGTCCAGCCCCGCCGTCGCAGCCACCCCAGTGCTCCGGCGATCCGGTTTCCGGTCTCTCCGGAGTCCACCAGACGCGTCTCCGTCCCCTCCCACTCGGCCGACGACCCCGACGCGGCAACATGTCGACGCAGTCCATTTCGCCGGCCTCCGCGTCCGCGCAGTTCAGCTACCCCGCGGCAGCGGCGGCCGCGGCGCCGTCCTACTTCCCCGTGCCCTTCCACCTGCAGAACGCGCAGTACGCCGCGTGGCCAGCGGCGGGGGCCGCGGCCGCGCCCCCGGTGGCGCCGGTGCCCGCGTACAACGCCGTCTACCCCATGCCCCAAATCCAGCAGGTATATAGCCATATGCGCGAGCTGCACCTTCCGATTATAGTTTCGAGGGCTATGTTTTTGGTAATTTATTTGGGTATATGCGGAAGTAAAGGTGATTGTGGATGGATTTGCCGATGGGGGCAATCTAGCTAGACGCCTTCTCTCTCCGCGGGTTGGGGAGAGGAACGTACTCTCCGGAGTTCTGTATTTTTCTTGATGTGGCCATTCTATTAATACTCCTATGCTCTTATATTTTCTGCTTGGTTAGACACCTAGTACATAGTAAAATCATGTGATTAGTGATGGTTATGCCACTATGGGCGTGTTTGGCATGGCTCCAGAGTCGAACTCCACCCTGGAGTCAAAGTGGAGCTAGCCAAACACCTTAACTCTAGAAAATGTTGGAGCAGCCCAACTCCATGGAGTTATTGGAGCCCCAGTACAAATATATGTAGGCACTTTATTTATATTAATATTATTATCCTACGTTTCATAGCGAATAATTCTGACAAAGATCCATCCTAATTCAGACATCTCTCTAGTTCATTGTAGATTTTCAGAGGAAACTATTTATTGTCTTGCAAGATCTTTATGCAAAATGTCCGGTCGAAACTGAACAATTGATTCGTGATGCAATTCTTAAAATCTTAACAATGCATTCCCTGTTTTATGAAGCTCCTAAGGCATGAGGTCTTTATAAAACTATTTGTGCCATATGACTTAGGTACACAACAAGCAATTTGTGTGGGTTTCAAGAACCATTCACACCACATCCATATGAAATGAGGGTGGCAGTTCGGGTTTCACATACTTACTCCCAGAGAAATAGCTGTTGTCCTGTGATAACACTGACAAGCTAAAGTGCAAGCTTGTTCAGTAGAAATGCATTATACCATTGCTTCATAAGACCTTACGTCTAAAAGTATCCTTTTTATGGTTTATGCTGAAATTTTTTAGTGATTTGCCTATTTTTGTGTCTTCTAGGCCCAACAGTTGTTCCAAAAGGACTCAAAGATAATTACTCCTGAAGCTCTAGCTACTGTTAAGGCAGCTATAGCAAATAGTGAGAAAGATAAGAAGGTTGAAGCAACAAAAAAGGGAGTGCCTCGAAAGGCAGCTGGACAAAGTTGGGAGGACCCTACCTTGGCTGATTGGCCTGAAAGTAAGATATCTAATTCTCAATTGTCTTTTTTTTCACAATGTTCATCAAATGCTCCAATTTCGTGGTTCTGGAAACCTTAACCTGGCTATGTGGTGGTTTTTTAGCTCTTATTGTCCATTATCTTGCAGACAACAGCCATGAGATAATGTCAGTCTCACAGGCAAGATCTAATGCTCTATCTATTATGCTTTGATCTGAAACAAATTGCTCTTTTCCTTTCTCTAAAGGTGCTCAAGGATGTGATGTGTAGCCCAGCAGATTGCCACATGGGATTTAGGTGGGCTTGCGATGATTACTAAGCATTTCAGATTACCTAATTCCTGCTTACCTGATTTGTCACATGTAATTCAATATTGTTTCATGTGCCTTTACGACTCTCAGACATGCTTATGCTGTTATATGAAATACCATATTCTTCTAGTGATGTTTGATGCGAACATATGTGTAGGGTTTCAATGTCCTCGTGCATTAACAAGAACACACCCCAACTGCTATGTTCCCTCCATTACTTCGTTTGCCATAGTGGCCAGTGAAGAGTCGCAAGACTAGTGGCATGCTTGTTATGTCAATTGTTGGTTTGTTGGCTGTAGGAACTTTGTCTTGGCTGCTTTCTTCATTGCTCCTTCCCTTTACATGGTTGTTTTAAGTTTGAATGATGTCCATCCTCCTACCAATATTTATGTAATGTCCACAATTTCTAAGATGTGCCATAGATGTCTTTCTCATGAAATAAAAATCAGTATTGTTAAATTTGTACCATTTCGGTCAATGCAGCTCTTTAAGTATTTACTGTAATAGTTAAATATTATTCTATAATTGCTTTGCTAGCACCCACCTGCCCTGTGGCCACAATTTCAAGTTTTGAGTTGCGCTACTTAAGTCGTTTGTGCATGGATAATGTGATTCTACCTTATAGTCTTGCTGATGACAATTCAGTTAGTTTCTATAGGGATACTTCAAGTACCCTCATTGACAATTGTTTGATCTCATCTACAGATGATTTTCGTTTGTTCTGTGGTGATCTTGGAAATGAAGTGAATGATGATGTTCTTGCAAAGGCATTCTCAAAATATCCATCCTTCAATATGGCCAGGGTGAGTTTGACCTTTTCCATACAGTTACATTGTTCTTATTTTCTACTCTTCCCAAAAGTTTCAATATTCTACTTTTTATTAAGCGAATGTTGATCTCTTCTGTACCAGGTTATACGGGACAAGTGGACTGGTAAAACTAAAGGATATGGTTTTGTTAGTTTTGCTAATGCATCTGATCTTGCTTCTGCCTTGAAGGAGATGAATGGTATGAATACTTACTCCTTTGATGCATCCTTTGGCCACCAGAGAGGTACTGCAACTTACAGAACTAAGAATCATGCAGGTAAGTATGTCGGAAACCGGCCAATCAAATTACGGAAGAGCACATGGAAGAACAGGATAGACTTCGAAGCTTTGGAGAAGGGAAAGGTTAGTTCTCAATCATACCATGTGTTCCTTTTATTGAGTGCTCAGCTTGCTCATGTGCATTTTACTAATTTTTTGCAGACTCAACCACAGAAGAAAATCAAACTGCAGAAAAGAAGTGTTCTTCACAAGTGAAACTGAAAAATTCTGCTTGTTCATCGTCTGTCAGTATCACATTTGGGAATGTTGCCTGAAGCTTTAACAGTTTTACTTAACTGATGTACAAGTATGACCAATAGTCACAAAGTTCCTGGTGATATTGTGTACAATCACAGACGATGCTATGTTGGTGATTGAACGGGTGTAGCCGGATAGTTGGATCCAATAACCTGCACCTGTAGTGCAACGGTCCATTCTTATTATGGGAAATGTAGTTGTAAATACTCCAGTGACCAGTGTTATTGTGGTGAATTGTTCTGTGATATTTGTTCAGAAATTCAGTATAACCTTCAAGGGGTGTGGGCCTGATTGAATCGTAGTGCCAATCGTAGCAAGCTAAGTGACCAGTGCTCGTGTTCTGTGATTTTTTCTTCAGAAATCCACTGGTGCTTACATTCTGTGATTTTGCACATGCATGTGGTTATTACAGGATCCACTAGTGCTAATGGCTAATTGTTACTGGATATGCTAGTTTGCATGTTGATTGTGAGGACTCTAGCTAATAGTCAGCAGCTCCCCATGCTGAATTTAGTCAATAGATGATCATGTTATTTAAATTGTCATTACTGACTCAACTTTTCTCTTGAGTTCCTCTCTTAGCGGTAAATATACTTGTCTGTATTTGATTTGTGGACGCTCTCGTTCAACTGTATTGAAAGTGGACAGCCGGCTGCACTACCAAAAAAAAAAAAAAAGGCGTAGCCTACAAGTTCCTACGGCAACAGAACACCAAACAATGAATGTTCCCGGCTGCATACTGGGTTACTAGCATACAAGAGAATTACAGCATAAGAGTTTCACAACATCATATCCAGATTTCCTGTAACAAGGGGCATGTAATTCTACATTCAGATCCATACCTTTGACAGTCTGTCAAACCTAGGAGGTTGTTTTTTGTGCTTACGCATGTAATTCTCTTTCTCCTTATTAATATAAGCCGGACTTGATCCGGATCTTTTCCAAAGAAAACAACATCATATCCAGATTTCCTGTAACAAGGGGCCGAATTTGGAAACTATTGTTGAGTACTGTCAATTCTGTGTGTAAGTAGCCATGGTCAACCATGCTGACAAATCATTACCATTTCGTATAGTTTTTCAAGGGGAATATGGCTACGGAAAACAGGTATATCTCCTCGGAAGCACTTGAGTTTCATAAGATATGCTTATTTTGTTTTAATCAGCATGTAGGATGATCTATGAAGCCTTCATATCATCAAGACCGACGCTCGCCTGCAAGATTAGCAGCAGCTATTTTACAGGAGACCGAAGTAGCAAAACAACTAAATCATAAATTGGGAGAGATCATACCAGAAAGTTGTGATTCTCTTTGAGGAAAGGAGAGAAGGTTGTGCAAAACTTCTCAATATCTGCATTGATGTCACCAGTTCCACTAATGACCTCCATAAATTTGTCTCTATTAGGAGCAAGCTTCATGGCCACCTGTGATCACCCATATAAGTAAATCAACAAAATGAAAGCACAAATAAAAGAGATATGCTGACTAAAAGTATGCAAACTAATAGAGACAAATAGAGACAAAGTAATGTGCTCATCTTTTAATAATTGTTGCTTCGTTCCTGTATGGAAATAGTCATTTTCTTAAAAGATGAGCACGTTGACCTATTTCCATACAGAACGGAGCAACAATTATTAAAAGATCAGGATTTCATTAGACATTTGCATTGGCAAAGACCAAATTAAGCAAATGACTCTGTTGTTTATCGTCTGTAGCTGAAAATTGTCAAAACACCAGTTTTAACTTTTTAGTTCCTCTTCTAGTCTTATTTTATTTTTTTCCTTCCCAAGAAATAAAAAGGATGCCGCTCAGTCTAAAGAAAAAAGGATGCTGCTCGGCTGCATGAGAGAGAGAGAGAGAGAGAGAGAGAGGGAGAGAGAGAGAGAGAGAGAGAGAGAGAGAAGACTAGATTGAGAATTGGTGACACAAAATTAGATGTGACAAGAAAATATTCATGAAAAGAACTCTTCAGATATAAAAACAAGTCAAAGCTGTTCTTCAATCTATCATGCGCAGATGCCTTGCTATTCAGGTTGGCAAGTGAAAACTAGACCTCACATTCCAGAATTCATATGTTGATGATTAATTTTTGAAAACAGATTGCTGAAAGACTTGCTTGGCTGTCCTTGTATTTACCTCAATGCACGTATGTTAGAGTGGATAGTGTTGAAATTACTTATTTTTCAACTCCAATCCACCTCAATACATGTGGATTGAGGTGAATACGAGTACAGCCAAACAAGACCTTTATGTGGATAGAATTCCATCACTTGGATCATTATAGAGTGAAAGATTCTACCATAAAACTAGAACTGGCAAGCCAGCCATGAAATTTCTTCAGAGTCTTGGTGTATGAATCAGTGCAAGCTTGACTCATGGTCCAGTCTGGATGCTCAAGCAGGTTACGAAACAATTCAACAAGGAAATCCATGGCCCTGACATGTGTAATTTTGAGTAAACAAAAGTCACATGCTTGACATGCTGATCAAGTTGCAATGAGAAGTGATAAAACAAAAAGAAGCTAAGTACCTAGTGAGCCACAGAAGCCCATTTGTGCAGCTTGAGGAACCTTTTGCGGTCTTGTTTTGAACTTCTTCCTGAACCATGCTGTACAAGTGTTCATACTTTGATGGTTCTGTAGAATACTTGTTTTCCAGTCTGACAGAAAAGGATCAAGTCAAGTGAAATTAAAAAAAAAATGGATCTCCGAGGGCTCCACAAACGAACTAAGCAAGAGGCGCATCAGTCTAAAGTAGCTATCGATATGAATTATCACAATATAGATAACTAAAAGACAGCATTAAATCCACTGCCATATATTTACCAGCATAAGAGAATGGAAGATAACCTTTGAATCATACTAGTATAATAGAAATTATGCAGAAAAGATTTGCTTACTGTGATATTGCCACCGATATCACTCTTTACAATTGCCATAGCAGCTCCAAATTTATCTGGTTCATAAAAGCAGAGGCTAAAGTGACAATTATTGAAAAATTGTTTATTGTTTAAGCAGCACAAGTGTAGCTCAACATAAAGGAACACAGAACCACAGTTTTAAGACTCAATGATTTGCTCTTCTGCGGTTTAAAACAACACCGAAGCTTGATTTAAGGATCAACACAAGTATCACACAGATGTTTGCACAAATCAATCATGGTGATTTCACAGACAGTGTCTACAAAAACTTGTGTGTCTCCAATGTGGCATAACCATCAATGATAATTTGTCTTAGCTATAAGAAAACTTGTTTAAACAATCAATCTATCATGTGTCTTGTGAGAATAACTCAAGCCCTTCTGTTGCTCCCGCACCACCACTGAACTTCTGAACTAAGCATGGCACCAAATCTGATTTAAGTAATTAAGCTACTGCTACTTAAATTTCAAACCTCATGCAGATGAGTTACCGAGGACAGGCAAGATTTGCTTGCAGACATCAAGGAAGGGCTTGGTGAGAATGACTCCGTTCTCTCCCTTGACATGCTTCATCCCTTCCAAAGAGGGGTGAACACCGTCTCTGCCATCTCTCAACCTGCAAGAATCAGCAAGTATATATCAACCCATCATCACAGCAAAGAGAATACGCTCACGGAGAGCTAAGGAATTGGCAACATCCCACACATGATACACGTCTAAATCTCAATCACCCACGTTCTGCCCCGACATACACCAGATCAAACTAAACATACTACTTCTGATCTGCCATTAAATGTAAGTATACCACGAAATCCGTGGATCAGACCTCCACAGACTGTTACCAGCGTGCCCGGATTTTGAACTCTACTAAGCCCACAGGATATGTACGCGCTAAGCTCGCGTCATGATCTGAAGCCATACATAGAGTCAAGAGTGATTGCAGACTAACCGTTCACGGATCTCGCAATGGAATTCCCCTTCTTGCAACACGGCTTCCCCTGTCGGCGAGGAGACTGCAGGAGGATGGAGGGAGGACTGATTCGGAGGACACGAATATATCCCCTTCCTCCACTGGCGGCGAGAGAGAATACCAACGCCATACTGTCTTTTTTTTTTACGACGGAATCTTCTCTGTTAAAAACTTAAAATCTCTGTGCTCCCGATCATACGGAATCTCTCTACGCCCCGATCCGTGTGGCCCTCAAAACGAGGCGAAGACAAAAGCGAACACATAGGCGGCAACGGATTCTATGCAAACTAGGTATCGCCGGTGTAAAACTCAGAACTAACGATCCTGGGCCAGCGGGATGTTGATCCAAGGGGCGCATGAGAGAGGTGGAAGGAGGGATTTGTAAAAGTATGATTAAGAGCGGGCGGTTAAGTGCAAAATTACCCAATCTCTCCGCGCCCCTTGGATTAACATCCTGCGATCCAGATTGTTTTAATTTACAAGTTTGCATGAAATGTATAGTTTGCATAGGATCCGTTGCCACATAGGCGGGCCAAATTTGTATGGCCCTTTGGAGATGACATCTACAACCTCTGTTCCAATTACAATTTATAAGACGTTTGATTTTTTTATACCAATTTTAACTGTTCATTTATTCAAAAATTTGTTTAAAATATTACTTCTTTTGACATGGCTTCTTTTGTTAATAAAATTTCATCAATAATGACTTAAAATTTGATTGTTTTTGTACAACTTTTTTGAATAAGACAAATAGTCAAACATAGGGTTAAAATGAAATATGTTAAGTACATAATACTGTCCAAGAGTCCATTTAGATATCCATTCCATAAAATTCCTTCTTTATATCCCAGCACTCTCTGACATACTAACTAAATTTGATTCCCCATATTCTATTTTATTGATATTAATCCATGCATTTATATATTTCTTGTCGATTTTTTAGATTTAAATTGATACCTACAAATGATTTTAAAAGAAAGTCAACTTTGAGAATTTTAATTTTAATTTCTTAAGAGAATAGTTAAATCTAGTTAAAATGGTTTACCTTTTTTATTTACTATACCAACAATAGAATAGGCACTATTTTAAAAGCTTATCATAATCACCTTTTGAATTTACTAAATAATATGAAAAAGAATGGATTTTTTACACAAGATAAGGTAAAGCGACACTTGCCGTGTTGTAACTATTGTCGACCTCGGGTAGAGCCCTAGAGGAGGACGGTGAGGCGTTACAGGTGGGGTAGTATGGCAGCGGTACAAGGATAACCAGATGTTAGACGATGTTCCTAGAGTGTAATTTTTGCCCATGTTGTTGAGATGTTGTATTGCATATATATAAGCAGAGTTTGGTATGTTCTTGCTAGATGTTCTTGCTAGATGTGTATCTTTTTTGGATATCTCAACAAAAATTATTTTTATCTGAATGTTTTGTTTTGATTGAGATGTGTTTTTAATAATGCTGAAACAAGTGATTTAATCATCATGCAAGAATGGTTCTCTTAATATTTTACAAGATAATTAAAAATAAAAATGTTGCAACAACTGTGCTTCTATGTTGTAGCTGCCCACATATATACAGATACATACAATATTGACCACAAGGGGAAAGAATATGGAATGCAACATTTAACATTCGCCAATATTGTGACGAAACTACTACAGCAACTGTGTTTCTTGATGGGCCCACCTAGAAACCAGTTCTCGGTAGAGAGCAGAGCACCACTTCTCCCGTCCCGATCCCCAAACCTCTTTCACTATCCGGTGAGCCGCCGCCGCCGGCGTCGGCTCGGCTCCGGCTGTTTACGGGTGCGGCGGCGGGCGGCAGCGGCGTCTGCCTACGCGGGAGACGCGGCGGCGGCCGGGCGGGCTTCAGCCGTGGGCCTCGCGCCCGCGCCTGGGCGGGCTCGCCGTGGCAGCAACGCGCCAGGGCATCGGCCTTTGCGGGAGACGCGGCGGCGGCCGGTCGGGCTTCGGCCGTGGGCCTAGCGCCCGCACCTGGGCGGCCTCGCCACGGCCGCAACGCGCCAGGGCGTCGTCTTTCGCGGGAGAGGCGGCAGCGGCCGGCCGGGCTTCGGCCGAGGGCGTCACGCCCGCGCCAGGCGGCGGGCCGAGCGGGCCTACAGTCTGTCTTACAGAATGCTAGGTAAAAACAATGGATCTTTCGTTTGAGGGAATTTACTCAAAGAGTAAATTAAATTGATCCAATTTTTATTGTTGATTGTTAGTTTCTTATAATAATTGATTATAGTTGCATTGGGCAAGGATATGATGGCGGAGTAGTTTAGTGAGAAAGATGTGCTGAAGAATAGTTCTGAGAGCCGGGTTGAGGAAAAAAGGACTACAGATTGAGCTTAATATGGATGACCTTTTGGTTAACAAATCTTCTTTATTTGTTATTTTTCTACCCACAAAGTTGTTTTAGATGCTGCTCAAGCATTTTGAATTGATATTGTTTTTTTGTGACCCTTGTTACATCAGTTACATCATTTGGTTTACTGTTAGCAAGGTTTGTAGCCTCCAATTATTTCCTGGGTCCGCCACTGGTGGAGATCTACCTGGAGTTGAACCTATGCCTTTTCTCCTTGGTGAAGAAGCCCAAGCTTTATAGCTTCATTTAGATGGTTTCATTGCTGAGAGTTAATTTGTGCTGGTCCTTCCTTTATTTGCTATGAATGAGCTATCAAACAAAATGTAATGTTGTAGCAGTTTATTTTTTTAAAAACAAACAAACAAAGAATTTGTTAATAAGTCAACTTAAACCCAATGCCTCAATTTACTGGATGTACTTTATCCATGCCTGGTAATATGCGACTGCTTCTGAGTGTGGTGCCTTTGATACTTTGACTATGAAATTTCCTTCTCTGTTGAAAAATTGGAGTTAATAAGTGTCTGTTTTTTTAGCAGTGGAGAATTGATGCTAGAGAAATGCAAGTTTGACAGAAGACCTCTTCAGGACTAGCAGTTCTTGGCAGTTCTCAGCTCCTGTTTCTTCTGGGGAAGAAAGCACAACAATTTATTATGAAGAGCAGTGATGGAAACCGAATCAGGTTGCAACCAATGTGGAGAAAAGTTGCCTATGGGGGAAGGCAGTCAGGATATGACGATAACTACACCGATGAGTCCTTCCTCGAGGAAATGGTTATGAATGCCAATGTCGTCAAGAGGGACCTTCTGAAAGTGATGATCGACTCTGTCTCCATATCACAGTATCTCTGCATCGTCGCTCTTGTGGTTTCTACATGGATCCTAACGCTGAACTTGGACATTGATGAATCTACTCTTCTCAAACTAGATGTTGGTCTTCTCCTTGTTGGGTTCTCGGTCCTCTTGCTCACAACTTGTCCATTCTCACTGAAGCTTCTGACAAAGTATGTCCTCAATATATCATTCTTCATAAGTGGTCTTTATGTTCTTGCACCAATCTATCATACCCTCACCAGGTCCATCAGTTCAGATTCAATATGGGCCCTTGCTGTATCTCTTCTGCTGGTTCATCTTTTCTTGCATGATTATTCTGGTTCAACGATAAGGCCTCCAGGTGCATTGAACAATCCAAAGTTAACTAGCAACATCTCCTTGAATGCATCAATAGTAGCCTCTGTCCTTGTGGCTTCGCGGCTTCCATCAAGGCTGCACGTCTTTGCAATCATGTTGTTCTCCTTGCAAGTCTTCCTCTTTGCACCACTCATTACTTTCTGTGTGAAGAAATACCACTTTAGGCTTCATCTGCTATTCTCCTTTGCGCTGATGGCTGTGGCCCTGAGTGTCACATACCAGTTGCATCGAATGTTCTTCACTGTGTTATTGGCACTTCTTGTTTTTGTCTCAATCGTTTGCCCTTACTGGCTTATAAGGATTCAGGAATACAAGTTTGAGATCAATGGCCCCTGGGATGAAGCAAAACTCTGCTTTGATATAACTGAATAGCAGTGTAAAGTTTTCTAAAGGGATGATTTGTATTGAAGATTGATTTGGTGGTATACGGGCATATATGGTTTGCTGCTAGCCTTCTTAGGTCTTTTCATGTAAATGTGTATACTCTTTAATGGATTTATTGTGTTACTGAGACTAATTCTTGGCATGCTTTGACATGCCTAATGATCACTAATTCTGGTGTCACTGACAGTTTGGGATGTTGAAACGCTACTTTGTAAGCCAGATCTCCATTCTGTCTTTTGCTGACTGACATATTTGTGAGGCGAGAAGCTATTACATTTGTTAACTCTGACTCCGGTTTTGTTTTCCTTGTTTGTGTATGTGAACATGGTGATCTTAAATCACGAATTATCTTATGATAACTTTTTTGTCACGACCAAGAAATTATTGCTGAACCCAATGTGGCACAATGATCCTTGGACAGTGAACAACTTAAATGTATGGTGTGAATGGGTTGAATCTGCAGCTCACTGAAGAACATGCGTTTGTGAGTTGCGATACTGGTAAGTGCATTATATGGTGAATGCGGACAAATCCAGGTTAGTGTGGTGTGTGATCACTGATCAGACAGAGTCACAGAGGTAGAAAGACACGATGGAGGCGAGCACGGCAAGAAGATTTTTTTTTCTTTTTCTTTTTTTTAACCACGGCAAGAAGAATTCTGGAAATGAACAAAAGGTACTGCGGAATGGGTATGAACCAGACTGAATCCCCCCTATGGTAATCTGTCCTCGCTACTAGCTATTCTCCTATGGTAATCTGTCCTCGCTACTAGCTATTCTCCTGTCCGCTACTCTGCTATTCTCTGTTGAGTCTACTTCTCCTGTCCGCTACTCTGCTATTCTCTGTTGAGTCTACTTCTTCCTCTGTTTTCACTTTCTACTGTAGAGTGTCCCTGACAATCGGTATTCAGGAGCTGGGGGACTTGTGTTGGGTCGATGAGGACTCTTCTGATGACTCTGAATCGCCCCAGGAGGATTCTGCGGATCCTCACTTGTGCCTGGCTATCTCAGATTCAGCGCTCAAGGGCACTTCTTCTGGGCGTCCTATTCAGTTCGAGGGTATGTTGCAGGATCAGGAGGTTTTGATTTTGGTTGATTCAGGGAGTTCGCACAGCTTCTTCAGTCTGTCTTTAGCTCCGTCCTCATTCAGCCCCTCAGTCCTGTTCAAGGTGGCAGATGGCGGTTCTGTCTGTTGTGACACTGATATTCTGAACTGAATGGTTGCTGGTCTATCATATTCTGAATGTTGAGCAACAGATTCAACAGATGCTACACTCGGGTATCATTCAGTCCAGTGTTAGCCCTTTTTCTTCCTCAGTGTTACTGGTGAAGAAAGATGGAACTTACCGGTTCTCTGTCGATTACACTGGATGAGCCAGTTTCTGAATGTGCTGCTCTGTCAATCGTTACTGATAAGATTGCTGGCTGCTGTGGTTCGTTGCATGTCAGGAGTCTGTGTAACCGTGTGATTCCTGTGTAGCCGTGTGAATTTTGGTCTGGATAATTTTGTGTAGAACGATCTTTCTTCTGTAATTCTAGCATCAGTTTAGCTAACAAGATTGCCTAGTGAACTGAAAGCAATCCGCCTGTGCTCTTACAGTCTTACGGCTGCATCCAAATTAGCCCACAGAAAAAACAGTTATGAAACAAATACTGCAATGCTCAGTATTTTCTCTATTCATTGTTACTACACCATCATCAATACATAATAACACACAAAACAAAAAACATCAGAGACAGGTTCAACATAACTGCCGAGCACACCAATCCACTTTTTATGTTCTACTACAATCTACAGCTTGCCAATCTTTCCCAAAAAAAAAAAAAAATGCAATCCACAGCTGTCGCGCTCCTGCTTCTGCTCGCCGCGCAGTACCTACGCGTGGTCCGGCAGCGCCGCCCTCTCCATCTCCAGCAGCTGCCGGCGAAGGTTGGCCCTGTAGAGCAGACCGCGCATGTCGACAGGAGCCTTGGGCGCGGCACGCTGCTGGGCGTCTTGGACCTTCTTCGCTTTGATGCTCTGCTGCACCACTCTCGTGCCTGCATCACCGCTGCTGCCTGAGCTCGGCTTGCTGCCGGTTTCGATGATGAAGGACAGGCCGCCAGAGATGTCGGCGTACTCCTCTTCCTCCTTATTGCCTTTGCTCTCCTCGCCGACCTTGTCGTCCTCGCTCTCCTCGGCGACCTTGTCGTCCTTGCTTTCCACGATGTGCCCCGGCAGCAACCCAGACAGCGAGGACAGGCGACCGGCAAGATTCCTCTCTTCAGGCGACATCCGCGGTGGCGCCGGTTTATGCTTCTGCTTCTGCTCACTACTGGAAACTGGAAACTGCTTCTTTGCCGCCTGCTGAAGGCAGCTGCATTCCACGTGGCCGGCGGCAAAGGGAAGGCGGCAAAGGCTAGGGCGGCAAAGACCTCCTTTGCCGACTGCCATGTGGCAGCAGGCGGCAAAGGTCTTTGCCGACTGCCTAGTTGGCAGGCGGCAAAGGGAACGCGCACGACCGTCAACTGACGTCAGGCGTTACCTTTGCCGACTGCCTAGTTGGCAGGCGGCATGTCGCCACCTGGCAGTCGGCAAAGTTTTTTATTTTTTGCCTCCCTGACAGCTCAAATCCGGCTGAAAAAGGGCAGTCGGCGAAGGCCTTTGCCGACTGCCCAAAGCTGGAAAACCAGGTTCTTTTTTGATGTTTTTGCTGCATTGCCTCACATATCGGACCGACCAAAGCACATATATGAATATACAACAGAAATGCACATAGATATCGCACAAATCCACATTTATATCACAGAAATTCACATATGTATCACAAATCCACACATAATCCTTAACCACGTCCATCATCCATTTAGTCCTCACACGAATCCAAGATCCAACAACAAAATAGCAAAGTGGCATCCATGAACCAACATCCAACATAACATGAAGTCACGGAGCCACTCACTCGCCCCGCGACCAGCCGTCTCCACCCGAGCTGTGGTGGTGTGAGGAGCTCCCTGTCGTCCACGGAGACCACCCGCTCGGTCCAGCCTGTGTCGCATACCCCCATGCGTCGAGCTGTGGTGAAACGCCTGGACTCGGACTTGGGTGGTGTGGAGAATTTCCATCTGCCGGAGTCGGGTTCGAACCCGCCGACCGCAGCGCAGAAAGCGATCTCATTAGTACCTAAGAGATGGCCGCACAAGCGAAAACAATGGACGGGCCGCTAGAAACTCACCGGAGTCCGTACAGGGGTACACGGGAGGGAGTGCAAGGAGAACAACCGGCGGCGGTTGAGCGAGCCCGACTTGCGGCGGGGGGTCTCGTAGTTCGGGATGTCCAGGCTCGGAAGTAGCCGGAAAACGACGAGGTGAACTCCGACCATTCTTCTTGGGGACCGCCGCGCAAAGCCGCAATCGCATGCCGATGGGCCTCTTGTTGGGCGCGCCGGGCGCCGATGGGCTGTAGCATGGCCGCCTCTCTCTCTCGTGCGGCCGCCTTGTCGGCCTCATGTTGTCTCTGCATCTCTTCCAGCTGGGCCTGCAACATTACACAAGCGATGCTTAGACAATGCATATAAGGCAACATATGTGAAATCAATGAACGACGAATAGTTATCTGAAATGACGCCATCATCTGTGTGGAGCTTGGCCGCCGAGGTTGTATGGGGACGTCGGAGGAGGTACCGGTAGGGGTGGCCTTACGCACCTCACGAAGGAAGGGGACGCCGGCCGGCCGATGACGCCGTGGGCAATGAAGTAGCGGCCATGCCGCTTCCTCCTCCCGTCCTCATCGCACGTCCGTATCGAGGGCGCAGTCGAAGGGTCGTAGGTGTCACCATGGCGCGCGCGAACCGCCTGGGTGTACTGGACCACCTTTTCGGCGATGTTCGGGTTCGTGATCGCGTCGGTCCCACGCGCCGGGTCGTAGACGTTCTCCGGATCTGTCGCCCTGCCCTGGTGAGCCAGCCAGAAGCCCGTGAACTCGTTGATGACCTGGCCATCATGCGAATCGCTCTGCGAGGAAAACACAAGGATGATTACACGTAATGAGAATGAATGACTCGGTAAATGAATAAACAAACAAATTAGTGCGAATGGTACCCATGCGTCCATGAACCCTCCGAGGCCGCGGCTCCCCGGTGGTGTGACGGCCCCGCCTTCGACTTGGCATATGCGGATTTCTTCCCCGCACTCCTCGTACGCTTCCGGCGTTCTCCACCCGGCCACAATCGCCTCCCGGCCGGTCCACGTGCGATTTGCACCAATCGAGGAAACCGCATTACAACGTGCATTTAGATAAGTAACAAGATGAATCAAAATGGAATCGAATTATTGTTTCCTACTTACGAGCGTGTAGTGCTCATAGGGCATGTCGGTTTCGGGCGACTGCATCATCTGTCTGGCGTCCATCTTGTCAAGCTTCTCCTTGCGGACTTCGGCATAGTAGTCGATCATGCACTGGATGTGCGCCTCGTAAAACATGTTCTTCAGCACGGTGGCGCAGACCTTGTCCTGGTGGACCGACGCCTCCGCCTCGTGCCCCGGCTCGCACGTGAACCATTCCTGCAATAATCAGATATCACCTATCAGTTCATTATTTCAAGGACATTTGTTGAATGCGTAGCATTGGCAAAGCGGAGCGATGAAGACTCACCCAGAACTCCCTCTTGATCTTGTCGGCCAGGGTGACACTAACTCCTCCATCAAGCTCCTCCACCATCTTGGAGTAGTCCGGCCAGTGCTGGGGCACCTTTTGCACACCGTCTACCCAGATAAGGCCAGGGAAGTTCTTCTTAATGATGAGGCCCTGCATGCTATTAGGATGGCGTCCTGGCATGCCTTTATCCACACGCTTCCAACCGCTGCACAAGCCAATAAGAAGAAATGTTAGTCCGGAGTTCAATTTTCAACATGGAATATGAAAAAGAAACTGAAAACATGAATGGTTACTTACCTATCTCCCTCGGGTCGAAGCACCTGACGGAAGGCTAACGTGGGCTTGTCGCGCGAGGCGCGTGATCCCGCGCTTGTAGGGCTTCCTCGGCTCGCCGTCCTCCCCGCCCCGTCCTCCCCGCCCCGTCCTCCCCGCCCAGTCCTCATCGCCAACCTCCTCGTCAAACAGGCGTCTGGTAGTGGGAGGTCTACCCCCTGCCCGTATCTGGCCCAACGTCATGTGCTCGTCGACCTCCTCCTCCTCGGCCTCCAAGGTGTTCGGGTCCACAAACGACGACCCGTACAGCGAGGCGACGTCTCTCATCGCTCTCTTCGACCGGTTCCTGCCTCCGCCCGGCATTTTGTCCTACACCTGCAATGACAAACATTAAACCAATTAGCATAAATAATCGATAAGTAATTGTGAAGAGATGCAAAATGAATGAAACATAATTGCAAAGTAATAATAATAAGAATAATATAGTATTACATGAACTAGAAACCGAAGTACTCATCGTAACTATCACCAACTATCACCATTGTCAGCATCACTGCTGTCGTCATCACTATCAATATTGTCGAAACCTTGTTCGTCTCTCACTGCTGTCTCCTCACCACCTCCATCATCATCAACACCTTGTTCGCGAAGAGCCCTCCATCGCTCAAGCATCATTAGGTCTTTAGCATCTTGCACCACTTCTCCCTCGTCGTCGTCCTCATCGATGTTGTTGTCTTTGTCCATGCCCATCAGCGAAAGAATGTCTATCTCCAAACGCCCTTCTAGCCCCTCAGGTTGATAGAACTCTCCGCTATCTTCCTTTGGGTCGAAGTTGTAGTCATCATCGTTTGGGACAGGCACTTTGCCGCGTGGCGATACCAATTGCGCAATGTACCAACCCGCAAGCCTCTTGTCTTTTTGGCACGCCCATGGGAGATAATAAACTTGTGTGGCCTGCTGAGCCATAATATAGACATCTTCTCCTCTATAGACGGAATCCTGTCGAATTTCGACTTGTCCAATGTCAACGGCTTTTCTCGTGACATGAGGATCGAACCAGTGGCATTTGAACACCACAGGCTTCAGAGCTTTGGGGCCCGGGAAGTCGAGCCGGTATATTTCTTCGACTATGCCATAGTACTCGAGTTGATCGTTGCCGGGCGTTCGGACTCCTGTGCACGTGGTCTTTCGGCCGGGCCTACGCTCCTCGTAGCTTCTTGTGCGAAAGCGATAGCGATCGAAGCCATTAGCAACCCGTTTCAATTCAAAGCACTCATTTGCCCATCCGTGCGTGCACCGCAAGGTGAGGCCACGTAGATAGTTACATTAATAGCTCCTAGGAGCAACTCAAAGATGGAGCGAGGTAAGTTGGATGTTACCTTTGTACTCATCCACCCAATAAAATCGGGCCCGGCGGTTTTAAGGAAAGCTTCTTCTTCTTCTTCTTGGGTAGGAGGCGTATTCCTTTTCCTGCAATGGCGAATGAACTCCCGAAAAACAAGACATGAAGGGAGTCGGACCGATAGGTGGAGGATATTGAAAACGTATGTAACAAGTTCTTTGAGAACTTACACTCGATAAGGAACCACTTCGTCAAGGTTCATGTAAATGTAGAGCATGATGGCACGAAACTCAAAATGTTGCAATGTCTTGGGGTTACTGCGCGCCCCTTCCGAGTTGCCCTTTGAAAAGGTTCGGGGTCGATAAGTTCTCGTCCTCGTTGTAACGAGGAGTGGATCCATGTAGTGAAGGTTCTCGGTATAGTACGCCTTTGTGAAGTTCGAGACCTCCTCCACTCTTGCTGCCTCCGCCACGGAAGCCTCAATTTTGGCTTTATTTCTACACTTTTCCGAAGAATCTTTAGACACCTCTCGATTGGATAGCACCAACGGGCCTGCACAGGACCCCCCAGCCGTGCCTCACGCGGTAGGTGTAGGATCAGATGCTGCATCGGCAAGAAGAAGCCGGGTGGAAAGATCATCTCCAACTTGCAGATCAACAGAGGTGCAATTTTCTCCATGTCACGAATCACTTCAAGAGATAACTCCCTGGCACAAAGCTGGAGGAAGAAAAAGCTCAACTCTGCCAGAACGCGCCACACCGGCTCGGGGAGGTATCCACGTGTCATCGCAGGAAGGAGTCTCCCAATCCATGTGTGGAAGTCATGACTCTTCATCCCTAATTTTTTGCCGGTCTTAAGGTTCACTCCCCTGTTAAGATTCACCGCATACCCATCAGGGAACAATATCGTCTCCATCCACTGCATCACTTCCTTCTTGTCAGGCCTTTTCAGGATGTAATCTGCCGGGCCCCTTCTCCAAGTCTTGCCTGGAGCGGGGGCTTCATCACTAGCTTTGGTCTGTCACAGATTGCCTCGACGTCCAGTCTAGCCTTAACATTGTCCTTTGACTTCTGTTTTATGTCCATGAGTGTTCCCCAAAGTGCCTCGGCGATGTTCTTTTCTATGTGCATCACATCGATGTTGTGTGGAAGAAGTAGGTCCTTGTACTAGGGGAGCCTAGTCAAGCCCGATATATGGGTCCACATGTGTTGCTGACCATATCCAATGAAACCTTTCTTGTCTTTGTCCATTTTGAGAGCCTGTAACTCGGTGAGGACCTGTTCACTGCTCATAATCTGAGGAATATGGTTGGTGACTTCAAGGCCTTTTGAAGTGTTTGGTGTCAAGTCTCAATGCATGGTCCTCTGGCAGGAATTGGCGATGTTTGTCAAACGAAGAGTACTTGCACCCTTTTTCAGCCAGGTGAACAACACAGAATCCTTGCATACTAGGCAAGGGAACTTCCCGTGAACACACCACTCGGAGAATGTGCTGTGCGCTAGGAAGTCATGCATTGAATAGAGATACCACATATGCATTGTGAAGTTCTTCTTTGTAGCTCGGTCGTACGTCCATACCCCCTTTTCCCAAGCAAGCTCCAATTCATCCCACAGTGGCTGCATGAACACAACCATATTGTTGCCCGGGTGTCCAGGTATTATCAGCGACAATAGCACGTTCTTGGGTTCAAACATGATACTGGGGGGGGGGAGATTGAGGGGGATCATGAACATGGGTCAACAAGTGTACGGGGCCGCATGTGTTCCATAAGGGTTGAACCCATCTATTGCTATCGCTACACGTACATTCCGAGCTTCCTTAGCTTTCTCAGGATACTGGTCATCGAAGTACTGCCATGCCTCAGCATCCGCTGGGTGTGCCATCTTGTCACTGTATCTTTTGCCAAACTTGTGCCATGTCATCTGCTTTGCCAACTCCTCTATCATGAACATCCGTTGGAGCCTCGGCATGAGTGGGAGGTACAGTACGACCATCTCGGGGATCTTAGACTATTCCTTCTTGCCATCACCCTTGTCCACCTCCACATACCTAGAGGCTTTGCACTTTGTACAGTGCGTTGCTGCCTCTAGTTCTTCTCCCCTAAATAGGATGCACCCGTTACGACAAGCATGGATCGACTCATACGGCATCTTAAGTGCACGCAGGAGCTTCATCGACTCGTACGTGCTCTTCGGCAGCGTGTGGTCATCCGGAAGCAATGAGCCCACCACTACCAACAAGAGATTGAAGCCATCTCGGCTCAGGCTCAACTGCGACTTCAACCCTAGAAGACATCCAATGGCATCCAACTGGGACTTTGTTGTCTTCTCATGAAGGGGCTTTTGTGCCGAAGACATCATTTCATAGAACGCCTTTGCGGTCTCCTCCGGATCCTCCTCCACCAAACCTTCATTGCCACGGCCCTCGTTAAAGTCTACCACCATGTCGGCCACCCCGGCATCTCCATCAAACTCCTCGAGTGAAAGGCCCTTGTTTGGTTTTGATAATTGAGTGACAACTTTAGGTGGACTAACATGTGTGATGGTTGAGATACACAGGAGTTAGTTCACAGGTACATGTGTGTGAGCAACATATGCCATGGTGGAGATGGCTTGGAGATGTTGTGAGGCTCAACACATGAGTTGATGGAGGAGCTCATTGCAAATGAGACATGACATGGAGTCATGTGACCAAGAGGTGAAGATCAAGATGAGGCTTGGCTTGATGGACCGATTGCAAGTGTGAAGAGCAAATTGAGGCTGCGAAGCGAAGGACCATGCGATGGTGAAGCTTGGGCAAGACTTGGCGCCGATGGACCGACGCAACGGTGAAGAGCAAGTGAGGTCAAGATCGATGGACCAAGAGTGTCACATGATGATATGAGGTGGATCATATCATTTGGTGATCGTGTCGGTGCATGTTGTTGCATTGGCACAATGGAGGAAGACGGTGGAGATGGAAATGCGCAAGGCAAAGGTATAACCTAGGGCATTTCATTTGACCTGTCTAAGGTTGAGTAGAGAAGTGCTTGACCGGATTTAGGATAGATGGCCGTACTATCAAGAGGGGTAATCTTGTTTGCATATCGGTCATCTAGTGCCACTTGAGCGATCTAACATTGCGGTGTGCTAGGATCGAGTGGCGTTGTGAGATGAAGAGAAAAGTCCTTTGAAAATGATTGTGAAAATGCTAACACACAAGCATAAGAGGTTGTACACTTGGTGGTGTTGGCACATTTATAAAGGTGGCGTTGTTCGCGCTTTGGTTTGTAGGGTTGAGTTGGACTTGGGTCCCTCTCTCCCTCGGCGCTTTCGGGAAAATTGGATGCATATTTTCTATTGCGCCGGATGCAAATTGCTGTTGAAAACATGCTATCCATGGTGATCAAGTTGGTATACTTGTTGGATAGCATGCTGGAGAAGTTTGCGTCGCGACGGGTTGAAAACGTGGGTTTCAACAGCGCCGGACGCGGCCTTGGCTGGGCGCCGGACGCTCGTGCGAGCGCTGGACGCAGTCCAGCAGGGCCAGCAGTGTGGAGGTGAAAGCTCCGGTTTGGTTTTGGTAATTAATGACACTCAACGTTGCTAATGCTTTGCTCTAAGTGTGGTTAGACACATAGCAACGTGACGGTGGATGATGGAGCATGGTGATCACGGTGATGAACATGAAGGATGTAAAGTGATCGAGCTCCGACGGAGGCCCATGGAGATCAAGGCGAAGGTATACTTGATAGGGTTTTCCGGTTTGGTGATCAAGACACTATAGAGAGTGTGATCACATTTAGGATCGATAACCGACTATCAAGAGGGGTTTCCTCGGTTCATTCGCGGTCCTAAGTGCCTCTAGTTGTGACTTTGCATGATGCATGAGAGGCTAACTAGAGAGCTAACCCTTGTCGACGTGATCTTGAGTAGATACGCTAACTCCGGTGCTTGAGAAGTGTTCTACTTTGTGGAGTTAGCACCTTGGACAAGTGGTTTGGAGATTGGGGCGAAGGTGGCGTTGATCGCGCGTTGGTTTGCAGGGTTGAGTTGGGTTTGGGTCCCTCTCTCCCTCCCGCCGAGCTTGCGAGGCGGGATTCGGCGTTTTCTGGAAAATTGGAGGCCTATTTTCTATTGCGCCGGATGCAAATTATTGGAGAAGTTGGCGTTCGCGGCGGGCAGGAAAACGTTGTTTTCTGGGCGCCGGACGCGGCGGCGGACGCACGGGCCGGAGGGGCCGGACGCGTCCCGCGCGTTGTGAAGTCGGTGCTCGGTGGTGGCCGGGCGCGGCGGTGCGCCGGACGCGGCGCGGACGCGTCCGGCGGTGGCCGGCGGACGCGACCGAAAGTTTCGGTCGGGCGCGTTCTCGCGTGGATAGCCCGTCGGACGCGCGCCGGACGCACGCGTCGGACTCGGCCGGTTCACCGTTCATCGTCCGGCGATTTGTGACGTGGCAAGTTCAAACCTCAACGGTCGACCGACGGCGGCAAAGCGAGAGCGGCGGCGGACGCGTCCGCCGGGCGAGCGCCGGACGCGTCCGGCCCCGCGTTGTAAAGCGTCAGCCCGAGGGCAACGGGTCTATTTCGTGGAGGGGTCTATAAATAGACCATTGGCCGGCTTGGGGAGGCTCTCTTCGCCACTTCCACACACTTGAGCATACTTTGAGCAAGAGAGACACTCCCCCACTCATCTCTTTGATTCCTTTGCTAATCTTGAGAGAGATTTGAGTGAGAACAAGTGATTTGCATTGAGAGTTGCATCTAGAGGCACTTGTTCATCGAGTGAGCTGCGGATTCTTGTTACTCTTCGGTGATTCCCGTCACCGTAGACGGTTTGGAGCAAGCGGGTGGTGGTTGAGCTCGACTTGGTGATTGTTCGAGGCCACACCGGGTTCTTGTGAGGGTTCTTGATCCTTCCCCGCGGGAGTTCGCGAAAGGATACTCTAGTGGATTGCTCGTGGCTTGTGGATCCTTGTCTTGTGTGGAGATTGCGGCTCCCCATTGGGGTCTTTGGCACCGAGCCAATTGAGCGGGCAACTCACCAAGCAAGTGCATCGCCACAACGAGGACTAGCTTGCCGGGAAGCAAGTGAACCTCGGTAAAAAATCATTGTGTTGATTTGTGATTGCCGAGGCTTCGACCTCCATTGTGATTGTGCTTGAGCATCTCTAGGTGATTGGCCATCTTCTACTCTTCGCGGCGGTATAACCTTTCATTCCCTCTTTACTTACCGCTTAGTAGAATTGCTTGTTGTGGTCGGTCGGGAACCACTCATTGTGTAGCTTAAATCCCGTGGGTAGAATTGCTTGGTTGGTTTCGGTGAACCGACATTGTGTAGTTTGATCACCGTTGTTGTGTGTGCAATCGAATTGAGTAGCCTTGCTTGGTAGGACGGCTTGCATAGAATAGTCGAAGCATTTGCTTTGCTCATTTGCCGCCTTGCTATCTAATTGGGTTGTCTAGTATTCTTGCTAGAAATTTTATTAGGCTATTCACCCCCCCTCTAGCCATTGTGACCTTTCACGTGGTATCGGAGCCGGGCACCGTTTGTTTGAGTTGGATTAACATCCTACGGTGAAGCAATGGCATTGGTTATGCATATCAACAACACCAAGAAGGCACCATCATTTCGAGGTGATGACTATGCAAAATGGAAGCTCAAGATGAGGAGTCATCTCAAGTCAATCAACCTTGAGGTGTGGAAAGTGGTGGAGACAAAGTTTGAGCTTGTTGAGGGTGCGGTGCCAACACCGGCCGAAGAGAAGAAGCAACAAGCAAATGACATTGCCGTGAGTGCTTTCCATGAGGCACTTGATGATAAAGCTTTTGAGCTCATCAAGAACCTTGAGGTGGCTCATGACATTTGGAAGAAGCTAGAAGAAGCTTATGAGGGCACCGAAAGTGTCAAGACCGCAAGAGCTTACATGTTGCAAGAGAAGTTTGCAAGCTTCTCAATGAAGGAGGATGAGAGTGTGCCGGAGATGTTTCATAGGCTCCAAGTCATTGTTAATGAGCTCAAGGGACTTGGGGAAGAGATCAAGGACTCTCAATTCTCCACCAAGTTCATGAGGTGTCTTCCCAAGAGATTTGATATGTTGAAGACCGTCATGGTGAAGACAACAATGAAGGAGAAGCCAACTCCCAACCAAGTCCTTCAAGAGATAATGGCCGATGATGAGTTTAGAGAAGATCATGAGAAGGAAGAGTTGGTGAAGAAGAAGAAGATGGAGAATGAGAAAAAGGATGATGACAAGAAGAGCGTGGCATTCAAGGCCACATCATCCAAGAGCAAGGGCAAGAAGAAGAAAGAAGAGTCATCAAGTGAAGATGAACCATGCTCTAGCTCAAGTGGGCAAGAAGAAGAAGTGAGTGAACAAATGGCACTCCTTGTGAAGAGAATGGGGAAGCTCATGAAGAAGGGGTACCGGTCCAAGAGCAAGAGAAGCTCATCCAAGTCAAGTGACCGTCCCATGAAGTGCTTCCGGTGCAATAGCAAGGATCATCTCATTGCCAAGTGTCCTTATGCAAGTGATGATGAAGATGCCATGAGGAAGGAGAGGAAGAAGCAAGAGAAGAAGAAGGAGGAGAAAGACTCCTCCCATCACAAGAAGAAGGGTGAATCTCATGTGGCAACTTGGGAGAGTGATTCATCCTCCTCAAGCGATGATGATGATGATGATTCCAAGAAGAAGAAGAAGAAGGGGCACGCAAGCATTGCCATTCAAGAGAAGCTTTCTCTATTTGGTACTCCATCGTCTTGCTTCATGGCCAAGGCCACTAAGGTAAAAACTCCACCCGATAGTGATGATGAGAGTGATGATGATGATGACACCACAAAAGAAGAACTATGGGTCATGCTTGAGGATTGCAAAGGTGCTTTCAATAACTCTAGGAAAGAATGTAGGGGCTTGCGCAAGGATAAGCAAAACCTTGAGCAAGAACTTATGGAGTTGAAGGCTTCTTATGAGAGTCTAAAGGTAGACCATAAGAAGCTAGAGATTGCTCACTCCAAGCTTGAAAAAGCTCATTCTTCTTTAGTTGAGAAGCAAGAGAAAGTGCAATCACAAGTGGTGATCATAGAGAAGAAGGATGTGTCTACATCATGTGATTCACTTGATGATTCGATTGTTATTGCATCACTTGGCCCTTCATGCTCTTATGCCTCTACTTCATCTAGTAGTGTTGGTCATGCATGTGACTCTACACTAGTAGTTGAGAATGAGTCTCTTAAGAAGGAAGTCAAGGAGCTCAACCACACCTTGGCTAAGGCTTTTGGTGGTGAGGACCGCTTGCTTATGTGCTTGGGTAGCCAAAGAGCTTCTCTCTACAAAGAGGGATTGGGCTATACCCCCAAGAAAGGCAAGGCCGCTTTTGCTCCTCACAAGACTAGTTTTGTGAAGAACAATGGTAGCTATTGCAAGAGTTGCAAGCAAGTTGGCCATTTAGAGCATGCATGCAAGAACAAGAACACTAGTGCTTCCTCTTACAAGTTGAATGCTTCTTACATGCTTGTTAAGAGTGAGTGTGGTGTGAGTGCTAGATTCATTGGTACACCATGGATGAGCTCAAAGAAGAAAGCTATTTGGGTGCCAAAGACTCTAGTGACTAACCTTCAAGGACCCAAGCAAAAATGGGTACCTAAAGCTTGATATCTTATTGTAGGTCAATTACAAAGCCGGAGGGAGGCATTGGGTGCTTGATAGTGGTGCATCAAATCATATGACCGGTGAAGATAGTATGTTCAAATCACTTGACAAGAATGACAATGGTGGATTCGACTCCATCACATTTGGTGACAATAGCAAGGGTGATGTCATGGGGCTTGGAAAGGTTGCAATTTCCAATGAGAAGGATCTCTCCAATGTGTTGCTAGTTGATACTTTGAACTTCAATCTTTTGTCGGTGGCACAATTGTGTGATCTTGGCTACAAATGCATATTTGATGACAAGCATGTTGAGGTAGTGAGCAAGGATCAAGCAAATATCATCTTCAAGGGGTTTAGGCATGGAAGCTTGTACTTGGTTGATTTCAATGCTAGTGAAGCTCAACTTTCATCATGTTTGATTGGCAAGTCAAGCAAGGGATGGCTATGGCATAGGCGCCTTGGACATGTTGGCATGAAGCAATTGAACAAGTTAGTGAAGCATGATCTAGTGAGAGGCTTGAATGATGTCACATTTGAGAAGGATAGACCTTGTAGTGCATGTCAAGCCGGCAAGCAACATGGGAACTCACATCCCAAGAAGAATGAGATGTCAACATCAAGAGCATTTGAGTTGTTGCATATGGACTTGTTTGGCCCAACTCACTATACATCAATTGGGGGCAACAAGTATGGTTTTGTGATTGTGGATGACTACACAAGATACACTTGGGTGTTCTTTCTCTATGACAAGAGTGAAGTCTATAATCTATTCAAGTCATTTGTCAAGAGGGTGCAAAATGAGTTTGACACTACCATCAAGAAGATAAGAAGTGACAATGGGAGTGAATTCAAGAACACAAGAGTTGAAGAGTTATGTGATGAGCTTGGAATTGTACATCAATTCTCACCAACCTACACTCCCCAATCCAATGGTGTAGTTGAGAGGAAGAATAGGACCTTGATTGAGATGGCAAGAACTATGCTACTTGAGTACAATGTGAGTGAGAAGTTTTGGAGTAATGCTATCAACACGGCTTGCTATTATAGTAACCGCCTCTATTGCCATGGGAAGTTAGAGAAGACTCCATATGAAATCTTGAATGGAAGGAAGCCCAACATTGCTTACTTCCGGTCTTTGGTTGCAAGTGCTACATACTCAAGAAGGGGCAAAGACTTGGCAAGTTTGACAAGAGATGTGATGAGGATTTCTTCTTGGCTACTCTACTTCTAGCAAGGCTTATAGAGTGTGGAACTTGGCTAGTGGGCTAGTTGAAGAGGTTCATGATGTTGAATTTGATGAAACCCAAGGCTCTCAAGTTGGAGATCAAATTCAAGAAGATGTGGGTGGAGATCAATTGAGCAATGAAATGAGATACATGGACATTGGTGACATTAGGCCTAGACAAGTGGATGATGGTGATGAAGTGCAAGTGCCAACTCAAGTAGTGATTGATGATTCCAATGAGGCAAGCACAAGTGGTACTCAACATGAAGATCAAGATCAAGGTCAAGCAAGCAATGCAAATGAGCTAGTTCTTCAACCTTCAAACATTGCAAGAGATCATCCTCTAGATCATATCATTGGTGACATTCAAAGAGGCGTACAAACAAGATCAAGATTGGCTAGCATATGTGAGCATTATTCCTTTGTGTCATTCATTGAGCCAACTAAGATTGATGAGGCATTGAAGGATCCGGATTGGATAAATGCCATGCACGAGGAATTGAACAACTTCACTAGGAATGAAGTTTGGGAGCTTGTTGAGAGGCCAAAGAAACACAATGTGATTGGCACCAAGTGGGTCTTCAAGAACAAGCAAGATCAAGATGGCTTAGTTGTGAGGAACAAAGCAAGACTAGTGGCTCAAGGTTACACACAAGTTGAGGGTCTTGACTTTGGAGAAACTTATGCACCGGTGGCAAGATTGGAGGCAATTAGAATCTTATTAGCCTATGCTTGTGCTCACAACATCAAGCTCTATCAAATGGATGTGAAGAGTGCATTTCTCAATGGCTTCATCAATGAGGAAGTGTATGTTGCACAACCTCCCGGTTTGAAGATGACAAGAAGTCCAACCATGTCTACAAGCTCAAGAAGGCTTTGTATGGATTGAAGCAAGCTCCAAGGGCATGGTATGAAAGATTGAGGGACTTTCTCATATCCAAAGGCTTCAAGATGGGAAAAGTTGACACTACTCTCTTCACCAAGAAGATAGAAGATGATTTGTTTGTGTTGCAAATCTATGTGGATGATATCATCTTTGGATCAACAAATCAATTCTTTTGTGAAGAGTTTGCAAATATGATGGCTAGTGAGTTTGAGATGTCAATGCTTGGAGAGTTGAGCTACTTCCTTGGCCTTCAAATCAAGCAAATGAAGAATGGCACCTTTGTGAGTCAAGGCAAGTACATTAAGGACATGATCAAGAAGTTTGGGTTGCAAGATGCTAAGGCCATTAGTACACCTATGGGAACCAATGGTGGCTTGGACATTGATGATAGTGGCAAGATAATTGAGCAAAAGCTATATAGATCAATGATTGGAAGCTTGCTATATGTGACCGCTTCAAGGCCGGATGTCATGTTTAGTGTGTGCATGTGTGCAAGGTTTCAAGCTTCTCCAAGAGAGAGTCACTTGACGGCAACCAAGAGGGTGTTGAGATACTTGAAGGGTACTCAAGATGTTGGTCTATGGTATCCCAAGGGGTCAAGCTTTGAGTTGATTGGATACTCCGACTCCGACTATGCCGGTTGCAAGATTGATAGGAAGAGCACAAGTGGAACATGCCAAATGCTAGGAAGATCTCTTGTGTCATGGTCTTCAAAGAAGCAAAATAGTGTGGCACTTTCCACCGCCGAAGCCGAATATATTAGTGCGGGGAATTGTTGTGCACAATTGCTATGGATGAAAGCCACCTTGAAGGACTATGGGATCAAGTTCAAGCATGTGCCTTTGTTTTGTGACAATGAAAGTGCAATCAAGATGACAAACAATCCGGTTCAACATTCAAGAACCAAGCACATTGATGTGAGGCACCACTTCATTAGAGATCATCAACAAAAGGGTGATATTAGCATTGAAAGCATTGGCACCGAAGATCAACTAGCCGACATATTCACCAAGCCTCTTGATGAGAAAAGATATTGCAAGTTGAGGAATGAGTTGAACATACTTAGCTTCTCCAACATGGATTAATGCACCCCATATATGACATGCCTCTCCTCCAACATAGCAAGGTAAAGTTGGTTGTTGCATTTCATGCATTCTTTGCTAGTTGTGTAGACATGTATACATGTGCATCTTGCTAGGCTCATTCATTGCAAATCAAATGAATTTGAAGGATATATGGCATCACTATTGCTTCTATGCTTGATTTGATCTAGTGGTGGCATATGACTTGTTTGTGAGCTTGTAAACCTAGTGTTGAATCTTTAGCACTTGCTCATGATGTGTATCTCAACATGGTCAAGATAACCCTTATTCTTATGAGGTGTGAAGAAGCTTGCCCTTGGTTCAAACTGAGATACATTTTCTAGGCATGTGGTTTAGATTTGGCCATAGTTGATTGACTTGTTTCTCTCATCTTATGCACCCTTCTTGGTCATTGATGACAAAGGGGGAGAAGAAAGTATACACCTAGGGGGAGAAGTTTACACCTAGGGGGGAGAAATAAGTCACAAAGAGCAATGGAAGGGGATCAATTTTTTATGATATGACCCAACCATGAGCACACAAATAGGGGGAGCAAGCTCATAGACTATTTGTTGCATATTATGTGTGCATTCATGATTATATGGCGCATTGCAAGCTAAATTCAATATTCATGCTTGTTTGGTGTATTGCTAGTATAGAACTTGATTGATGAAATGAGGTACTAGCATGCATAGGTGGTTTCTAGACATAGAGTGTCACTTGTTCAAGTACCTTGCTTATAATGTGATCTCATGAGGTATCTTGAGTTTTGATGATGTCTAGATTCCCATGGTGCTAAGGAAGGTTTATTATCGCACTCCGATTGGTATCACGCTTCAAAGGTCAACTCTATAAACCTTAGTACCATTTTGGTTGTGGTAACTCTCACACAAGTTTCATCTATGCATGTGTGCTTGTAAATCGACCAAACATTTGATGCACACATGTAGGGGGAGCTACCACTACCAAAACCGGAATTGAAATGCTTGTTCAATCCAAGATTTATGATCAAAATGTCTTGGGCAAGCAATTCAATTTCATATTGAATTCAATTTCCATATCTTTGTGAGTTTGTGAAGGGGTTGTCATCAATTACCAAAAAGGGGGAGATTGAAAGCTCCGGTTTGGTTTTGGTAATTAATGACACTCAACGTTGCTAATGCTTTGCTCTAAGTGTGGTTAGACACATAGCAACGTGACGGTGGATGATGGAGCATGGTGATCACGGTGATGAACATGAAGGATGTAAAGTGATCGAGCTCCGACGGAGGCCCATGGAGATCAAGGCGAAGGTATACTTGATAGGGTTTTCCGGTTTGGTGATCAAGACACTATAGAGAGTGTGATCACATTTAGGATCGATAACCGACTATCAAGAGGGGTTTCCTCGGTTCATTCGCGGTCCTAAGTGCCTCTAGTTGTGACTTTGCATGATGCATGAGAGGCTAACTAGAGAGCTAACCCTTGTCGACGTGATCTTGAGTAGATACGCTAACTCCGGTGCTTGAGAAGTGTTCTACTTTGTGGAGTTAGCACCTTGGACAAGTGGTTTGGAGATTGGGGCGAAGGTGGCGTTGATCGCGCGTTGGTTTGCAGGGGTTGAGTTGGGTTTGGGTCCCTCTCTCCCTCCCGCCGAGCTTGCGAGGCGGATTCGGCGTTTTCGGAAAATTGGAGGCCTATTTTCTATTGCGCCGGATGCAAATTATTGGAGAAGTTGGCGTTCGCGGCGGGCGGGAAAACGTTGTTTTTAGGGCGCCGACGCGGCGGCCGGACGCAGGGCCAGAGGGCCGGACGCGTCCGGCGCGTTGTGAAGTCGGTGCTCGGTGGTGGCCGGGCGCAGCGTGCGCCGGACGCGGCGGCGGACGCGTCCGGCGGTGGCCGGACGCCGACCAGAAAGTTTCTGGTCGGGCGCGTTCTCGCGTGGATAGCCCGTCGGACGCGCGCCGGACGCACGCGTCGGACTCAGCCGGTTCACTGTTCATCGTCCGGCGATTTGTGACGTGGCAAGTTCAAACCTCAACGGTCGACTGACGGCGGCAAAGCAGAGAGCGGCGGACGCGTCCGCCGGCTGAGCGCCGGACGCGTCCGGCGCGTTGTAAAGCGTCAGCCCGAGGGCAACGGGTCTATTTCGTGGAGGGGTCTATAAATAGACCATTGGCCGGCTTGGGGAGGCTCTCTTCGCCACTTCCACACACTTGAGCATACTTTGAGCAAGAGAGACACTCCCCCACTCATCTCTTTGATTCCTTTGCTAATCTTGAGAGAGATTTGAGTGAGAACAAGTGATTTGCATTGAGAGTTGCATCTAGAGGCACTTGTTCATCGAGTGAGCTGCGGATTCTTGTTACTCTTCGGTGATTCCCGTCACCGTAGACGGTTTGGAGCAGCGGGTGGTGGTTGAGCTCGACTTGGTGATTGTTCGAGGCCACACCGGGTTCTTGTGAGGGGTTCTTGATCCTTCCCGCGGGAGTTCGCGAAAGGATACTCTAGTGGATTGCTCGTGGCTTGTGGATCCTTGTCTTGTGTGGAGATTGCGGCTCCCCATTGGGGTCTTTGGCACCGAGCCAATTGAGCGGGCAACTCACCAAGCAAGTGCATCGCCACAACGAGGACTAGCTTGCCGGGAAGCAAGTGAACCTCGGTAAAAAATCATTGTGTTGATTTGTGATTGCCGAGGCTTCGACCTCCATTGTGATTGTGCTTGAGCATCTCTAGGTGATTGGCCATCTTCTACTCTTCGCGGCGGTATAACCTTTCATTCCCTCTTTACTTACCGCTTAGTAGAATTGCTTGTTGTGGTCGGTCGGGAACCACTCATTGTGTAGCTTAAATCCCGTGGGTAGAATTGCTTGGTTGGTTTCGGTGAACCGACATTGTGTAGTTTGATCACCGTTGTTGTGTGTGCAATCGAATTGAGTAGCCTTGCTTGGTAGGACGGCTTGCATAGAATAGTCGAAGCATTTGCTTTGCTCATTTGCCGCCTTGCTATCTAATTGGGTTGTCTAGTATTCTTGCTAGAAATTTTATTAGGCTATTCACCCCCCCCCTCTAGCCATTGTGACCTTTCAGGAGGACCGCCGGACGCGGTCGGTGTGCTGCGCCGGACGCTGAACCTTGGCGTCCAGCGGGTTCGGGCGCTGGCGCGGGTCGGCTCGGTCAACGTCGCCGGACGCGTCTGGTTGAAGGGCGTCGGACGCGCGCTGGAAGGACTCTGGAGTCCGGCGTGGCAGTGGAGCTTGGCGCGCTGGTGGTTGTGATCAACGGCGCCGGACGCTCGCTGGACGCGTCCGACGGGCGTCGAACGCGGTCCAATAAGGTTCGCTGCGTGGGGGTGCGCAGGACGCTGGCGCCGGACGTGCGTGGTGGAGCGCCAGAAGTGTTTCTGAGCGCGATCGTGAGGTAGCCGTTGGTGATCAACGGTCGACTTCGAACGGTCGGCACACGTGGCATGACGAGGAGCGCCGGACGCGGCTGGGAGCGTCCGGCGGTGGAGGCCGGACGCGTCCGGCGCTCACGACTTTGGCCAGCTCGTGGAGCAACAGCTAGTTTGGCCCTTGGGGCTATAAATAGATGTCTTGGCCGGCTGTGGCCAGTTGCTAAGCACGCCCTGGCTATGTTGCCTTGTGTGGTGGTGCTTGGAAGCCCTCTAACTCACATATGCTTGGTAGTGACCATCCGATAGTGTGAGAAGAGCGATTCTAGTGCGAGTGCTATGTGAGATTGCATTTGTGGCACTAGGTGGTTGTGTTGCAAGCCAGAGAGCTTGTTACTCTTGGAGGATTGCCACCTCCTAGACGGCTTGGTGGCAAGAGGCTCCGTGGTAGCACGCGTGGAGATACGGTGCTCCGGAGAAGAGATTGTGAGAGGTTCGGTGCTCACCTCGCGGGGATCGTGAAGAGTAGCCCTATTGGATTGCGCGTGTCATTGAGTTACCACCCTTGCGTGTGTGGGTTTGCTCGGTGCCTTGAGGGGCTCACTTGAGAGTGGTGTCTTGCGGTGCCTTGCGGGGCGTGCCTTGAGGGGCAAGTGACTTGAGGGTCACACCGGGGAACCATCTAGGTGAAAAGACCGGAGGAACCACCGAAGGTGTTGGTCGACACAACAGGACATAGCTTGGGGGCAACCAAGTGAACCTGGTGAAAAATCGCTGAGTCATCTTGTGTCCACACTTCGCGGTGGTTTGCAATCTCTTTCACAAGCTTTGTATTTACATTCCTTACATTCTTGTATAGCTTGTGTAGTTGCTCTTGTGGTTAGTTAGCTTGAGTAGCTTGTTATTCACCTTCTTGCTTGTGTAGCTAGAAGTAGAGTAAGTTGCCTTGCTTAGCTTGTGTAGTTAAGTAAGTTTGAGCTCTTGGGTTTGGCTTGTGTAGCTTTGTCCTTGAGCATCAAGTGAGCTTAGGTTTGGCTTTGTGCTTTTGCTCATTAGAATTGTGTAGGTGCACACCCGGTTGCTAAAGTACTAGTTGCTTAGGTTTGTGTGACCTTGCAAGCTAGATTTGTTTAGTGTGCATTAGCTAGTTTGTCACCTTGTTTACTTGTCTAGAATCCTTTTACAAGGTGCTTCTAGAGTCATAGATAGAGGGGTGAAGTCTTGGCTAGGCCGATAGATTTAATTGCGCACTTATATCGGTTAGCCGGTTCGATTAGTTTTAAAAAGGACTATTCACCCCCCTCTAGTCCGCCATCTCGACCTTACATCGAGGCGTGCTCTAACCTCCTCCTCTCTAATGGTCGCTTTCGGTTCACCATGGAAGATCCACCTCTCGTAGTTTGCCACATATCCATGCTTCAGAAGATCTTTGTAGACCTCCTTGAATACTTTTCTTTTTTGGTTCTTGCAGTCATTGCATGGACACCGCGCCTGATCAGACCCTTTAGCAGTCGGGCCAAATGCTTTATTCAGAAATTCATTGGTACTGTGAACCCATTCAGGACTCTGCCTCTTTTTGGTCCAGCCCTTGTACATCCACTCACGGCCAGCCATCTTCTGTCATTCGCCAAAATAAGGGGGTAATGAAACCAGCATTTGCATGTACAAGGCGTTCCTACCATCTAATAGGTGAAGGATAGGTCCTAATCCCACCCGAGGATGCGTAGATGAGGTTAGCTTCCATGCTCCGCTCCCGCCCGAGACGGAATTTTGGCAGCACCACCCCGCTGTTCTCCCGATACACGTCCCGGTTTGGGGAGAGTGTGTATCCGGAGAACAACGGGGAGGTGCTGCCGAAACTCCGGCTCGGACGGGAGCGGAACATGGAAGCTAACCCATCTACGCATCCGCGAGCTGTCCAAGAAATGTGGACAATCTGAAAGAGATACCGTCGCAGATATGCACTGATCAACATACCAACTCGGTTACGTCATCTACGACCAACAACTATAAGGAAGAGAGGTGAATATTTATACCTAGGGTGGCGGTAGAGACAGGCAGTGGCGAGGTGGGGCAGTGGTGAGGCGACGCGGCGCCAACGAAGACGATCGGCGTCGCCCAGCTACTCCAGGAACACTGCAAAAGAAAGAAAAAAAACAACATCAGTACAAAATTTCGGCAGAACCTCCCCTGCACGGCTCGATGGCCGACAACACATATACGGCACGAAGGCCACACATCCACATACTCGGCACGAAGGCCGTAAACAACACATACAGGGCACGAAAGCCACACATGCACAATCTAGGCACGACGGCCGTCAACAACACATACGGCACGAAGGCCAGCAACCTGGACCTTTACCTTCTTCTCCAGCGACGGACGAGGTGCACGGCGTGGACGAACGTCATCAATGAACGGCGTCGACGATCATCCCTTCTACTTCCACCTCCTTCTCTTCTCCTTCCCCTTCCTCCTCCTTCTCTTCTCTTCTTTTCTCTTCTTCCTCCTCCTTCTTCTCTTCTTCTTCCCCTTCCTCCTCCTCCTTCTTCTTCTTCTCTTCTTCTTCCTCCTTCTTCTCTTCTTCTTCCCCTTCCTCCTCCTTCTTCTTCTTCTCTTCTTCTTCCTCCTTCTTCTTCTCTTCTTCTTCCCCTTCCTCCTTCTTCTTCTTCTCTTCTACCTCCTCCTTCTCTCCTCGGTCGGCGCGGCCCCTGCTTCTCCTCCTGGCCCTCGCCGGCCCGCCCAGCTCGCTCCTGCGCGCGGCCCTCGCTCCCGCTCGCGGCGGCGGAGGCGAGGAGCAGCGCGGCGGGCAGGGAGGCGCGCGCGGGGGCTCGAGGGGCGGGACCCGGGAACGGCGGGGCGCGCAGCAAGAGAGCGTCGGAGGCGGCGGAGCTGGGCCGGAGCGGCGGCGGATCGGGCCGGGCGGGACCGCGGCGGAGCGGGGCCGGCGACGGAGACGACGGAGCGGGGCGGAGAGAGGCGGCTGCGCGCGCGCTTCGTCGGCGGCGGGGGTGGCGGCGTCGGCGCTGGGCGGGTGGCGGCGTCGGCGATGGTTGGCGGCGTGTGGGCGCTGGGGAGGAAGGCATGCGATAGGGTTTGGGCGCGTGGAGGAAATGGGCCGGTGAGCCGGCCCAAAAAACTGTTGGACAACTTGCCGACTGCCTTAGCAGTCGGCAAAGGACTGGGCAAGGTGGGCCAAAGTGGGCCACCACCGTAGTCTCTTTGCCGATCGCCTACACCGGGCGATCGGCAAAGGCCACCTCGCTAACCGCTTGTTCTCGCGCGCGGTAAAGGACCCGCTTTGCCGACGCCATATCAAGCGTCGGCAAATAATTTTCTTAATTCTTTAGAATTTTGGCTCTAAATTTTTTGTTTGGCCTAAATAAATAATTTGCAATCACATGTCACAATTTGGGGTTTTTTTACAATATTTTGCTATATTCCGTTGATTTCTTTTGTTTTCTTGCATTTTCCCGGCATAATTCAAGTTTGAACTGCAGGTGCATGAAATATCGGAACGTAGCCATTCAAAAAATGATATTCATGTTGGAGAGTGTATTTTGAGGCCGTGTGCAGAAGGACACCCAAAAGTTTGAAGTCCTTGTCCACGGAACAGGACTTTCCCGACGTGTTAGAGGTGTTTTTTAATTATATAAAATCCAAACGAAGTCGGAAAATCATGAAACTCGTCAAGGTGTCGTGTTATCGCATGTGGACGCTATGATAAAAATTTGGAAAAGTTATGTGGAGAGGTCCGGGTTTTGAACATCCGTCGTCGCAACTTGCTCCAAACTTTTTCAAATTTTAATCATAGCGTCCACATGCGATAACAGGAAAAGTTATGTGGAGAGGTCTGGGTTTTGAACATCCGTCGTCGCAACTTGCTCCAAACTTTTTCAAATTTTAATCATAGCCGCACATGCGATAACACGACACCTTGACGAGTTTCGTGATTTTCCGACTTCGTTTGGATTTTATATAATTAAAAAACACCTCTAACACGTCGGGAAAGTCCTGTTCCGTGGACAAGGAGTTCAAACTTTTGGGTGTCCTTCTGCACACGGCCTCAAAATACACTCTCCAACATGAATATCATTTTTTGAATGGCTACGTTCCGATATTTCATGCACCTGCAGTTCAAACTTGAATTATGCCGGAAAATGCAAGGAAACAAAAGAAATCAACGGAATATAGCTAAACTATTCGTAAAATCATGAAACTTCTCAAGGTATCACGTTATCACATGTGGAGGCTAGAAAATTTTTTTGATGAAGTTTGAAGCTAGTGGAAACGTCAAATGTACAACACCGAGACTCGTAACAAAAAAAAAAATCAAAAAAAAATCTTTTCCGATCGCCTCACGGCGTGGCAGAAAGAAGACGGCGCGGGCAGCCGCCTAACCCACGCCGTTAGGTTTGTCGCCGCTTGTCCGGCGGCAAAGACTTCCTTTGCCGATCGCGCGACTTTGCCGCCGTCGCACCTGTAGGCGATCGGCAAAGGATGCCCTTTGCCGACTCGCCTAGTCGGCAAAGGGCATCCTTTGCCGACGCCTAGATTTGCCGACTGCCAAGGCAAAGGGAGGCGGTAAATCGTGTCTTTGCCAACTGCCCTGGCCTTGGCAGGCGGCAAAGTTCTTGGGCAGTCGGCAAAGTCCCGGTTTCCCGTAGTGGCTTCTGCTCCACCGGAGCTGAGATCTTCCTCTTTTTCACCGAAGGCGGATTGACTACATCATCCAAGGTTGGCTTCGCTAGCTGTTTCGAGGCCAAGAACCGCTCCTGTCTGCCGCCAGTTGGTGCGGCGCCCTTGCACGCACCACGCTGGGATATAAGCTCTCCTTTCTTCAGGAGACCGCGCAAGGCACCGAGCTCGGACGCCAGGCGCTTCTGCAGTAGCTCCTGGGCTGACATCTCGCCGGCGGAGGTCACGACGATCTTGCGGTTCATCTTGGTGAGGCAAGCGGGCAAGTCTCGTGCGGGCGCGGCACGCGGACGCTTCTTCCCGGCGTCAGAAGCGAAAGCTGCGGCGCGAGGAGGGACGCCGCCACCAGCGAAGGGGCGAACGGCAGCGGCAAGGGCGGCCATGATCCATCGTCGCAATGCAAGCAAACGAGCTCTGGGCGCTACCTAGCCGGTGGCGAATCTTTGCCGCCGCCTGCTGAAGGGATGCCGAGGAAGAGAAAGCGGTGGATGGATGGAGATGGAGATGGAGATGGAGATGGAGATGAGATCGAGAAGGATAGAGGGTACTTATGGCCCGGCAATTCGAGTCGGGCTAGGATCACCGGAGAATTAGCAAAAACTGAGGCGGCTTGGAGTCGGAGTCGAGACGGAGACGAAAACGAAGCTTCTGATGGACTGCTCCGCATCTGGCGTATTATTTCTCTCCCGCCAATTCGAGTCGGACTCGTTGGATCGCCGGAGGGGAATTAAGAAAATTATTAAGGCCTCGTTCGGTTGGCCCTGATTGGGAACGAGATCCTCTCCAGTTGTACGGACGAACTGGACTCTACGGTTGGCCATCTGTGCCATTGGTATCTCATCCAACCGTCAGGTCCACGGAAGCAGCTTAACAGGCCTCCAATCGGCCCACATGAGCCCATCGTGTGACTCCCTCTTCCTGGCCGCAACTACAGACTCCGTCGCCGCCGCCGGATAGCGCCGTACGAGTCTCTTCCGGAGTACGCGCCAGCGCGCCCTTCCCAACAGGTCGTCGATGCGACTGTTGGAGTACATCGCCGGCACGCCCCTCCGCTCACCAGCGCTCACCTTGCCCGCCCCCGGCCATCTCCGTCAAGCCGTCCTCTCCAGCAACGGTGTTCCTCTCCGGCGACGGCGTTCCTCCATGTGGCGACAGCGTTCCTCTCCGGCGCTCCATTCTCTGCCACCGGTTCGCCATGGCTTCATGGCCGCAGCCCCTGCCGACCTATGGTCAGGCCATCAGTGGACTGCAAAAGAGTACTGATGTGTGTGTGTGTTTGCCATCAGTCCTCGAAGGAGACTGTAAAATGTGCTTCAAGGTGTTCTGTTCTGTAAATTAATTTTTCAGAGAAGGAATTAATGGCCATGTAATGTTCAGAAATCCCTTCCCCAGGCAAACATGGCATATGTACTGCTGTGCCATCATCGACGCTCACTTGTATGGTTTCTTGCTTCTTTGTAGTCTGTATGGAAGATACACCAGATTCTTCATCATCTTGTTCAGCTAGATGCTTGACAGCATTCAACATAATGTGAAAAGTGCATAAACCATGCGATGCTTCCCTAGCTAAAGTACACCGTACGCAGCAAGAGATGATATGAACGTAGAGATTTCTGGCACTTGCTAACCGATTCAGAGCACTAGCACGAACAGAAAATGGAGAGCCGAGAGCACGCACCAGCAAGAGCAGCAGCCAATCGCCGCCAGACGCCCCTTCGGCCCTTCCGCTCGCGCCAAAAACGTGGTCCGGCGGCAATAGTCGCGCCAAAAAACATTGGGGAACTGGCCAGATGACCAAAAGACGTGCAAGATGGGCTCATGTGGGCCGGGAAAATGCCTGTTTGACTAGCTTATCTGGAGTGACGGTTGGCTGAGATATTAACGGCAGGGATAGCAACTGGAGAGTCCAGTTCGTCAGTACAACTGGAGAGGATCTCGTTCCCCGGATTGTAACCAGGCCTCCGTAAGTCATCCGGATGGAGAAAATCCAGGTCCTTGTTGAAACGTGCGTCTATTATGCCTACGTTATGATTTTTCTCTCATCAATTCTTGGTGGAACCTCCTCACCCAATATAAGCACGAAATAAAGGGGTATAGACTATTTATGAACCACTTCTTAAGTTTTGATCCCAAAAATGCACTTTAAAAGTTGGTGGCCCAATCCGACACAGAGGCACAAGTTATTGGCTTGCTTCCGGTTGCTAGATTACTCCTATATGGTTTCCTTTGTTTTAAAATGCTATTTTCTAAACTTTAATGTGTGCTTGAAACCGGTTGCTAGACGACATGATGTGTGTGCATTTTGCAAGTTGTCGGGTTGATACAATGTCATCCTTGCAAGCATGTGGCAGAACCAGACAATACTGATAATACATTATTCATATTCATAATGTCTATGCAAATTGAAATAAATGTTGTAAATAAATATTACTATATAGTGCTCATATGTTCTCGAATATAAATTTTTAAATGGATGTTCTCGAATATATAATTATTAAATGGAGTACACAAAATGAATCAATATTAATCAAAGGCGTCGCGTCCAAGCGGTGTGATTTCCAGGCGCCGTCACGTCCTGACACTGAGGCAGTGTCGCGATGGGCAACATTGGAACAGGATGAAAATCTCCAAATTTAGCTAAAATAATACAATAGCTGTTAGCTAGTCTCTTGGATTAGCCTACATTTTAGATGATTTTCTATTTTTATAACGACAGTAAAATCTCTAAATTTAACTAAAAGATACAATAATTGTTGGAGCTGCTCTTAGCAGAACTGTTATTGTATTCAGCAAGGATGGCGAAGTGCTCTAGAATACAGTTTCACTTTGTACAAAAAGAATCAATAAACTTTCAGTTTTTTTACTGATTTGTACAGCAAATTAAGTAAAAGAAAAAAACTAAAAAGCCAGAAATACAAACATCTCAGTCAAACATAGTCTTTGCAGTATTTTAAAAAACACACACGTACACTTTACTAGTGTAATTGTTAAGCATAAATGAGATCCTGTAGACATTTGCCTGTGAACCATCCTGTCGAATATATTGATGCTGGACGGGGCATAATCTGCCCGGATGGGGTGGATAAAACACAAAAATAAGTTTTAGCTTTTTATCAAAAAGAGAACATCAAAAGATAAAGAGAACATTAACAGCATACAAAGAAAACCGAACAGGTAGATAAACGCATAATCATGTCAATATCTGGATGGTCCATGCAGCAAAAGTATAGATTATTACATATGCATGACTGCTCAAACATGACTTGACCTGGTACAATCATGACCTGCAAAAACAGGAATCAACACAACAGTGGTTCCAAAACATAACACCTTTAGTCCTGATTATTCAAGGAGCCTTCCAGATGATGGAAATTCAATAAGGATATGTGAAATCATCTGACTAGGAGCCTTTCTTACTGAAGCCTTCCTCCGAGACTTCCTTGTTTAGCAAGGGACCAGGTCTCCCAATAATAGGTGACTCGGAGTAAGGCAGCGTGTCAAGAAAATCAAGAAAATCAGAATCCAGACTGCAGGTTTGTAACTCAGCGAGCTTCCCATCAGCAAACATGTTTACTTCAATTCTTTCGCTGCTGCCATTGCTGATAGCATTCTTGTTGAATGAGTCCACGAGCAGTACAAAAGACTTAAACTCGCCAAAGCGACGCTGCATCTCTTCACAGCTCCGCTCCTCACCAAAGGCCTTGCACCAGCGCTCATACAATGCCCACAAGGCTTCATCTGACTCGAGGTCCTTGTCTGTGAAAGGGAAATCCACATGACCTACAGGCACAGGTGGGCGTATTGGATCATATCGGATTGAGGTTAGATTAGCCAGGAGCGAAGCTATTAACTGACCTCCACAATAATACTCCCTCTGTCCATGAAAATATGCAAGTCTAGGATTTGAAAAATGACCATGAAAGGATGCAACTTTAGCCTACATCAACTAGCATGGACCCACTGATGGATTGATTTAATAGAAAAAAAAATCATGGGGTGCACGTAGCATTGCAAATATGGTTGCGCTAGGGGCTGATCCGGGATGATTCCAGAACTCTAGAGAGAAAAAAGAACGCCCGCGTCTGGCCACCCTTTTTTCTGCTGCAACGCTTTGGTTCTCTCCTGGTTAGTATAGGGGTATATTGGTCATTTTACTTGTTTCTTGGTTTTTTGTGTAGAAAGCTAGAATTGAAAGCTTTCATGGACGGAGGGAGTAAATCTGTGCACATGTATGTAAACTGTCCTAAAGAAACGACAAGGAAAAAAAAGAGGGGAAAGAGCCGACTTTATATGAGAATTGGATTCAACGGGTTTAAGAGAGTGGATTCTCGTCTTAAAGAAACAACTAACACAGAAAAGAGGGAATTGCCGATTTTATACGATGGATTGGATTCAGCATCATGCACAACGGATTAAAGTGTGATTCTAGGAGGAAGACACAATTCAAAACGAAGAGAAGTAGACCTGAAGAGGGAGAAAATTAGGATTACCTTCAGCGGGCTCATCCATGTGGGAGGACAGGCACCTCCTGAACAGCGGTGAGGCGACGGGGTGGGATCTGCGCCGAAGCAGGGCGACCGGACCGCCTAAACACGCCACAGCTGCAAGTCGAGATGCCAGGTACCTCCCGGACAGCGGTGAGGGGACGGGGGTGGATCTGAGCAGAGGCGTAGTGGCCGCACCGGCAGCACCCGTCCCGGCTGCACGGCGAGATGCAGCAGACGGTGATCTCACAGAGTCGGGCTCCGGTTAGGGTTTCGTGGTACGCCGCGATGCTGATCATGCGTTTTCGAGCTGCGATGCTGTTAAGTCACCAAAAAAAAACAAATGCGATGCTGGTAAGTGCATTATGGTGACTGCGGACAAATCTAAGGTTAGTGTCATTGTGCGATCACTGATCAGACCGTCGCTGAGGTAGAAAGACAAGACGGAGGCAAGAAGAATTCTGGAAGTGAACAAAAGGTACAGTATTGCGGAATCACCACGCCGCCGCCCTTCCGATTCCAATTCCAATTCGATTCCCGATCGTTTCCATTCCGCGAGAGGTGGTAAGCAACCTTTCGTGTCACCGGGATCCGGTTAGGGTTTCGTGGTACGCCGCCGCCGAAGCACAGCACGGGGCAAACAGGTGGAGGGATGCCCCCGCCGGAGCACCGTCGGAAGGGACCGTTGCGGGGCACGGGCACCAGTGGAGGCGCTGTGATGCCGCAGCCAAAGCACCGCGGGAAGGGCACGGGCTCCAGTGGCGGGTCGGGAGAGAACGCCGGCTGCCATGGATTCCAGGGATCCCAGCACCACACCCACACCCGCCCCAGCCGCCACTTCCCAACCGCGGGTCGCCCGAGCGACGAAGTACGCCAGGCCCTGGACCTGGAGTTCATCATCTCCGACTCCGATGGATCCCTCCGTGCGCACAGGTCAGAAGGATCCCAGTCATCTCGGCAACGCTGCCCTTGGTGGTGCTGCAGAATCTGCTGTCAGGCTTGCCCCAATGGAATCGAGTCCACGCTTGACAGTGAATGCAGGCGTTCGTTTGAGGGTACAGACTCCACGGAAGCAACATGCTGTAAGCTTGAATGTAGAGACACCACGGGAGCGTCAGGCTGCTGTTAGAGGCTCGAGTGGTGAGACACCACGGAAGCATCAGACTGTCACAGGATATAAGGCGGCGCAGAAGCATTGCATAAAAGAGAAAACTGGTGAGAGGACTCTGCCTTCTCGACAGGTACGGCACCCACCGGGCACCCAAAGGGCTGGCGCTGGCACCATTGACAACAGGTGCATCACCAGACAGAAGCAGTCATCAGAAAATAATCCATCAATCTCCAGCGACACAGGCCATCGCCTCTCCTTGGTTAGCAATAGCAATGCTGTTGAACCTGCTGCCGACAACAAAATGCATCTTCCAGAGGAAATGATGAAACAGGTGCAAGAAGCGGACCTTGTAATCCAGCAACTGAATGAATTGGGCCTAGGAGAGGACATCAGCGATGAGGAGTTACAGTGTTATTATGAACAGCTGCTGCCCTATGAACATACTTGTGTTGACACTTCTCTTCAACTGGGCGATGAGCAGATCAGAAAGCTACAAGTTCACCATGTTTTGTGCCGTATCAAATATTACAAGGTTTCACTATATTCCTATCTGCCAACGCTTAACTTCCTCTTGATCTGTTGGATATACGTATTGATTTGCTTAACTTCCTCATTATCTTCAGTTGACACAAGAACGGCGCAAAAAAGAGCTTGCTTCTATATTGGAATATGATTGTTATCGATACTGTCTCGAAGAAAAGCTAAGGTGCTTTGTGGAAGATGAAACTAATCTGAAAAAGGATCACATTCTGGACCATCTTGACAAGGAGGGGTTACTTGTGTGTATATTGAGAAAGATAACACATTTGATTGGTCCTTCCAGTACCGCACTGTGGCTGCCTTGGATGACTACCAACGCTTGGTCCCTCGAGATCGCGTAAGTATATTTGTAGTAATTCTCAAGTAACCCTACAACTGGATTCTGCCAGTTGTGTTACTATAGTCAACTCCTGTTACAATGACCCAAGATCTAAGATGGTTCTAGCTAGAACTTTATGATACATACTCAGGAAGTAAAAAAAAAAAAAAAAACTGTGTAAATGAGTTCGTTTATACTGTATATGCTGAACATTAATTAACAATTATTTTCCGCTTGAAATACTTAAAACACTATTCATGGTTATGCCAACAAGAAGTTTATGGCACTGCAGGACATGTTGTTTCACCTTGTTGGTCTTTATATCTGGTCATTGCCTCCTTTCATGTTAACTCCTTTTTCCCCCTGTTGAGAATGGCAGATACTTATGGTTGGCTATAGATGAATTAGTCTAAAGGAAACTGAATTTGCTTCTCTGATACTTTTGCGCCCACTTTAGATGAAATGCCATTACTAGATTTTATGGGTAGCTCCATGGTTGTTGATTCATCTATTATTTGTCATTAAAGTTTCTAAATTGCATGTTCTCCCTCTACTTTTATGTAGGGTTGTTCTGAGTATGTCCATTGGAATGATTACCGCGAGTATTTTCACAAGTATGAGATTGAACGAGAATATCTTCTTTTCTGGAAAGAGTTATTAAAGAAGCTTAAGGTATGAATCATAGACTATGTTGAGCACAGTCCATAATTTTACAGTGCTTACTCGTGTTCTGGTCTAACAACCCTTTTACATTGAACCAGTGGATGGAAGACTATTTAAATATCGAGCAGGCAAGTCTTAAGGTAATTTTTACCATAAATACATAGATTGAGATTGTTTTTCTGTATTTGTATTCACCATTATAATTCTTGTCTTGTTTAGTGGAGAAAAATAAACAAAAGAGGACAATCTCAAGCAATCAAGATTGCTACTGGCTTTCCCAATATAACCGTTCGCTTAGCGCATGCTGCCTATTGTGTACGAATCTCTGTCCAGCCTTTAGTTTGATTTTGACCCTCTGTAACCGTCTGTATCTAACAGTTGCACCCACTTCTTTTGGTTCAGGAATGCATAGATTACATGAGCACAGAATTTCATTGCTATAGGGAGTTAGATGGTGTCTACTTTGAGATTTGGAAGCGAGTTGCTAAGCTTGAGGTTAGCAGTTTCGGTATTTTGAACAACTATAAGCAACTATGGAATGTTGTTTTTTTCTTTTTGTTTGTGTGTGTGTGTGTGGTATAAACGCTAGTATCCATGCCTTTTTCTCTTGAATCATGTTCAGATGAATTTTAGAGAGGCTTTGGATGACGTCTGTAAATCAGGCAAGTTTCTGCTACGCCAACATGAAATGGAACACGCACTGAAGGTATCAGACTTTGAGATGGAGGAGGAGGTTGGTTTTTTCTCTTCATGCGCAGATAATTTGCAAAGTAATGCAATCTTTTCGTTAATTAAATTTCTGTTTGATATGACTGTTTCCCCTTTTTCCTCTTCAGTTCCGCTATTGCACAGAAGGCATTGCTGAAGAAGTAAGTATTTCATATATTTGTATGTTTGACATGCAACATGGGATCTTGTGCTATGTTATTTATATCTGAGACCTGGTTCACTTGCCTTTACGATACAGAGGAGAGAGCTCGGGAGTTGATTGCATATGCTATTACAATGATGGTACTTAGTTTCCGATGTTAGTAGTTCTTATCATCATAGTTTGCTGTAGTGAACTCATTTCCCCTGTATTTTCAGATGAGAAGACCAAAGTTCTATGCACAGTATATCATGAAGAAGATGGAGGTTGCGACAGCTATAGGAGTTATGCCCCAAGGGCCACCTTAATCTCATAGTAGGAGTTTTTTTTTTCACTCAAGACTTCTTTCATCAAGAAGGTAATCGCCAAGGGTCAGCCGTGTTTGGGACCGCGGCATGGTCGTTGTGTCTCCGGTGTTACGAAGAATCATTGATCCTCGTAAGGTGTCTGATGAGACTTTTTTAATTATTATTCTCATGATGGGCAGCCGCATATTTGACTTTAAGCGATCGAAAATACGCCCATAGCGACTGGAGTCAACCAGTAATTAAAGATGGGTTATCAACCCAGCGGTTCAACAAATCAAACCGTAAAACTGATCCAGATGTGAATTTGTTCAACAAATAAAAACGATCCAAACGGGCTACCGATTTGTGACCCAAATCATAAAAATGATCCAGATGGGCCTCCAATTTGTAAAATCGATCCAAAAAAAAAGTAATGCTTTTACGAATACATCAAAAGTAATGCTTGCCTAGCGAACTATTTTTTATTTCATTGTCATTATATAAGCATTAGAGCCAACATCATTTTGAACCGCCACGGCTTAAACATTGTAGCCGATACCCTGTCCCTCACAACGGGGTGTAAAATGCTTCGCTAACCGTTTGGAAGAGTGAAACGAATGTACAGAACTCAAATCATCTGTGCCAAGATTTGACGAGCACCGCTATGTGCAGAGCTCAGTATCATGCACAGCACAGAATCATTTAACTTGCTCATCAGTAAGCATCATCTGGAACCGAATGGATATTCCGTGGATCAGTATACTCGGGAGCAGCTCTCTTTTGCTCTTCCAAAGATTCATTTCCTCCTCTCTGCACTAATAGTAAGGCGTTCAAAACTCCTCATAGTAGGATCATCATGGCCGATTCTTCCAGATTTTGGAAATGATGAGGTCCTGCCCTCAAGTCCAGTTGACTGGTGAAGCCTTTGATTAGTTGATGGACGGCTGCTGCTGCTGGTGGTCGGGACGAGGTGGCCACTGCGATTTAGGTCACTGGGATCTCCAGAACCTCGGCTGCTTGACAGAAGAGCCTTCCTTGATGTGCTTCCATTCCGAGATGATGAATGCCTTCTTTTATCTGAATCAACAGCCTGGAATACAATGGTGAAAAATGTTGTGCAATAAGCTCTCCATGGGATTGTTAATAAATTCTTGGCCCTGAACATGACTAAAAGACAAAAGAACAAAGAATTTCAATTACTTTAATCACTCGCATTATTTGATAACTAGAGCTACATCAATATTTTTAAGGCACCAAAATAAAATATATTAGGTATTATTTTCCTAACGTAAAAAAAACATATTGGTCCTCTCCTGCCTACATTCATGAGTACAAGTCACCAAACTCTTCAAACAAACATAAGAAACACGCGGTCTCATTTATCACCTAAACATGAGGTTTGCATGACAAGTACATGCATGATCACCAATTCACCAAGTATCCAGAAGAAATATCAAAAGAATTTGATTGAGAGTTCTCACCATCTTGGATGCCATAAGGGAATCCAACAGAGTTCTGTGCTTTGTGTGTTCTCCATGATGACCAGAACCAGAGCCGGTTCTTCTAGCAAATGCATCAGCTGGACCACTGAATCTTTCCGAACATCATGTCTTGCTGTTAAAGAGAGAATCCGAAAAGTTGAGCCTCCAGGTTTCAACCTTGCTTATTTCCTAAATGTAAGATTTCAAAGTGAGCGCAACTGACAAACCTGCAGCTCGTTCAGCCCGATCCACAGATGGTCCCACCAAGCCACCTGTCTTCCCGCTCAGCTGGCATGGGTGAAAAATGGCACAAAATCAGCACAGTGAAACTAGCAAGTAGCAATACTTGTAATTTTCAGAAAAGGAACAGACATACTCGCAATCTGTTATTGTCCGCAGCTTGCCTTGATGTCCAATCAAATACATAATCAAGCTGGTAACCTGCAAGTATCCAAAACAAACCATGTGAGCAATATGAAGATGACCAAGAAAGTTAAGAATTACCAGTTAATAGCGTTAGTATGTAATGCATTCCGAGATACCTTCACGGATGAATAAATCCCGGAAGATTTTCTTCAAATAGCTATAGTCTGGCTTATCTTCAAATCGCAAAGAGCGGCAATAATGGAAGTATGTAATGAATTCTGATGGATAAGATTTACAAAGGGCCTGCACAAATAATGAAAACATGGTCAACAAGATTATATTACAATCCAATCAAATGGTAAATGAAGCTTGCCACAAGAATTGTATCTGTGGGAACAATTCAATTACCTCAATCGAGGTTAGCATTTTCTTCTCACTAATTTTGTCATACTTTTGTTTTTTCGTTCCAGCTTTCAGGCCTTGCCAGGGAAGGCTGAGAAGACAAGCATTCAGAAATATATATTGTTACAAGCAAAAGGTAATTTGAACAATAGGAAGCAAGTGATTCTCACCTTCCTCTTAAGAAGTACATCAGCACATAACCAAGAGACTCTAAGTCGTCTCTCCTGCTTTGTTCTGTAGAGAAAAGTAGCAATAACACACACCAACAGTCAAAATAACACACAGCAGGATATAATTAACCAAAACTTATGAAACAAATGTATATTGGACTGCTGGTGAGATTTTTGTGGACGAGTGATATTTTCTGTTGATTGGCAAGGCAGGGCACAAATTTTAGGTTTCAGAAGTATAGGCAGTGGGCTGGAACAATGGTAGAATCTCTCTACTTGTGGCCTATAGGTTTTGCTATCGAATCAGCCTCCTTGCAGATCACCTTGTGTGGGAGCTAGCACTGGGTACACATCTATTACTATCACCGTTCATAATATAAGGCATTTTACCTTTTGTTAGAACAAGGCTTTGACCATCAATTATACTCTATTAATATACATTATATAATAAAAATAACGCAACCATAAGTAAGCTTTTGAGTATAAGGAACTATTAACACCACCTATAAAAATTTGCTGTACTAATATAATAATTGTTGGTCAAAGGTTCGTCCCAATGAAACATATACCTTATATTATGTGACCAGGAGTGTTAACGCCTTCTTATATTTTATGAGTTTTCCTTTTCGTTGGGTCTCATCTCTAGCCTACCACTATTTTGGTTGGGAATAAAAGGCTCTGTTGTTGTACTAGATCGTACCCATAAAAACCTTAAACTTGCCATTCTGTATTATTAAACTTTATTTTAACCTCTTAATAACAGGTAGTGATACTCACCTACTCCAAGATGGGTGTTTACACTAGCATATCGTGCTGTTCCTGTGAGGTTTTTGTTCTCCCTGCAGTAACAACAAAGAAAAGCGTATAAGCTTCGAACCTGTATCCCAAGCTACAGGAAAAAAAAACTATTTTCTGATAACTGTTTTTAATATAGTGAAATAAGTAATCACCTATGATAATTAGTCCTTTTCTTACAATGGTAGTATGGTACTAATAATATGTAACTCATGTCTCAGTTCTTTCTTAAAATTGCAACGAACAGCAACCCAGTTAAGATTTCAGGTATATTGCATGGAATGGCAGTAGAAATAGCTTTTGGAACCAATACATTCAGTAGCAGATATAACCCATGTTGTGTTCCAAGCACAGTACCACATTCTTAAGCAAAGTTCAATTAATTATTAAACAGCCGTGCACAACCAAGCTGTTAACCAAAATAGGCAAAACAATACATCCGTCAAACAGAATATAATAAGTGAAGATTATCCCAAAGGTTGCATCTACAGGGTTCGAAACTAGTGTTTGATACTAAGCAAATAGCATTCATAGTGAATGACATGTACCATGCTAGAAACGTTCCAGGTATGAAGAGAAATTGCTTCATATAGCAATTATAAGAACCATTTCTGATTACCTGTATGGTATGTGCCTATGAGTTTGGAGGTCTCGATACTTCTTCGCAAGGCCATAGTCAATGACATAAACCTGTAAAGAGTGCACTCAATTTATAAGCAGTTATACCTTTGCTGGCAGTAAACACATGTTATATCAATCATTTAAAAAACACACTTGTTTCTTGGTAGTTGCACGACATATACATGGTACAGTTTGGAAGCATATATTATCTCATAAAAGTTAGCATAGATAGAGTAACCTTCAATGCACAATAAGATCCTTTAGTCCTTTCAAATACTTGATATGTTATAAATATCGTATATTAAATAAAACATACTCATGCTGCAGCCACTCAAATCCATAGACATCAGTTGAAGTAGTTTCTCAGTTGCAGTAAATATTATAACAGAAAAAAAGGATTCTAGGTTAATTCAGTCATCATGATCCAGAAGTGGCCTGAGTGTTATAAATAGCAGAACCTGGCATTTAGCGATCTGTCTCAAACAGCTAATCGCCGGCTAAATCGGGCTATAGCGGCTAAATTGTACATGGGAGCAAATAACTAGACCCTCCTCAAACAGCTATATCCTGAGATAGCTTGAGCTATAAACGGTAGATTTAAAATTTAAACCCTGCCTGTGACAGCAGCTATGCAGAGAACAGTTTATGGCCATTGTGCTCGAATTTTAGCCTGACTTGTGAGCTATGATTGGAAGACTCAAACCAGCCAAAACAAAAGTTATATCAGTAACATGCTCATGAGTGACACCAACCTGACTTGCTCTACGGCCTAAGCCCATAAGGAAGTTGTCTGGTTTGATATCACGATGAAGAAACCCCCTCGCGTGCATATACTCTACCCTGGCTATCTGTATGAAAACAACAGGAAGACAATCACTTGGCAAGCATCCACCAAATAAAAATCCATGAATTGAGAAATAGGGCCATCAATTTTACAGGTATGTTGCCATATACAGGTAACAAAAGCCAAAAAAATAAAAATAAAATGATATGACCCGCAGAAGAAACTAACCATCTGATCAGCTAGCATAAGTACTGTTTTAAGGGAGAACTTTCTGTTGCAATAGTTGAACAAGTCTTCGAGACTTGGACCAAGAAGATCAATGACCATGATATTGTAGTCCCCCTCCACTCCAAACCATTTCAAATGAGGAATTCCAGCTGAAGTTTGGAAAAGAAATATATTAAATCAGTGAAAGCATATGAAGCAAGCGACCTATGTCCTTGTATTAGCACTTACTTCCCCCTTGGAGAAGCATGTATAGTTTCGACTCATAATGAAGCTGAGGATGCCTTGATTTTACAGATTCTGGTAATTGGTAAACATGAGATGAAGGAAAACGGTCAGGTAGCATGTCTTGAGGCTGAAAGGGGTACTACCAAGACCAAGACTGAAAGATCATATTGCTTGAAAATGGCTAACCGCATTCTGTCTCAAAAGGTAATAATAGTACACATGTTCAGACTAGAAAGCCATTACATATAGAACAATATAACCTAAATTTTCCCATAGCACTTTTTTTTTTTGCTTCAGTCGATCCATAAATAATCCATGTCATATATACAGGAAAATTAAAATTCTCTTATCATGGACCGCCAGAAATCAACTCTCTGCAAGTGCTTTTTTCATATGCTAAACATGGTCCTACAAAAACATGACTTGTTACTTTCTTTTTTTGTAAAAGAAGGAGCTGCTATACAGCCACACTAATGAAAGGTAACAGAACCATGATTGGAACTGGATCCACAGGTCAATTCGCATGGACAACAAAGAAAAGGTTTGAAAGTATTGTTATTAGTCATGTTACATACAGAACACCATTCATTTTCATGATTATGTCATGCCACAATCTACACAAGAATTCTCCACGAAACCAATGCTTGACCAAAGATATGTATGCATGTTACGGAACAAACTAATGCCAAATGCCAGGCATGTACTTCCACGACTTAGAGAAAAACGGTCCACGAACAGTATCAGATTATCTCGTACCAACTTGATAGCCACCTCCTCGCCGTTCTGTACATTGACGCCTGCATCCAATCCAAAAAAAAAACTGCACATCAGCACGACGGGCAAAACAAAACAGCGGAGACGCGTGAGAGATTCAATCAAGAACCCGGCGGCGAGGGAAGCGCGTACCGAGATAGAGCTCCCCGAAAGACCCGCTCCCGATCTTCTTCCCGAGCTTAAACTTGCCCCCGATCACGTGCTCCATCCCGGCCGCAGGATTCGCCCGGCCAGCAACCGCCCCGCAGATCGTCCCGCTCCGACGGGGCGCGCTCATTGCCCGCCCGCGGCGAGATTCCAGGCCCGGACCGCCGCCCCGGAGCAAGGGTTCCCCCGGATGGATCTCCCAGCCCAAGGCGGTCGATTCCGCCCCGCGAAACCGCGACGGAGCAGCCGAGGCCGGCCGGCGGACGGACGGGCGGGCGGGCGGCGGCGGCGGCGAGGGCGGATCGAATCGGCGAGCGAGCGAACTCGGAGGTTCGGGTGGGATTCGGGGGCGAGGCGGCGAGGGATTCGCGTCCGTCTCTGATTTCCGGGGGATTTTAATTTTTAATTTTCGTGTGGTGGGGGGGGGGCTTGGTTAATAGAGAAAGCGTGGAGGGGATGGGTGGGACGCGCAAATCGTGGGAGGCGGACGCCCGGCCGGACAACGGATAGGAGGAGGGAGAGCGGAGCACGGCGACGCGCCCCGTTTCTGTTTCTTGGCGCCTGCGCTGTCCGTTTTCCTGATCCTTGTCTGCTGCTTGTGTGTTTGTTGGTGTTGGCTTTTGAGTTTGCTTTTTGCCCCCGGTCTTTTGTTGCGTCTGGTTTTTTTGTTTTTTTGCTTTCGCATGGTTCTTTCTTTTACGTAGAGTACTAGGTTTTGAGATGCGGAAATCGTGGACGTCTAGGTATTGACGGCATTTTTCTTTGGAATGTACGAATTTTTAAAAATATTATAAAATAATTTATTTTTCAGAAAAATAAAGGAACGGGGAAAAATTCCCGCGTTCCAAATAGATCTTAATCTAAGGGTTTTCTTAACGTGATAGTCTAGTTGGGAGTTTTATCCTCCACGTCGTTACCGAGCATACAAATCGGCATAGATGGCGTAGAGGATCATTGTGACCTATAGAGGTATCAAATCATCTAAGGCGGACACTGCATTATGGAATCTCTAAAGGCGGCGTGTTATTTCTGAATAGAAAAAAGACTTATGTGAGATTTAATAAAGTATTTTTCTCATATTTATCTAAATGTACTGTATGTTTTATTGGAATTGAGTGAATAGGTCTTACTAATTTATTTATAGCTCACTAGCACTAGTAGATTTGCCTGTGCAACACACGCATGTGTCACACGTAAAGAGGGCAACCCTGGTGAATATTTTTTTCCCAAATAATAATAATGTACAATTGACACATGTTTTCTAGGGAAAGTCTATGTAATTGGAATGCAAATTTTTTGTTTTACATAACTCAGCAGCCATGCTACACCTTGAGCAAAAACCATCGCTGACATCAGTCTACCCATTTCCTTCTGACGATCCTACTTACCTATTTGCTCTTGCTCTAACTGCCTTCCTACGACTACGATGCTCTTGCTTTCAGCTCACTACATACAATGATACAAATCATTTGGCTGTTGTGATAATTAATGTACCACAATAAAGGCAAGACCTAGATCGATTTTCACTCCTTCGTTTATGGAGTAGGGTGCTTTTTTTTTTTTGAGATTATGGACTAGGGTGCTTGAACAGTTCAGGGATGGTCTCTCCCCTAAGATGAGCAACTCAGGAGCAATCAGAGTGTTCTGTTTTACGCACTGTGTAGTGGAGTTACAAAAAAAGTTATGGTTTGTGAAGAATTAAACTTTATTTCCATGCACAGGAGGAAGAACCAGAACTTGCTGGCTTGGGTGACTGCATGGACAATCTGACCGTCAGATGGTAGTTTCACCCGCCATCTTTTATTTGCAACCATCTTTTATTTGCAACAGGATCAGTATCCAGCCAAATGAGTTAGGCTCACTTCCTAACTTACCTGGCCTCTAGCCTGACCCTGTGTGTGTGTGTGTGTTTGTCGGTCTTTCTTTCCCAACCAAAACGTCTAGCCATAGCAGGTTAGCAGCCGCTCCTATTCATGTACTACAGGAAATATGGACACCTTATATATTTCATTCAGGCGTCTGAAATATGGCTAGTTTTCAGGCGACCTGTACCATGCCTACCATCCAACTAATGATGTGCACTTGTTTCCTATGTGATCAGGACTCAACTCAAAGAACGGATTTTGAACAATGGATGGACTACAAAATCTCATGAAAAGTTCAGGCGTCTGGCACAAGAAAAATGTGATGTTCTATTTTCAATTCTTCTTCTTATTACCCACCACACGAATAGTGAATCACTCTAGAGCTATCCTGCAGCAATTCCATGAGAACAATACGGAAATCTTGCGTGAAACGAAGGGCGGTATGACTAGATCTTTTTCAAGAACCGCCGCGCCTGAGCTTCTCGGCGATGCCAGTGGCGAGGCAATAGGCGACGGACTGGATGGTGACCATGGGGTTGACGCCCACGGCGCTCGGCAGGACGCTGCCGTCGCACACGTACAGGCTCTCGGCCTCCCAGCTCTCGCCGCGTGCGTCCACGGCGCCGTCCCGGACCGTGGCGCCCATCCGGCAGCTGCCCATCTGGTGCGCCGTGCAGCACAGGCTCCACGCCTCGGCCTTCGACTGGGGCCCGCGCACCACGTCCACGCCGTCCAGGAACTCCTCCAGCGCTGCCTCCGTGGCGCCCCTGCACGCGAACCGCTGCCCGTCGCTGCGGTGGGTGCCGATCTCCGCCGCGCCCGCCGCGGCCAGGACGCAGCGCGCGGCGCAGGCCCTCGCGCATGTTCTCCCGGTCCGTGGCGTCCAGGTGGTACGCCACCCGCCGCTCGCCGTGCACGGTGCCGGAACCGCCCGGTCCCTCACCATGGAGAAAAGGTGCACCGTGCGGCCGTACCTGAGCATCCGCTCCTTCATGTCGCTCCCGGACACCCAGGGGAACTGCGTCCCCGCGCCGGCCAGGCCATCGCCGGCGTCTCGAGGATGGCGCGTGCCGGTGCGCCAGGAGCGCCTTCCACCTTGTGCAGGGACGTGATAATGCCACCCTCGTACA
>JAENPR010001373.1:0-165128 GCA_018135685.1 Themeda triandra | reverse complement strand
CATTCGTTAATTGAATTGCACATGTTGTCTCATTAAAAACCTTGTGTGAGAAACCTTCAAGTAAAAACTCACATAGGAAAAAAAGAGTACAACATTTAACCTTCTTGGTCATATATTCTTCAGGATATTTCATAGATATTGATCTTCATGATCTATGCACAAACTTCAATGTTTTGGCAAATATGATCTACTTGATCTTTGAATTTTCTAGTGGATAATAACCTTTAAGGTAAATCGAATCAAATTGCTCCCCCTCATAAAGCCATCCTTTGAACTTCATTGTTCAAAATACACTTTTAAAAAGTTGGCTCATAATTCTTCTATGAATTATATGAGTATAACAAAGAGCAATATTGCTTAATGTATAAATAACCACTTATTAGTTGTGCAAAACAAATAATTTATCCTTCAAGATAACGAGATCCTTTCGGAGGATTATAGGGATAAATAATTGATATTCAATATCTTTGAGATAGTGCATCAAACTTATACAAGCTTGAATACTTCATTAATTCTTTCTTAGTGGGTTTTAAAACTAAAATCTTCAAGATTCGATAGTACCACTAAATAATAAATCCATCGTTGCATTTGGCATTTAGGGGATAATTCAAATGCCAAAGTCACCATTATTCTTATACCTTCTATGGTATTTAGAGGATATCAATATTTATTGCTAGCTTTACACTTTAAAGTGTTTGTATGACACCTTCATGGTGTTTACAATTCCTCATTTTCTTTCTCTCGGGTCTATATTCACTTCGGGAATAAATGGTGTTTTCTTTCGGGAATTGATCAAGTTAATTCTTCATGGATTAGTTCCTTCAAGGATATTCTCATTCTACTACATGAGAGATTATTAAGTGATATACACAAAGGAGATAGTGTTATTCACTATAAAGTCATTCGATGACTATTCCTTCTAGGATATACTCTTCTAGAGTCTTTAATATTCATTCATGAATATATTATACCTTAGACTTCATAATACTTGTATGAGATTTAATTTTCATATGTTGCGATTTATATTCTTCGGGAATTATATGGATTTTCATAATCCACAAACTAACTGCATATTCCATATTCATTCAATTTCATTTGCCGAGAGATATAGCGGAACATTTATTTCTTCTTAGTAGGAGATTCATCCTCAATTGCATTTCTTCAACGACCCGATATAATCGCTACAAGCGACTTTGCCATGGACTTTGTTTCCGGATCCGGGTTCTCATAAGAGAAACATTTGCAATTATAGAGGTAGCGTTGTCGACAACTATTATTTTCTCCCAATATTCTCATAATATGAGATTATTAAATCTCTTTGTTATTTCCCAAAAACAAGAGATACTTCATTGTTACATATCCAACACTAATGATGTGCGCACTTAGTGTGTTGGATTCCATCTTCACGATGATCCTCTTCATGAGGTGCTCAAACTTATTCACGAGGTGTTCTCTTCATGAGAATGGAGGAGTTTTATTTTATTTCTGTTCAATAAGTATACATTAAAACTATAATCCATAGGCGTCCCCATAGATTGTAGCTTGATAGTATACAATAATTAGTTTACTACTAGTAAACAAAACTTCTGGTTTATAACTTCAAGTTACTCCTCTTATTTCAATATCGGCATATGCTCCGCTTCATACTTCACAAGAGCATTAGTCAAACTAATAGTTGAATTAGTGTGTGATAATATTCCTGCTTCAAGCTTCAAGAAATATTTTCTCTAGATCATTTTCCTTCCACGGAAATAATATTTGGCATTTAAAATAGGCTCTCTCTCCCCCTAATGCCAATATTAGATCTTTAATAGCATACTTCAAAATAATCCCCTACGATGGGCTTATAACAGTTCATATTCATGTATGTCCGTCTACAAGCGGAGGCCCATTTATGTATGCTATGATGAAACTTTATGGGAAATATTCACACACATTTAAACATGGGGTTATTCTATATTAGATGCGGTGAGCTAGAACTCATGTAGAGCATTTAAGAATGTTCAACATTTACTCGGGGACGTTCTCCCCCTGATCTGCACATATCATAGTTTATAAACTATTATTTCATTGTCTAGCTTCTTTATTATTTAGCCAAAATAATTGATCCACAAGTACTCATACATTAAAAAAAATGGACCATATACTTCAAATATATAAAATACGCAACATCCAATTCACATGGAATTTCTTCTAGAATTTTCTAATTGCCATTAATGCAAAATTCCCTTGATGCCTTTTCTTCATAAATTCCAAATCATCATAAATATATTATCCATCATCATCCACAATTATTCATTCAATCAATTGAGTTAGTCTCTATTGAGCAAATATATTAACTTACTCCCCTGATCTTAGGCTACATGGCCATAGATCAATCTTTTGCTTATGCATGCAATGCATTGAAAGCAACATATTTCTTAGTTCAACAAGAACTATTGGACATAGCGTGCTAGCTAGTCAATTTAATTATAGGGGATGTAAATGTAGCTACTAGCTACAACTATAGCTTCTATACTAATATTCATGCAAAGAGTGTAGATAGTTTAGCTCAATGAGAGAATAAAATAGTAATACACATGCATGTGTATAATGTGGAATATTGGTATTCGGTCCAACGTAGTAGATAACAATAAAATGCAAAGCTACAAGCTTACTTGCAATTAGTGCAGTAGAGAAAGTTAACTCGGCCGGAAAGGACGCGGGCAAAACTTCAAGTCTTGATACATGCACTTAAAGATAGATTTAGGAAGGCTATGCCTATTAAATATATATTACCCACATTTTCTTATGCCTTTACCCAAAATTTCTCCCCCTCATGCCATAATTAATTCAAATAGTTATATGCTTCTTGCATCATCTATGAATGATCACTTCTAATGATCCATAGAATCCAATCATACTTCTAGTATTCATTGGTTATGGCATGAATATTCACATATATAGGGTAGAACAAAACTTCTAGTTCTTGGGCTAAAAAAAATATTAAATACTTAGTTTTAGGATTATACTATTTCTTGGTTAAATTTGTCCTTCTAGGAGCAATTCATATACCAGTATAATCCAATTGTTCATGTGCTTCTAGGAAATTCAGTTTCCATTCTGCCTATATAGTAGTGGTGCACAAAGAACTAACCTTCATGGTTAATTGAGGCTTTATGGATAAAATAATGCAAAACTTATTTAGATAGGCAATTATTTATATGTGAAACATATAAATCTAATTTATTCCATGAGAAATTAGCACATATTACTTCGAGTAACAATTGCAACTAAGAATATTAAATATTTCATATTAGTCTTCAAGCTAATAAGTTAACCATTAATCACTTAATTCAACGGGAATTAAAACTCAATGCACCATTGCCACTACTACTAATGCTTCGGGATATGAATTCAAAAGAAACAAATCTATAAGCACATGATTTAAATTCTTTAAAATTTCTTATATGTCTTAGCTTCAACGCTTGACATTTAGCGGCTCCATGCATGCTCGATCCTTCTAGGAGTATGATATATGCAAATCACATATTCAAAGTTCTTGCAACTGAAGATATTCTGTTTATAAAGTTGTCTATAAAGTCAACTCAATTTCTATTTGATGATAAATTTAAATACTTCATGTATTACATTGCTCTCGATATTCTATGCACAAGAGACAATTCTTCAAGAATATGCATTGATAAAATCTTATTTATCATCTCGTCTTCTAGACATTTAGCTTCAAGCTAGTATTGGTAGAGCAGCATTATACCTCAATCTATAGGTATACAAGCATGAAAAATCAAATTTTAATGCAATATGATATTCTTAATCATAATTTGGGATTTTACTCATTCGGTGAGTACCACAATTCATTTGTTACTTCTCTCGGCCGCATACTCATTCGGAGAGTAATTATCACTACACTTCATGGTAGTCAAATATCCTTCATGGATATAATAATAACCGTAACAAATAATTATGCCATTCAAGGCAAGTCCAGGATATTCTTTCTTCATGAAAGTATTGCATATATCATTATAATAAAATCATGTGTATATAGGTTTACTGCGTGTAAACAAGTAGTAAGGTGCAAAAAGGTAGTGGATGGTTATGCAAAAATATTCTTAGAAACATCCTAGCATTTTTCAGGATTATGGTATATGCAAATCTTCAGAACTAATACCAAACATTCATTGATCCCAAAATTTATTATGCTAGGAAAAACAAATATGAGACTCTCAAAGATGGTAAGTCTAAGGTCTGCAGGATTTTAGAGAGCCCATATACTTTATACCATGTTTCTAGTGTAATCATTTTTATTCTTACAAGTACATGGTATATGATTCATGGCGTGCGATATATAAAATCAAGCATTCAAAAAGAGCATAAAAAAAACACATGGCAAACTGGAATATTTTACTAAAAATGCCTATACACAATATTCTTCTAGAAATTTATGTAACTTGTGGTAATTGTATAGCTGCAAGCTTGACTGTTAGCCACATGGTGATATAAGCTGCATGCTACCATCAAGTTTACAATCCATCATGCATGTGAAACTACAGTTTATAGAATTTCCGTAGCCGAACAAAAACAAGAATAACTAGTACGTAGATTAGTAGTTTAGCACCATGTTGGAACTACATGTTCCTGTGTCTGATCCAGCAACCGTATGATCAACAAGATCAAGAGAATATCACAGCTTCATGCCAAGGATATTATAACTAAATAGATGAGTTAGCTGCATTGCGAAGCAGACTATGACTCGGCGACATTCAGGCCACAGAAGACACATGTTGATTTTCATGCGAGGTTATAGCTGGGCAGCCTGGGCTTACGTTCGAGCTTTGTGGTGCTTCTTGCAACGTGCAGAGGTGGCGTTAAGTATGACTTCAGGTCGCGACATACATATTTGTCATCCAATTCGGAAGACAGAGATATAGATTGTGTGTTGGCCGCGGACTCCACCAAGCGCGGAATACAGGTAGCGCAAGATGCGGAACCGACTTCAGGCAGAACACGACACGAGTCCGGCTACAGCCTACGTACAGGCCATAGGCGACGTGGCTTCAGATTAACTTCAAGTACGGTGATGCAACACATGAATGAATTGTGTTATCAAGCTGCAGGCTTGTACGTCGATGCCGAATACGTATATAGAGTATATATTATCCTTGCTGGTTCTTGTCTTCTGGACTTCATTAGATGGATTCAGCCGTGCATGCATATATACTTCTAGCTAGTATATGGCGTGCATGCATATATACTTCTAGCTAGTATATGGCTTGCCTCCCGCAGAGAGAAGCTTCTTCAGCCATGTAGCCACGCCCGCACCATACTATGGCTCATCAGGAGTCTCTTTACGGATCAAAAGTGCAAGTAGCTTCAGGCTAACAAACGTGCATGTTCATAACTTCAAGTTATCAGAGGTTTGATGCGATCCGACCAAATTCATCCTTGGAAATATTTGCCCTCGTGGACGAGATGCATACCTCTCCAATTTTTGTAATTGGTAAATACGACCACATGCAGCCTGCCTTCATGGCCGGCAAAAGATAGCGACAGATTACATGCATGATGGTCAAATCAAAAAAACAATCTATGTTGGGTTTGCATCATTACAAACTTCATACCTTTAATTATGGATGCCAATTTGATCTACGTCACGCGTCAGCGTAGGGTAGTTGTTGGTAGACACATGCCGCGTAGGGCGTTTGGCATTGTCGTAGACACACGCTTGATGACGACGGTACATGTCGATGTAGTGCAGATCGGTTGCAAGTAGAGGAAGCAGATCCGTTCCGCTAACAACGTCGGGGACGTCGACGTCGTCGAAGTAGTCGCGGCAGGGACGTCGGCATGGACGTCGATGTCGAGGTCGGCGGCGGCTTCAGTGACAATGTCGACGCAGAGCTACTCGTGCTGATAACGTGTTATAAAACTCATTGCCAGCGGTTAGGACCTTCCCCTCTCCGTCTCTCATGATCAATATAGTAGATGAAAGTAGAACACATAGACACAAGATGTAGGGAGACTATTCTTTATTTCTGAATATTAGTGATTACAACATAGAGCTCCCACGTATATATAGTCCTGCCAAGGGCTAGAGTTTTGGTAAGAGCCCACATACAAACGGACTAGGATTAGGATTCTTCCTTCTCCTTTCCTTCTAGGATAGAGTTCTTATGTATTACAACAATCCAGTCACACCGTTAACTAAGAGTAATACTTTCTATTTGATTCATTACCGAATGACTCGATCACACCGTGAAATTGGTAGTCGGTTATGTCCTCATCGTCTCCGACAATTTTGTCATGCTTCACGCAGAAGTGACCCTCCCTGCGCTCACCGTGTGTCTTCTAGAGTCCATGAATAGAAAGCTCGATTGTCTACAATCACTCAGGGTGACAATCCACACTAGTTATTAGTCTCAAGTTTGATTAAATTTATATCATAAAATAATAACATTTATGATACCAAATAAAGATCATTAAATTCTTCATTAATTATTTTTTATAGTACACATATTTTCTATTCGAATTTTTTGTAATTTTCTCTATAAATTTTGTTCAACTTGAGATGTTTTAACTTTTCAAGAAAGTTAGAATAACTTATAAATTAGAAAAAAAGGGAATAGAGTGTCAAAGGTATACGTACGTGCTTATTATATAAGGTTTTGTTCATGAACTCTCTATATACGAATAATGATGGGTTGATGACCAGCAAAAGTAAATTCCGTTTTTTATAAGTAAAAGTAAATGATGACTAGCAAAAGTAACACAGTTTCACACGTTACGAACAGAATGATAGCGGACCCATACGCCAATACATACAAGAGGATTAAGGCCCATAGTCTTGTCAGATCATCAAACTATGATTTGGCCCAATATAGAGCCCATTTAGACTCAGACAGAGAGATAGTAAACCTGATCCATGGACTGATCAAAGAAGCCAGGCCTGTTTGGGGCGTGTCGAGTGCCGCGCGGCCTGAGCGCCCTCTGCCCACCTCCACCAGAGTGGCGATGGCGAGCCATGGCACCACAGCAGCGTCGCGCTGATGAGCCGGGGATGTAGGTGGCCGCCGCATGCCCCCGCAGCCGGACCTGCTTGGCCTCCGCCACGTATGTCCTCTGCGCCAGCCTCTTCCGTCCGCATGCGACCGGAACTGCCTGTAAGGTGTTCGGCGTAATGCCTTGCCGGCCAAGATCATGCGACTTGGCTGCCCCGTCCTTCCTTCGGTGGAGTCGATTCACTAAATCAGGTGTCGTTTTGCTTTCCAGGTAGGTGCATTGTATTGTAGTGGCGATTCAGAGGTGGGGCACTGCTAAGGTTGGAGCAGATGGCCACATGCAGTCATGCATTGTGGTGTTTGCTCGAGTGTTCTCGCGGGTACATTATCAATTTAACTTGAGATACAATGAAATATGTAGCAACTGATAAGATCAAACTTTGAATCAAAATCTAGACTCATGATGTCGTAAGATTATCTCCTATACTAGGATTCTAACCTGTTTGAGCACAGCTACACAGGTTGATGGACTAGTATATATATAGCTATATTATCTCACATACCACTTCATATATTGAACTAATATAGCACACGGTACATTAACAAATCAAATGTGCTTACAAACATCTCACTTGTTACATGAAACCATGAATGCAGCATGATGTTTCAGATGAAAGCCACATAAATCCAACTCTGTTGGCATAGCATAGACACAACCATTCCAGGCACACATGTAGGTAATCACACAGTTGACACATGCAGATCACAACGGCAAACCACACAGGCACACAAATACAAATAAGGGGGAATGGATGAAAGGAGGGACATTCAGGTCCACCCTGAGCCAACCCTTGTTCTTTCAGAAGCATGAGAATTTTGTACCAATGGCATCTTCCTCTTCTGGCGAGTTTCCTTCTGCTTGGTCTTGTTTTTTTGATTCATAGTATGTAAAATGAACTGTATTTTTAAGCTTATTAATGGCTTCTTTTACCTCATTAGGGACAAAGTCACCCTTGAACTCAACCTCCTCCAGTCTCGGAAGGTTGTCAATGCGGAGAGAGACTTTATCTTGGTGAAGGTCCAGGACAAGCCTCTTGAGCTTCGGACAAGATCCTGCAGAGAAAGCGACCTCCATATTGTCGCACTCAAGAATAGGAAGGCTGAGCTTTGGGAAGTCATTTTTGTTAAAAGTAATGGCTTTTAGCACAAGACTTGTTCAAGAGAACTAAACAGCATATGGTTGGCTTCTTTGCAAGGATTTGTAGATCATCTTCCTTCAGCATTGTATCACAAAGAGTCACTTTGGTTATTGCTTTAGCATTTTCAAGCAATGAAAGGAAAATGTTGGTTTTGATGGTGGTGGCAGTGTCAGTGGTTATCGGATTAGTTGTGTCGGCGGTGGGGGGAGCAAGAGAAGTGTTTATGGTAGGGGCAATGGCGGCGGTCTTGGTGTTCGGCTGCGGGGTGCTTGCGGTTGCAATGGTGGGGGTGGCGGAGGTAGTGGTGTCGGCCCGGTGGTAGCGGCGGCATTGTTTTCTGATGGTGGGGGCGTGTCATCGTGTGTTGGTGGCGGTGGTGGCGGTGGCGGCTTGTGGTGTGGGTGGTGGTGCCGGTGATGTTGTTGATGTTGTTTCCACTGCTATTGATGCCGCTGGTGTTATTTTGGCTACTGCTGCTGGTGATGGTCTTCCTATTGTTGTTGTTCAGCTCAATCTCCTCCAATCTTGTGAGTTTTTCGACTCCAGAAAGGTTTAGGTCATCACTGAGGGGCAATACAATCTTCTCAAGCTCACCAGCAGCTCCATTTTCAAAGATGATGTTAGTCAGGTCGAAGCCCTCAACAAGAAAGTACTTGAGATGTTGGAATTCATCCACCTTGAAGGTAAGCTTGTTCCCTGTGTATGTGTTATGTCGGAGTCTGACACATTGTAAGTTGGGAAGTGTGGCAAGGACTTCCACATCATTCTGGCTCAAATTGGTTTTACTTAGAGTTACCTTGGTAAGTTGATTATTACCCTTTTCGGCCAACAACAATTTAAGAAGCTGCACCTTGTTTGTGGTACCACTTATGCTTAGGCTCTCAAGCTTGGGAGGGTGTCTAATAATCCAGCAGGAAGGAGTGGCCTTCAGTCCGACTGTGGAAACAATAGTGATTGATAGAGAACTGAGGCACTCATGCAGGTCACTGACTACTTCAAGCAAATTCCTGAGGTGATTGTCATTGTCGTCTATAACTACACCTAGCTTTCTCAGCTGCCATAGCCTTGCAATACTTCTCAAATCTTGACTATTCCTTGCCTTCACATTGGACAACACCTCCATATTTACCATTTTTCCAATCTTGTTAGGAACGTGTATAGTAGATAATTCCTCGGCCCTGATGGGAATGCCGATGTCGATACTACTTTGACTCAAATTATTGTGACCAGCCGACGGCGCTTCGGCCCGGGAGCGGGAGTGATTACGGTTGTAGACATGCACACCTTGGTCTGCACGGATATCCAATACCTCCGGCTCATGGAGGTTGTTGATTTCATTTGGTATCTGTTTAACATCTGTTCTCCTTAGGCTCGATACTTGAGGAGTAATACTTGGCTACAGATGCCCTTGAGGTAAACCTTGCCCTTCCTGCCGAAGTTGCAACCTTCCAGATCTAGCACTTTGATCAGCGATAATCGAGATGATGCGGATAGGTTTCCCAAGAAACTGTGGATTGCCTGGGAGCTGCGGAGCTGGAGATCGTTGAAAATGGAGAAGTGACGAGCCAAGTTGTTGGAGTATATGAGTATGAGGCCCATGAGGCTAGGCCCATGAGGACCATGTATGCAACACTGTATAGCTACCCTTCTAGGGTTAGCCCAAGTGTGAGAGAATCTGATTCCAACATGGTATCAGAGCCATGAGCACCGGTGGCACCCACGGACGTGACAGGAAGACACGAGCCATTGGCGACCATGATGGACGAAGGTAGCTGACAAAACGGGTGAAGAAGACGGGGCAGACGTCGAAAAGCGAAGAGTGTAAAGGGGCCCTGTGCTGTCACATCGGTTGATACACAGGGCAAGCTATCAGAGGCCGAGGGTACCCCAGTGACAGATCCCACTGTGTACCGGAGTCTTGCCGGTGCCCTTCAGTACCTCACCTTCACCCGGTCGGACATCACCTATGCAGTTCAGCAACTATGTCTCCATATGCATGATCCGCGGGAGCCCCACCTCACTGCTCTCAAGCGTCTCCTTCGCTACCTCCGTGGCACTGTCGACTACGGCCTGCTCCTTCACCGGCGGTCTTCCTCCACCGAGATGGTTGTCTACACTGACACCGACTGGGCCGGCTGTCCGGACACTCGGCGCTCCACCTCCGGCTACGCTGTCTTCTTGGGCGGCAACCTGGTGTCCTGGTCGTCCAAGCGCCAGCAGGTGGCCTCCCGCTCCAGTGCCGAGGCGGGGTACCGCGCCGTCGCCAACGGCGTGGCTGAGGCCTCCTGGCTCCGTCAGCTGCTTGCCGAGCTCCATAGCCCTCTCCTCCGGAGCACGCTCATCTACTGCGACAACGTCAGTGCGGTCTACCTCTCCACCAACCCCGTTCAGCACCAGGGGACCAAGCATGTGGAGATCGACCTACACTTTGTCCATGATCGGGTTGCCATCGGCGAGGTGCGGGTCTTTCACGTACCGACCACCTCCCAGTTCGCCGACATCTTCACCAAGGGCCTCCCGTCCTCGACCTTCACCGACTTTCGCTCCAGCCTCAACATCACCCGTGGCTAGTTGTATTTGTGGGGGGGCTCGTGTGTGTACTTCTTTTCATGGTGTCCAGTCTGTAACTCCGCTGCGTCGGTAGTTCAGACTGCGGGGGGTGCTGGAGTATATGAGTATGAGGCCCATGAGGCCCATGTATGCAACACTGTATAGCTACCCTTCTAGGGTTAGCCCAAGTGTGAGAGAATCTGATTCCAACACAAGTGGTTTGAAAGGCGTGCCTCCACAATGTGTTGTTTGCTAGCCATTTTGAAAATGAATGCATGAACTAGGTTACCCACCATGCAGCTGATGACCGAACCTGTAGCACCAATATCAACAGGATAAACAAGGCACCGGTCAATGAAACATCGCTCAGCCTGACGCACTGAGGTAGGCCAGTCTTCTCTAGTTATGAGACCTTCTACAACCCAGCGTCCTATGAGCGTTGACCGTCTGATGCGGTGACCTTTAGGGAAGATGGATAGATACAGCAGGCATGACTTGTACTCTTTATGCATACTGTTGTAGAACTTGATCATCTTCTCAGCAATACTGTCCAATGATTTCGGCGAGACCTATGGGGTGCAGCGTAACTTGTGGAGTGCTTGGTTGCTTCTCTTGGGGTTAGCATACAAAGCATGAACGAAGATCTTCATGTAGAATTCATGTTGTTCACACTTGTCCAAGATGTCACGGCAAATAAGGGGGTCAAAGCTTTTGTCTCCATGCACTGGCATTTGGCTGCTTGTAAGCTTGAGCACAGCATCATGATAGAGGCCAGCAAGAGAACAGTCTATAGGCTCCCGTGGTGGGTGACAATATTGTTTGGCTTGCTGGGTGTTTATTGTGGTGGCGACAGCACTTACCAGTGCACCGGCGACTTGGCGTGTTAGACTCAAAGCATCTCTTATTTGTTCCCATTGGGATCGGTTGATTCTTGCCTCATGGATTTTGAGGATAACCATGGTGCTAGTTTTAGATATTGTTCAATCTTGTTTGTGATCCCTTTGATCTGCAGCTGCTCTTCAATCTTCACCCAGATGATTTGCATGTTCTTTATAATTTTTGCATGCACCAGTGAATCTAGGATTTTACCCCGGTCATCTGCCTGGTCATGTCGAGCTTCGCCGCCGCTGGTCCCCGGGAACACCCACCACAGGATGTGTGCATAATGGGCTTTAGGGAGACAGATTGCTTCATTTTCTGCCAGTCCTCCTTCCATACGTTCCTTGAGCCTCTGTGCTGTCACCTCGATGATGTCGTCGTACCGTGCTGCAAATTCACGAATGGCTTTCTTCAATCCTCGATCAATAATAATATCAGCTATCGTGAGTAGCCGCACGAGCACCCAGTCAGGTTCTCTTTGGATTATGTCTTGCACCTCGCGGTCATCACCCATTTTTGGCACCCACTTGTTCACCTGATGAGACAAGCCCAAGAAGTTGATTGGTGCCAGCAATCTTTGTTGCCTAGCTTCCTCGAACATAAGGCGTTCAATCTTTTTCTGAACATCCATTCTTTTGATATCCGTCGTGATTTCATCACGAATCAACATTGCTGTTCCCTCATATAGAGAATGTCCTCAGCATATCTTGTAACTCCCCTGTGCTCTTCCCCTTTGGCACGCGCATGCCCCACGATATAGTAGAGAATGTCCTTGGGTTCTGGCGGCTGCTGGTCACTGCTCGAGTGCACCTCCACCGCCATGTCGACCAACAAGACATTGTCCCAAAAACGGAACAGGGCTTCATTTTTCTCCAGAGCTGCCAAAGCTTGGTGCGCGAGAGTGTGGGCGTCCTCGGGAGTCCCGGCCACGATGGCCACGGATGGAAGAACAATGGCTGCGGCTGCGGCTGCAGCTGCGGCCACCATCGTTCCACCTCTATCTTCCCAAACTTGCCTCATCCACTCCTCTAGTTGTCTGCTAAAGTGTTCTTCCGGATCTAGACCACCAATAAGCAGCTCCATGCCAATAGCTAGCGGGCTTCCTCTTCGACTAGAACGATGATCGGTGGTCGAGGTTGCCACTCCGACCACCACTAGCTGATCATCAATACCGTCTTGTTCGTCATCATAACCAACACCTTGACTGGCCGCCGCCACCGGGATCTCCACGCCGTACCTGGACCGGCGCTCGCTGACGTCGCGAGCGCGGTCCTTGAGCTCGCGCAGCTGGTTGGCGGCGCGATGCTGCGCCGCCATCTTCTGCAGGAGCCAGGGAAGCCACAGCACGTAGCGGCGGAGGCCGCCCCAGCTGGCGCGGTGGGCCTCGCAGTGGCCGCGGTAAGTACAGGTCGATGCAGCCGTTGCAGTCGAGGGCAAGGCGGCGGACCTGGTCCATCCACGTGCGCACCTGCTCGTTGTGCTCGCCGCCGGGAGGAGCCGTTCGGGCAAGGTGCACCAGGAAGCTCCGCATGCTCTCCATCTCCTCCTTGATTAACTGCACTGTCAGCATACTGCCATGTGGGCCCTGGATAGGAATGGCAAGTGGAGGCAGCGAATACAAAAGGGGCCAGTGCAGGAGGAACAAGGCATCGAAGAATCAAAACCCGTATACTTTTACTATTCATCTTCCTTTTCCAACTATCCCCTTCCCCTGTACCCGGTTCCTCCTCTGCCTGATTCCTCTGCTTCTAGATCTCTCTTCCCCTGAGATCTTGTATCCCAGCTACCTTTATCGAGTTGACAGCAGTGTGCTACTAACAATTTGTATCAGAGACATCGATTCCAATGCCTACCATGGATCCCCTCGTCGCCAAGCTCATCCTCGACGAAATCCGCAAGTTATCCGCCGATATGAACAGGATGTTCGATGAGTCCGACGCTCGGATGGAGCGCCGCTTCTCGCGGACACTGGCCACGTTGAAGCAGTAGGGCGACGCCGTCGATCTCTTCAACGGTGACTCCGAGCGGGTCGGCGCGACGCAGCTCGTCGTCGCCGACAACTGGGGTGGGCTCTTCGACGGAGGCCACGACCCCGACGAGCAGCACGGCGAGGCGCCATCCGTCGTCGCCGACAACTGGAACGGGCTGTTCGAGCAGCCTGCCCACATCCTGGCGGAGCCGGCAGCCGCCCCCGCCGACATCACCTTCGCCGGGCTCACATCTACCGTCCAGATCTGCATCGACAGCGGCCTCACGTCCTCTAACTCCGCCGCGTCCACCTGCTTCACGCTCGTGCCGCTCATCGCCACCGCCGCTGTTTCCATCAAGGAGGAGTCCGAGGAGTCTTCCCCAGCGGAGCACCAACACTGGATTCAGGAGCTCGAGGAGAAGCTGCAGGTCTCCAACATCGCGGCCCTCGAGGATGCGCTCCCCAAGCGTGAGGCCGAGATCTGGCGCCCATCGGGCCGTTCCGCCTCCACATCTCCCTCGACGTGCCCATGGCCGATGCAGTCTCCGACTCTGAGCTCACCGGTACTGCCAAGGCCCCCGCGCTCCTCGCCTCCACCATCGCCGTATTCGACCAACCTGCCGCGTCGTTCGCGGAACACCCCCCGCGGTCCGCCGACCCGATCCACCACGAGTACGGCCTTGCCTCCTGCTTCCCCGACCGCATCCGCAAGTCCAGCGCCGAGGACGACAGCACTGACGACCCGGACGACCCCGGCCCAAGGCTCGCGTCGCAGATCAGCTTCCGTGTTCACGGGGGCGTGGAGGTCGCCGACCTCTTCCGAAAGATCAGCCTTAACGGCGCGGATGACGTCGCCATCTTCCACGGCTTCCAGCGCCACGACAGCGGCTTCGCGCTCACCTGCATCCTCTGCGGCAACGCGCTCCATCGCTTCGAGTACGGCGTCCCCACCGCAGTGTTCCTCGCTAAGCTCTGCGGGGGCACCTGTACCACCACCCGCCCGGACTTCCTGGTCGTTGACGTGCGTCGCAACAAGCACCTCCTCCGCGGCAACGACTTTGCCCACGAGCTCGGTCGCTGGGAGGCGGACCTGGATAAGAAGCTGATGGGCTGTGCAAGGTACGACGCCACCAGCAACCAGTTGGTGATCGAGTGCAAGGGCCGCCTGGACGCTCGACTGGTGTTTGAAGAAATGTCAAGCAAGGACACCACCACAACCCACTCTGTTCATTCTGTGAGTTCTCTGTCGTTCTGTGGTGCTATGACTATGAACACCTGTGAGGGCCATAAGTTATCTGTCGAGATGATCTGTCCAAACACAGTGGTGCTAGAGCTACTACTTGCAGATAACAAACCACAATGGTCACCCCCTTGGTTCGACTGCAACACTAAGCTGGTGAACTCCACTCCACTCGACCCAATTTTGGTTCATGGTCACCATTCAGTTATAGCTGGAAGGCAGTACTATACAGGCAGCACAAGCCATGGCCTCCACCTTCAGAACTTCGGTTGCTGAGCTGTGATGCTGGGCTGCGTCCTCTGCCATGGCCGTCGTTTCACATGGTTGAGAGGTACTCAGTCACGTCTCTCTCTGGCCGACTCTGGAAACCCCCATGGTATGTCTCAACTCCACAACACATCAGTCGTGTGGTTCTTGTAGAGTTGTGGAAATGCTTGTTGAGACCAGGGAGAATAGTTGTTGTTTCTGTACGGCTTGGTATTTGCTTGCTTGATCCTGGGGTGATGACTGCATTTGTTCTAAGCAAGCTAAAATTTGTTCATCATGGAAGCTGTAGTGACAGTGGTGTTTCTAGTGTACACATTCTAGTTCATCACAGTATAGCTTATCAGCCATGGCATTTGGATCAAATGGTCACATGTGGGATTTCTGGAGCCACCAAGACATATCTGGGCATGTCTGAACATATGGCTCGAGTTGGTACAGTTTGCAGTCCTTACTTTGTTGATGGAGTTGATTTTGGAAAATCTGATTATGAAAATCTAGAGAAACTAGAAACTCTTCTTGCTGCAGTTCATAGTTGTGACTTGGCTCAAGACTTGGTTGACAAGAGCATACAGCTATTTCTCACCAAGCTGGGATGCTGTGCCACATAGGCCACCATGGCCACCACCTATGCAGTTTGAGATAGAGAGTGATGGGCTTCAGTTCAGGTCTACGCCTTGGCCTTCATTTGGTTGTGTCAATGTCAGGTGCCATACATGTTTTCTGCAGAAGTATCTGATGTGGCTTCTCTCTTGTGCAGTCAGTGGGGAGTATTGGAAATTAATCTGGTATTCGTATGTGCACAAAGATGAGATAATGTGGATTTCCTTTGCCTGGGAAGGGTGTTTCGATTTTAGCTTGCCTCATATCACAACTTGCCTGATTGCACTGGTAGCACTTGCCAGCATGATGAAGAAAGGAAATGGACAGCAAACATGTGATGTCATTCTGCAAGCTGCTCCAACTGCCAAGGCAAAGGAGCTTCTCCATTTATCTTCTATGGGGGTCCAGATCACATCTCTGAGCCAGATCAAGTGCTGGCAGTTTCCATGGGATCCCGGGCGCATCGTTATTATGCATCAGCTTGTGGAATATGACACAAATCTCCACTCAGATATGTTGTTGATCAGTAAACTGAGGAATATGGTGCTTCCCTCTAAGACACATCATTTGCCATTGGATCCGGGAGGTTCAGAGCTTGATGTCTGCATTGTTCAGTGGCAGTGTAGCTACCTTGTTAATCTTCACATCAAGCCCTCGAACAACTGTAGCAAACATGGCTACTGCACCAAGTCCAGTAGCAAGTGAGATGTTCTTGCAGCCTGATTGCACCAACCGCAGCGGCTTGGGGGCAACCCGCCTTTCAAGGAGAGGGGAATGTCAGCATACTGCCATGTGGGCCCTGGATAGGATTGGCAAGTGGAGGCAGCGAATACAAAAGGGGCCAGTGCAGGAGGAACAAGGCATCGAAGAATCAGAACCCGTATACTTTTACTATTCATCTTCCTTCTCCAACTATCCCCTTCCCCTGTACCCGGTTCCTCCTCTACCTGATCCCTCTGCTTCTAGATCTCTCTTCCCCTGATATCTTATATCCCAGCTACCTTCATCGAGTTGACAGCAGTGTGCTGCTAACATGCACATCGGCGCCCACGCCGCCCAGCAGCGCCGCCTCCTTGCGGATCACGCCCAGCAGCAGGCTCACGGCGCCCACCGCGGGCTCAGCCATCTTGCTCGGAGACTGATCGTGATCCCTCCCGCCGACGCTCCCCGCCGGCTGCAGGTGTGTTCAGCTAGTTGGTTTAGTTTGGGTGAGTAGCTACTAGCTAGGCTAAGCACGAACTGCAGGGTTCCCGGCCGTATGCTTATGCCTTGCACAATCATCGTCTACTGGTGGCAAAGCATTTCGTTCTCTTGGGCAGCATGATACTTTGGTGAAAACCGCAATGCAAGTATGTGTCTAGATTCTTCTGAAGACAGCACCTCCTGCACACGGGCACGCTTTCTTTTTGTTTGGAGGAGTCCCGCGTGGTGAAGGCTGGATTGGAGGGCTTGATGTGACATGAGTAATGCAAGTGGGTTAGCTAGTAAACTATAGTTTTAAATAGCCGGCTATAGCTGTTTAAGAGTGATGAAGCTTCGAGCAATAGCCTGCTATATCCGGCTATAGCCCGCTATATCCTCATTTAGCCTCCGCTATAGCTTTTTTAGAGGTCATAAGCTAAATGTCTTAGCCGGCGATTTAAAACAGGGTAGTAAACCCACATATAAACTTAATTGTATGAGTTACACGTAGTAACCCACAAATTAAGCATACAGAGTGTGTACTCACTCTACTTTCATGGAATACATGTTTTATAGAAAAAAAATGAAAGAGAATGCACAAAAGATAATCTTATTCCATTTCCTAATCAATTTAATTCTTGCGCATAAACCCTATCATCCACATGATTAAAGGAGTTGGTTGATACTTGTCGTTTTAGTCGTTCTTGCCTTCAGACGTTTAGCGCATAGCTGCCCCTAAGTTTTAGCTGTGTTTTTGGGACTCGGGCTGATCCAAATCTTTGTAACTTTCGTTTTGTTTTCTCTTGATGTCCCTTCTAAAGAAACCCTATCAAATTAAGAATCTATTAAATACAAAAATGACCTTCTATTCTCCAAATCTCTTTATTTTTTTACGGTAACAAATCTCTTTATATTTGAGTACAATCTTTTAATGCTTCTATACAATATAGGACCGAGGAAGTATTTAGCATCTTAGCTAGGGGATTGAACGAGGATTTTGACTAGCAGGGGATTGAATCTCCCACAACCACCTCCAATTCCTTCGGTTTGGAGATTAAGTGATTAACCAATAAACAAGCTTTAATACTTCCTCTGTTCCAAATTGTAATTTACTTTAACTTTTTTCATGCATGTATTTTGTTATGTATCTAGACGTAATATAGTATGTAGATACATAGCAAAATGCATGCACCAAAAAGTCAAAAAGTGAACTACAATTTGGAACGGATGAAGTAGAAAGTAATATACCGGACAAAGATGCTAAATTACCATATATAGCCAGCTCTGTCACTCTTTTTTCGTCTTTAGCTCTTTATTATCGTACGCTCTCTATACAAGCTACATTTGATTCTTTGGTTCATTTTATCTTTTGTCATTTTTGTCATTCCGAAAGAAACAGACAGCACTTGATTCCTCCTTTGTTGTGATTTTGCTCTGACAACTTGTAGTCCACGTAGAAGTCACAGCCGATTCTCCTAGCTAGCTTTGGGACTTGTTCCTTTCGTGTGATAACCCCGATGATATATAGCTCAATCAAGTCAAGGATAACTTGCTGGTAGACTCATTCTAATATGTACTTTTATACCGTAGTCCATTTGATTGCAAGTATAAGCACCTAGCTAGAACATTAGGTAATTAAAGCGAAGAAAATAAATCAAATATAAATTTAATACCAATCATCTCAAACAATATTTTTAAGGTTATTGATACATACATGTTTAAGTTCACAATTTGCTTTCAGGGCATAAATTACACAATATAGATTCGCTGGTAATTGATCGACAGAGGAAAAGAGTGGGGCCGTGCCCGTGGACAAAATTACATAATAAAGATAGAAATAAGTGCTTTAAGTACTGAAATTTTTTTCTCTTACTTGGGTTTGGATAGAGATCACAATGAACATCTCACATTTCATAATTTGCAAATGCATTTAAGTGGTGATAAATCATTTAATGAATAAAGTATCCTTAATACAGACATATGACAGAAAATAAAGGATATGTCAACACATACTGAGACATTATGCAAGAAACTAAATACATTGATATGTATTTGAGATTGTTTTCCACATGGGAACATAGGGCCACTTCGTTGGATGTTCATTACTGCAGCAATGATCACACGAAAGAGAGCCTTAATTATGAAAAAAAATCAAATAAATACAATACATATTTTTCATCAAAATTTTGTGACAAAAAAAATTGATGTTGTGGATGTTGGAATATTTTCTATAACCTCGGTCTAAGATAGGAAGATTAATTAAGAATAAATAAAAAATAATACAATTTGAAATGGAAGGAGCATGTGTCAGTTTTGAACGTAGTATATCGTGTTCATTATGCTTACTAGCTGTGATATGACGAACACTACTCGACCTCACCTCACCTGTAACAAAATGCTCAATCTCTTCTCTATCTCTACGAATAAAACACGGTAAAACCAATCGTTCACAAGCGAGGTGAAATCTCTCGTCGCTCGCTTCGCCCGACTCCCCTCGTCTCTCCCCGATATGTGGTCTCCGGTCAAGAAAAGACTACCGCAAAATCCTCCGCGCTGTCTCCACCAGGGTTTTTTTACCGCTCGGTTTACCGCGGTAAACCGCGGTAACCGGACTTACCGGGCCGGACCGGTTCCGGTCCGGGTCCAGTTCGGTATTCCCAAATTTAAATTTAAATTTTTTTAAAAAAATGCTGAAAAAATTACTAAAAATAGTTCATGATTTATAGAAGCCAATGGTGTAAAACTTTTTCAAATTTGAGTTCGTTTAGTATTTATTTAGACGTTTAGAAGTTTGAAAAAAAAAAAGAAAAAGAAAAAATACACAAATTTCTACCGTTAAGGCCCATTAAATCATGAAGGTCGAAAAACATACTAAACACACTCAAATTTGAAAAATTTTGACATCATTGGATTCTATAAATCATGAAGTATTTTTAGAAAATTTTTTAGTATTTTTTAAAAAATTTAAATTTGAATTTTGAAAAAACCAGCGGTTACCACCTTACCAATCGGTAAACCGCTCAAACCGAGCGGTAAACCGCTCAAACCGCTCGGTAAACCGGCCTCGAACCGAACCGAAGGCGAGTTTGAATTCAAATTCAAATTCGGCGGTTTGCGGTAAACCGCTACCGGAGGCCGGCGGTTCGGGGGTTTCGGTCGGTAAAAAAAACCGGTCTCCACCAATCCCACGTCCCCCAGCGTTTATTGGCTTGCCCGCGCGGTGGTGACCCGGTCTTCCTCGGGCTCGCATGCGTTCCCCTCCTCCAATCCCGTAGTTCGCGCGCACACACCCGCACGGAGCCACGGACTCCCTGCCGAAGTGCGAATCGCCGTTGTTTCCCGACGCTTGTTGTCGCCGCCTGTCCGCGGCCCGCCTCGCCTTCCTGCCCGCGGCCGCCAGCCGCCCGTGGCCCTCCCCGCCTCCACGGACCGCCGACTGCACGCAGCAGCAGCATCCCTGATGCCTCCGGACAGGCCGAACGGCGGACGCCCAGGCGCCAGGTCCAGCCGGCCATCCGGTTAGGTCTCCGGCGCTGGCAGGTCTCTCGCCTGACCGCGCTAGCCTCTAGATCGAGCGCCCCTCAGTCCTGCATCTGTCTGTCTACACGGTGAGCAATGGCGGATGCAGATCCGGCCTCCTTCTCCCTGCTGCGACCGCGCCCCAGTCGCGGATGGTGAAGACGTCGGCTGCGACGCTGACCCCAGCACCCGGCCTCCTCCCCGTCGTCCTCGCCGTCGCACGCCGTGGCCTCCCTTGCCCTTCGCACGTTACCGGTAAGTCCTCCGCTACTTAATACTCCGTATGCTATAAGACAGTTATATGTATCTGCACCTACAATCCAGGTGTGCCAACCGCTTTTCACCCCTTCCTGCTGTGTGAAACCGAGCACCCAACCATAAGCTAATTGCCTATCTGTATTAGGATCTGATCTTATTACATGTAAGTACGATCCCTTCCAGAGAGTATCATTCGTACATGTGCATAGGCCCACAGCCATGTCCTTATCTGTTTTCCACTTCTGAAACTTCAGTAGTAGTTCCTTTTTCCTTAGACATTCAGATTTTTCTATTTTCATTCAGTGAGGAACTTAGTTGGAGGAAAGAAAGTAGTAGCAGCAACCTAAACTCTGACAGGCACAAACTCTATTTTTGTTGTTTTTTCTTTGTTAAAACCTGATGCTATACAGAGCAGAATGTATGAAGTGATTGCAGGTTCTTCTATTGTCGTCTTGAATGCTACAGCTTAGTTAAAATCAACAGCCATCTTGCCGGTTGCGCAGGTGTCTTCATTCACCTCACCCTCAAGTCATGTAACCACCTGACATGGCTTCACTCCCAGGTTAGTTCATACTACCTCTAATTCTGTCTGAACGAAGACTGACACTTGCTTAGCATGGGTTCCTCTGCTAAACATAGGTTCGACACACAGCACATGCAAGTTGGTTGGTTCTAGGATTACTGAGCAAAAGGAGAACTTATCCCAAGTAGCAGTAGTAGTTCATCAATATAGGTCATAGGACAAAGAGAGATTTTATTTAAGCCCTCGAGATCCTATAGACTATCAAGAAGGTGACAATTTAGCATGTTAGCACCAGTGTTCTTGTTTGATGCACAAATAGATGACTATCAGGAGGGTCGATTGGAAGTAGGCCAACAATTCTCATTTCTCAACAGGATTAGGTGCTGATTAAAGGAATTCCCAATCAAATGGTTGCAGGATTAGTTTCAGGAAGAGACATCAAAATGTTTCTTTTGACTCCCAGTAGTCTCCCACTAAGCCATATCATTGTTGCACATATCTAGAGTTCGGAGTGTGAATGTATGTAACGGACGTAATTAGTACAAATCATAGCTTGGAGCTTTGGATGAGCATGGTTGCGATTTTGACACCACATCACCATGAGGTATCTACGTATTTGTAAGTTGAATAACAACCATTTTATTGCAAGAAACATTCTTCTTGATTCTAATTCCTAATATAAAGTGGCAAAATAATAAACTAGAATGGTGTGATCCTGTCTGGATTGTTGAATCATTACAGAAGTAGAATAAATATATGTGCTTGTATACACAGAGGTATTGATTTGCTAAAACCATAAATGATGGATCAGGAAGGGCAATGCCCCATTGTTTCACTAAAATTGTGGTTTTAGATTCCTATTGTACCATCTGAAAAGGGGACAATGTGTCTCCTTGTGTCTTGAGAGCACTTCCTTTGCAACAAGTGATGCACTAGCCATTGACTTTTTAGAGCATTGATTCTCTTATTATTAGTCAATTCAGTCAGGCCTCGTTCGTTTGGCATGTATTGAGGTTGATAATCAAATGTTAATACAAATATGCCTATTCCAGGGGAACCGTTCCAGAGTAAAGATGTATTAGCATATATATGCAGACCGGGTCAGGCTATTGGAATCTTGAGCACTACGGTGAAATAGCAGGAATTTTATATTCTTTTCTCTCATTAAATTATTCGTATGCTTCTTTTTTGTTAAAAAATGTTAGATTGAATAAATGATCTATTTGCTAATAGACTAGGTTCTTTTCTCTCATCAAACTATTCATATGCTTCCTTTTTAAAAAAATGATAGATTGGATAAATGATGTATTTGCTAATATACAAGGTTGTGCTGTCCTTTGTCACAGCTTTGGGACAGTGTGGTTCACACAGGCGGACAGGTGGGCATCAACAAACAGCGTCGTCGAGCAAGACCTGATGGGGATAGCCTTGCTTCTAATGGGCAACTCGTCGAGCTGGACATGACGGGGAAACATGCCTACGGACAGCTTCGAAGGTTATATGATTTATTTCAATTTGCTGAGCACGGTTGTGGCTCTCCAGGCCTCCAAGGCAACACACTGCACCATACCATGAAGAGGATTGCTGAACAATAATTGCAGGAGCATTCTCAAGACATGGAACTAGGATATCATAGACTCATAGTTTACTTAATTTGGTCGCAACGCACATTTTCTTCCGGCGTAACACGTTCAAATCTGAATTATTCTTATTTTTTTCCATTGCAAAGTATGGACATAATAAACATTAATGTTCCAAATATCATGATTGGAGTATCTTTTTTAGTTAACTGTATAACACATGGTAATACATTGTTATTATGGTATTATGTTTTCCCGTTGCAACGCACGGGCATTTAGCTAGTCAAATCAATGAAAGGTGAAATGTTTCGATTCTCAGCTTGTTGAATCGCAAAAAAGGAAAAGAAAAAAAAAACTTAGCTTGTTGTGGGCCGTGATAACAGAGGGGCCTGGCCTGAGCCAGCGGCTGGCTAGCCCATTAATTGGATACCAGTTATTACTTTTGAAAGTTACATAAACAGGCTGGCCCGAGCCAACTTTCCCAAGGTTGTCGTGATCATGCCGTCGGGGCGTGGGCGAGCTGCGGCCGCCAGGCACCGCCACCGGTGCCGGTACCAGCCGCGGCCAAGCTGCCGGTCAGGGTCGCGTGGCAGGACCCTGAGAAGCCGCATTGCGCCCACCAAGTATGTCCTCCGTGTCTGTTTCTGCCTGTAATCGACGCATGCATGATGCATTCGCTTCTCTCTGTCTGTCATCTTCATTTATCAGACCGCGGCGATCACGCAAAACCTTAGCATCTTCCTGAAGACCTGAACGAGCTCACTTGTATTCTCAACTGAGAGAGGACGGAAGAACGTAGTTAGAGCCGCAGAGGCTAAGTTGCAGGGTCTGTAGATGGAATGGGAGGCTTGCTTGTCCAAGTGCACGGCACGTGCTCGATGGAATGTCTCCACAGGCGCACGCTTTCTCTTTCTTTTGCTATTTGTTAATTTCATGGAAGCATGGGAGAAAGGGCTGTACATGGCATGTGCCTTGCATGCCAAAGTGCTTTTCATTTCCACGCTAGTCAAATTTACCAACACAGACCGCCCCACATCTAGTGAGCACATCGCATACGTGACATTTCCTGTTGACTCTGCTTGGCCACTGTTGGGCTCTAGATATATCAATTACTGCTTCACCACTCTGCTTCTGCACGCTCTGTTTTAGGGAACGAATCATATGCCCAATGTTTCTGTAACTATTAGCTTTGCCATTAGCAAACAATGGCGGACACTGCCTGCACACCTGTAGTAGTACTGCTGCTGGCACATAACAGGAGGATTCAGGCAGACTACCGATCATGCATAATTGCTCATCAATGGAATCCATATATCAGAAAGTGGCACATCACAGGAACTTATAGCGCTTGTCCCTCACAGCAGTACTTAACTTAAATGAAGCCATGGACATGCAGCTTCAGACTTCAGTGCGGCACTCAACAGGTCGAGGCGTACCAAATGGCGCCTATATGACCGGTAGCTATATTATGACACACCATTTCATCATTTCAGAACCAAATAAATGGAAGCATATAGCATATAATGTAGCACACTGTGCAGTAATATAAAGGAAAATGTGCGCACAAGCATCACACTTATTACATGAAACCATATATCCATGCATGAAGCATGATGGTTCAGAGGAAAGCCACACAAATCCAATTCCAAATCCGTGAGCATACACACAACCATTATGCTCAAACACATAGCCAAAGAACACAAGACAAACAAGTCCCCAGGCACACATTCAGTTGACATCGACACACAATTACGTTGCAGGCAGAAACACACAATGGCAAACCACATGGAGCAATCACAAATACAAATCATGCGAGACAAACTCAATGTTCAATGGGAAAAGTGGAAATGCCTTTAGTTCCTCCTCTGGCGGCAGCCCTTGTCCCTCCAGAAGCATGAGAATTTTGCAGCAGCATGCTGCTCTTCTATTTTTTCTTCTGCTTGGTCTTTACTGTCTGGTTTATAGTGTGTAAAATGAGGTTTATTTTTATGCTTCTTAATTTCTTCTTTCACATCATTACAGACAAACTCGCCATTGAATTCAAGCTCCTTCAATCTCCGAATGTTGTGAATGCCAGTGAGAGAAATCTTCTTGGTGAAGGTCCAAATTAACTTCTCGATCTTAGGACAAGATCCAATGTTGAAGCTGATCGTGGTGATGTTGGAGCACGCAACAATAAGAAAGTTGAGCTTTGGGAAATCTTCTTTGTTGAAGGTAAGCTGGCTTTCGTCATAAGAATCTTCTAAGAGATCCAAGCAGCGTATGTTTGGCTTCTTTGCAAGGATTTGTAGACCACTTTGCTTAAGCATTGTACCACGAAGAGTCACCTTGGTTATTTTCTTTGCATTGTCAAGCAATGAAAGCAACATTTTGTTGCTGTCAATGGGGTCAGGGGTTGCGGTGGTTGTGGCAGTGGTGGCAGGAGTGATTGCAGTTGCATTGGTGTCAGTGGTGTGGGCTGTGGTGGCGGTGGTGTTAATTTCGATGGTGCTGGCATTGGTGGTGGTGTCAGTGGTGGTAGCAGCGGTGGTGGTGCTAGCGATGGGGGCAGTAGTCATGGTGGTGTTGGTGGTGCTGGAAGTTGTGGCAGCAGTCGTGGTGGTGCTGGTGGTACTGGCATTGGCGGCTGCGGTGGTGCTGGAAGCGGTGGCAGTTGCAGTGGTGTGAGCTGTGGTGGCAGTGGTGTTGGTGGTACTGGCATTGGCGGATGCGGTGGTGTTGGTGGTGCTGGCAGCGGCGGCAATCATGATGGTTTCAGTGGTGTGGGTTGTTGTAGCAGCCATGTCGGTGGTGCTGGTCTTGGTAACTATGGTGTTGTCAGTGGTGCTGGCAGCAGCATCCGCCATGTTGATGTCAATAGTGTGGGTGGCGGAGTCGGTGCTGTTAGAATTAAGGGCGTCGCCAGCAGCGGCAATGGGGGCAGTAATAGTGGTTGTGTCATTGGCGGGGGCAGCGGTTGTGGTGGCAGTTGTGCTGTTTGTGTTAGTGGTGATGACATCAGAGGCAATGGGGGCGACAACGGTGGTGATGTCATTGATGGTGGCGGAAGCGGTGGTGCTATTAGTGTTAGGGGCAACCACAGCAGGGGTAGTGGGGGCAGGAACGGCGGTGGCGTTGTTTGTGGGAGCACCTGTGGCAGTGGCAGTGGTGTCATTTGTGATGCTACTGGTATTGATGTTATTGTCATTGTTGTTTCTGCTACTGTTGATGGTGTTGCTAGTGCTGTTGTTATTCAGCTCAAGCTCCTCCAATCTTGGAAGTTCGTCGAGTCCAGAGAGTTTTAGACCATCACAGAGGGGCAATACAATCAATATGATTTCAATCGTGGAGCCTTCAATAAGAAAGTACTTCAGTTTTTTGAACTCGTCCTTCTTGAAGGTGAGCTTGTTTCCTGTGTATGCAATGCATCTGAGTTTGACACAACATAACATGGGCAGCTTAGAGAGGACCATCAGATCGGCTGGGCTCAGCAAGGTGTTACTTAGGGTTATCTTGGTAATCTGACTATTTCCATTATTACCCAACAATAATGGAAGAAGCTGTGCATCCTTGTTCTCGGTACTTCCGCTTATGCTTAGGCTCTCAAGAACCTTGGGAAGATATTTTAGCTTATAGGAAGTACCAGGGGCAACAGTAGTACCTCGTAATAACCATCCGCAGGAAGGAATGCCCTCATGTTTGGTTTCTGGAAAAAGAGTGATTGACAGAGACTTGATGCACTCATTTAGGTCACTGATACCTTCAGTCAAACTCTTGAGATGTCTTCCTTTATCTTCAATAACCACTCTGAGCTTCCTCAACTGCCAGAGCTTTCCAATGTCCTTCAAATCTTGACTAGTTCGTGGCTTGAAGCTGGACAATACCTCAATGCCATCCATGTTTTCAACCTTTTCTGGAATTTCAACACTGAGGGATGTGCTGCTGTTATCTGGATCGATGTAATCAGCCAATAGGCGCTTCAGCTTTAGGAGACGGAGATTTCTTGTTGAAGCAGCAGGCACTTCGGTCTGCCGTATATCTAATACCTCCAACTCGTGGAGGTTGTTGATTTCATCAGGCAGCTGCATAACATTTGTTCTCCTTAGGCTCAGATATTTGAGCAATTTTATCTTGCAGCAGATGTCCTTGAGGTAGCTCTTGTTCTTCCTGCCAAAGCAACGACAACCTTCTAGTAGGTAAACTTGAGACGATTCAGAGAGCCTTTTTAAGAAATCTTCGATCTTACCAGAGCCACGGAGTCGGAGATCATTTGTGATGGAGAAATGGCGAGCCAGGTGACGTGACAGGCGTGTCTCCACTATGTGTTGTTTCTCGGCAGTCTTGGTAATGAATTCATGTACTTGTTCGCCCACCATGCAGCTCTTAACCTCTCCTGTCGCACCAATGTCAGCAGGATAAACAAGCCAGCGGTTGATGAGGGTGTCAAAGCATCGCTCAGCTTTATCCACTGAAATGGACCAGCGCCAGTCTTCTGTGGTTATCAATCCTTCTACAACCCATCGTCCTATCAAGGTGGACCGCCTGATTTTGTATCCTGGAGGGAAGATAGCTAGGTACAACAAGCAGGACTTGTATTCTTTAGTCAGGTCGTTGTAGGAGAACTTGATCATCTTGTTTGCTAAACTGCCCAAAGATTTTGGTGAAACAGCCTGCAGAGTGCTGTGCAAATTGTGCAATTCCTCTCCAGTCCTTTTGGGCTTGGCGTGCAGAGCATGAGTGAAGATTTTCATGCAGAATTCATATGGATCACACTCATCCAAGATGTCATGTAGAACCTGGAGATTATAATTGTTGCTTTCATTATTCTGTTTGCTTATAATCTGGAGCACACTGTCATGGTAGAGGCCAACAAGAGAATAGCTTACGGGCTCCTGTGATGGATAGCAATACTCTTTGGCACGTTGGGTGTTCTTTGAGGTGGTCACGATCACCACACCTGCAACATAACCCAACAGGCTCAAAGCATTTCTGGTCTCCTCCCATCCGTATACATAATTCTCGTCACATTTGATGGTAATCAGGGTCTTTTCAGGTTTCAGACGAGCTCCAATCTTCTCCACGAGCTCTTTGATAAACAGGTTCCTTCGAATCTGCAATTGGATACTTTGAATCTTAATGTTAGTATTGATCTCCTCTCGGTTTGGGCCCAACGGCCCACACCGGAACTTGGTCAACTCCCTGATCGGGGGAGCCCAACCCAACTGAGGGTTGGAGGGCCCCTGTCACGCTGCATATATAAGAGAGAGGTGGGGGCCAGGGCACTGAAGACGATGTTCACCGCCGCCGGCTCTCCCACCGCTACCTTTAAGCCCTAGTCCGATCTCAGAGGAGTTGCAGCAAGTGACGGGAAGTCCTCCTCCGCCGCCACTGCATCAACCACGACTCCCTCGACGCCACTCCTCCGACACTGCGTCACCACCGCCATCTCCTCACCAACGACCGATGGCGCACTCCGGCTCCTCTGCTCCTAAAGCCGATGGTCTGCACTCATCCCCTAACCTCCCTCTACTTTCAAGTGCACTGCTAGATGATGTATTAGGCTGTGTATCCTGCCATTCTACTCTTGTATTAGCATTGACTTGGTTAATGACACTGTTAGCGATCTTGTTTAAGTTATTCCAAATATAACAATGGTATCAGACTAACTAACAGTGGGTTAGCTAGAGTCATTGAGCAATTAGAAGGAGATGACTTCATTAGAACTCAGATTAGGACATCAGCAAAATTACGAAACCCTAACCTCGAACCTAAGTGCTCAGATCTGGATCGAGGAAAGGGAGAAGAAACCCTAACCCTATTCTAAGCTAAGAACCGAGGATGAGGAAAGAGGGAGAAATTCCTACCTTCTTTTCCTCACCGCTCCGTCGCCGGCCATCTTTAGATCGGGGGAAGGGGAAAGAAACCTAACCTTAACCCTAAGTCAGCTCAAATCCGGTTTGGAGGGGGAGGAATTCTTACCTTTTTTCCTCAACCGGCTCCGCCGCCGGCCGTCTTCACGACCGGCGCGCGGACAGAGGCACGCCGGCGTGTGGGATCCGTCCCGCCGTCGCGCAGGCAGAGGCCGTCGCCTAGACAGCGAGCAGGCTAAGGGCACCGGTCCAGGGCCACTCGACGGCGGCGCGCTCTGCCTAGGGCGAACGCGCGCGCCGGCGAGGGGCTTGGCGCCGGTGCCGCCCATCTTCTTCTCCGGCCCGCCATGGGCGGCTGCCACCGCTCCGCTCGGCTGCGCTAGAGCAAGAGAGGAGGAAGGAGTGAGAATGATTTAGGGTTTCAGGGGGCCGGCCGGCGGACTGGGGTTTTGATCCCGCGAAAGTCGCGCCGCGCCGTTGGATGAAGTTGCCCTCAGATCGACGGCCGTGGTCACTCGGACCAGATTTGGCCCAGGCGGGCGCTGGAGGCGGGCCAGATTACCGGCCCAAGCCCACGTTAGGGCCTGGCGCCGGATCGGCTACCCCGGCCACCACCAAAAGGCCAGATGGGCCAGGCCGTTTTCGCCACTGGGCCACAGTTTAGGGCCTGTTTAAGAAAGAATCATTTTTTTCAGAATAAGGACTTAGAAACAAAAAAAGGGGGAGGCCTTATGGGCCGGCCCAATCAGGTTGAGGCGCGCGCTGGACGTCTGTTTTGGCCGCGGGCCGGTTTTAGTTTTGGGCCCGTTTGCCCATTCGGCCCAATTAGCTAAGAAATTGCTTGTTTTTATTCCTTTTCCCGTAAATATTTTAAATAAGTTTTTATGAGTTTAGCTTCGCATTTTGGTTAAATTTTGCACCAATGTGTAAAATTTTTCGAGATAATATCGGACACATTTCGGAGATTATTATCGGTATATTTTAGTCACATTTTCCGCTGCTCAGTAATTTTATTGTTCTTCAATTAAATTCAAACCAACGGGCGAATTTAATTTTAGGGTAATTTTATGTTTTAGAAAATCTTACAATATTGTTATCTTCGACCAACGTTGATGATATCAATATTATAACTGCTTAGTACATAAGTTAATCTGACGTATTTAATCAGTTTTACAATTACTTCTGTTAAATTTTGAACCAACGGGATAAATTTTTCGAGATGGGGAGATTAGAGATGCCTCTGAAAATTAGTATAAGGCTATTTAGTCACGTTTTTCGCTGCTAAGATATTAGTTGTCTCTTTAATTAATTTTGAACCAACGGGAGAAATTAATTAGAGATCAATTAAAGAGTTTTAGAAAATTTTATAATATTGCTATCTTCTAACCAACGTTGATGATATCAATATTATAATTGTTTAGTCCATAAGTCAATCTATATTATTTCTACTTTTTGCCCAACGATGATGTAGAATTAATGTAGAAAGTGATTGTATGTATTAATACTGACCAACGTTGTTTTAATACATGCAATTTTATGATAAGATATCAGTTTCATCTATTAAGTTATCTCACCAACTTTGTTTGTACATTTCAGATTTACTGAAAGAATTATGCACTAAGAAATACACTGGTGGTGGTATTAGAGAGCACATACTGAGCATGACAACCTTGGCAGATGAGCTTGCGTCAATGCATATGGTTCTTCAAGAATCATTTATCATTCAGACGATTTTAGCTTCTCTGCCAAGGGAGTTTGAGACCTTTGTCATCACCTGCAACATGATGACAGGTGTGGGGTCCATAGAAAAGCTTATTTACATGTGTGTGCAGGAGGAAGAAAGACTTAAGGCATCACGGAGGCACTAAATAATTAGCAAGAATGGGATTCCATATGAGTACAAATAAAGTTGTTTCAGAGTTATTTCAGAATTATTAGGTGTTTTATTTCACTTAGGTTATCTAATGTACTCCATATTCCTAATTTGCTAGAAATTTAATAAGCATTTCTCAGTTAGATGATGATGAATTGAATTGCTATTTTGAGATGGCAAATGTAAGATACTATTTTATAATAAGTATGTCGGTCTTGCATTCCGACAAGACAACCTATTATCTATTTTCAGTTTTGAGACTGTGAATGTTGTATCCAATGAGAATGAGAAAGATTCCTCATCTACAAATGTAAGTAGAAAGCGTAAGAATGTTCAATTTGACTCTTCGAAATTGTGGCATTGCAGATTAAACCACATTTCGAGGGAGGGAATAGATGGATTAGTCAAAGATGAAATTCTTGCGCCATTAGAACTCTCAGAATTAGATCAATGTGTGTGTTGATTAAAGTGTATTAAGACAATTATAAGTATAAAGATTAGAAAATCAGCACAATATAATAAGATCAGACCTTGGTGGGGAATATTGTGGGTGACAACGTATAGCCAAGTTCCAGGACCTTTTAGAAAGTCCCTACAGGAAAAGGCATAGTTGCCCAGTATTCCATACCAGGAGAGCCTCATTCAAATGGAGTGGCTGAATTAAGAAACCGTAACTTAATGATCATGATGAGCTACTCCACATTACCAATAAGATTATGGATGGAGGCGTTAAAACCGTCATTCATATTCTTAATCGAGTACCAATAAGTCGGTGCCTAAAAACACTGTATAAGTTATGACAAAGTATCTTCACTTAAGCATTTAAAGATGCGAGGTTGTCTAGTTGAGGCTAAAGTTCTTTAACCCAAATTTTAGGAAGATTAGAACCTAAGATAATCAGTTGCCATTCTATGGCCACCTAGAAAGATCGAAGGAACACTACTTTCATTGTCCTAACGGGCATACAAAGATCATGAGATCAGGGGGAGCAAGGTAAGCCCCTACTCCAACGTTCTAAGAACCATACTTTATGCTACCCGTTGCTGCTACACAAACGGTGTAAGACACCGCTGTGCCAGCACCTGTTGTTAGTATTTCTCTTGCCGATAATAAATAAGAATTTGGAACCTGTCCTTCAGGAGCCATTAGAACTACAAGTCGAGCATGAGAAGAACAATAGCAGCCCCATATGGCGCCAAACAATAAGAACATTAGAAGATCACAAAGAATTAGAAGATTAGTTACATCAGATAATTATGAAGGTTTATAAAACTGAATAGTATCATATGGAGGATGATCCCACCACATATGAACAATCTATGAGAAGCATGTTTTAGAAGTTATAAAGGATAAGATAAAATCAAGGAATCCCAATAATGTTTTGGGACTTAGCACATATTCCTAAAGGAGTCAAAACAGTAGACTGTAACGGGTCTACAAAGCAACAAGTGACTCCTAAAGGGAAAGTTAAGAGACATAAGGCACGACACGTGGCAAAAGGCTTTAAGTAATGAGACTCTCAATCTCATGTAAAGATTCTTTAGAATTCTAGTGGCGCTAGTAGCACACTAAGACTTAGAGTTACGTCAGATGGATGTAAAGACGGCACCCCTTAGTGGGGATCTACGATGAGATGTTTTACATGGCACAATCGAAAGGTTTTGCTGTGGAAAGAAAGAATATATGGGATGCCACCTAAAGAATCCCACTTATGGATCAGAATAAGTTTAAGACAATGCTATTAGTGATTTGATAATACAATTAGACATTTTAGGTTTAAGGCAAATGCAGAGGACAATTGCTTTTACGTGAAATATAAGAGTGCTAAATTCATCTTCTTAGTTCTATATGTGGATGATATTTTTGCTAGCAAGCAAGGATGTCGTCTACTAATGGAAACTAAGAAGTTCTTGTCCTCGCATTTTGACATGAAAGATTTTGATGAAGTCTCTTTTGTTCGGGATTGAGATTCATCGTGATAAGAAATAGAAGGGGTATTAGGACTGTCATATAAAGCGTACGTAGAAAAGATTCTTAAGAAAAACAGTATGCATAAGTGTAGTCTTTCACCTGCACCCATTGTCAAAGGGCAATAAGTATGGGAAACATCAGTGTCCTAAGTATCAGATCGAGCTCGAGTAAATGAGATCAGTATTTTATGCTTCAGCTGTCGGAAGCTTGCAATATACTCAAATTTTATGCTCGCCCTGACATAGTTATTGTTACCGGGTTACTTGGCAGATATCAGAAGAATCCAGATGTAGAACACTGGAAGTTAGTTAAGATAGTTCTGCATTATTTGCAGGGCACAAAGGCTTCATGTTAAGTTATAGTAAGACTGATTCGGATTATGCGGGGATGAATGAGAATCCACGTTAGGTTACATATTCACCCTTGCAAGTGGAGCTATGTGGTGGAAAAGCTCTAAACAAACCCTCGTCACGTCATCGACGATGTACGCTGAGTTTGTAGCATATGATGAGGCCTCGGGGTAGGTGAACTGACTTAAGAAGTTCTTACCCGGATTAAGAGTGGTAGACAGCATTGAGAAAACTACTTAAGTTATAATATGCTCACAACAATAGATCAAGTGACGCTGCCAAACACATTGACACTAAGTACCATGTTGTGAAGAACAAAGTTCGGGATCATGTCAAGAGTCTTAAGCATATAATTACAAAACAATATATTAGCGGATCCGCACACAAAAGGCCTACCACCCAACGTGTTAAGAAAACACGTAGCTAGCATGGGGTAAGGAAAAGCCTATGATTCCTGAACACTTAGGGCCCGTTAGTTAGAACTCTGGTTTCAAATTAGAGGGATGTATTGTAGCCGTCAAGTCCAACGGAAATTTTTCTGTGACGATGAAACGCGCTCTACGCATTTCTTTATAATGAGACGGAGCTAAGTGCTAAGAAATAAGTTAAGTATTTAAGTTGATATTAAGGTAAATTATTAGAAGAGATCAAGGGGGAGAATGTTAGTATTGATCTCCTCTCGGTTTGGACCCAACGGCCCACACCGGAACTCGGTCAACTCCCTGATCGCGGGAGCCCAACCCAACTAAGGGTTGGAGGGCCCCTGTCACGCTGCATATATAAGAGAGAGGTGGGGGCCAGGGCGCTGAAGACGATGTTCACCGCCGCCGGCTCTCCCACCGCTACCTTTAAGCCCTAGTCCGATCTCAGAGGAGTTGCAGCAAGTGACGGGAAGTCCTCCTCCGCCGCCACTGCATCAACCACGACTCCCTCGACGCCACTCCTCCGACACTGCGTCACCACCGCCGTCTCCTCACCGACGACCGATGGCGCACTCCGGCTCCTCTGCTCCTAAAGCCGATGGTCTGCACTCATCCCCTAACCTCCCTCTACTTTCAAGTGCACTGCTAGATGATGTATTAGGCTGTGTATCCTGCCATTCTACTCTTGTATTAGCATTGACTTGGTTAATGACACTGTTAGCGATCCTGTTTAAGTTATTCCAAATATAACACTTAACAGTAGCTTCTTCAATAACTGCCAAGGGGATTTCAAACAGTTGATCCTGCGCCTGTGTCTTTTTCTGGTTTCTTGTCAGACTTATCTTCATGCAACTCATGTAGGATTTCTAGTTTAGCCTTGTGGATGAGCTCTTTGACCTGACGCTCCCCAAATGTTGTGCTATCAGTTACTGTCATGGTCCTTGTGCCTTGGTCTTGGGTGGTCTGTAGCTGGGGCTTGCTGCGTGGGAACGCATTCTGCAGGATGTGTTCATACTGAGTGGCATGGAGCTGAATGGGGGGCGGGCCAGGCGGCCGCTCAGTACCTGTAGCCCTTTCCATGTACTCTTTAAACTTCTTTGCTGTTTTGTTGATTTCGTGCGATACTAATGTATGCATGGCTTCCTTCATTACTTTGTCTTGCGGAGCTGTTGCTGTGTCTTGTGTAGCGGTTGCTGCTGCTGCTGCAGGATCAGCAGCAGCATCTAACTTGAGCAGCTGCAGCGCTAGGAGGAGAATGCCTAAGGGTTGAATGGTCGCGTCCTTCATCATTTCTTTCTGGCCCAGCTTCAGCTTGGTGCTGTCCTTCATTTCTTCAATCTTGCTCTTTATTTTTTCAGTCTTCTTGTATACCTCCAGTTCAGCGATCTTTCTCGAGATCTCCTCAATCAAATTCCATTTTGCCGATTGAATTTCCTTTTTTCTTCTACGATCTTCCTTAGCCGCCAGCTGCTCATTCCCCTCTCCTTGACCTTGGGCAGGAAGCTCGAGATGCCATAGGATGTAGTAGAGAAACTCAAAGATTCTCAGCGGGTAGTAACTGATATGCACTGCCGCGATGTCGACGAAGATCACTTTGTTGAGCTGGGTCATCTCTAATAACACTGTGGAAGCTTCATGTGCAACAGCTCCAGCGTCCTCCGTGTCTGGTGCCACAATGGCGATGGATGCTGTTGATCTTGCTGTGGCTCCACAGATGTAGCCTCCCTCAGCTTTCTTCGTCCATTCTGCTAGCTTCCTCTTAAGGTAGTCGTCCCGGGTGGGAGGCTCGAAGAGGGCTGATTTGCATCGACGACCATAGTAATGCGACCCTGTTGCCGCCTCTTTGTCATCACCGTCTTCTGCTCCTTCACCGCCGTCTCCAGCAACAGCAGCAGCAGCAGATGGCATCATAGATGACGGGCCTGGTGCTGTCGCCTTCTCCTTGGTCGGGACCTCCACGCCGTACCTCATCCGCCGCTCACCGACGTCGCGTGCCCGGTCCTTGAGCACGCGCAGCTGGTTGGCTGCGCGGTGCTGTGCGACCATCTTCCGCAAGAACCAGGGAGTCCACAAGAGGTAGCGCCAGAGGCCGGTCTTGGCGAGGTTGATGTTGGGGTTGCCGCGGTACAGGTAGAGGTCGATGCAGTTGTTGCAGTCCTGGGCGAGCAGCCGGACTTGGCTCATCCACGTCCGGACCTGCTCGTCATGCACTCATGCTCGCCGGTGGGGGGCACCGTCCGGGTCAGGTGCAACAGGAAGCTGTTCATACTCTCCATCTCCTCCTTGATGAACTGCATGTCACCCCGGACGCCACCCAGCAGCGCGGCCTCGTTGCGGATGACGCCCAGCAGCGAGCTCACGGCGCCTGACGCGAGCTCGGCCATCGCTCTGGCCAAGGCAGCTTGCTTGTGTGTTGTTGTTCAGTTAGTTTAGCAGTGGTAGGCTGCCGTGCCTTGGGTTAACTTGTGGAGAACTGGAGATATGTTATATGTGCATGATGCATGCTGCTGCCTATGTGCAGGGATTTTCCTCCTTCGCGTGCTAGGCCAAGTCACGCATGGCAAAAGCAAAGTAGCAGGAGCTGATGCCTACCTTGTGATGAGCAGCTGCCCATATACCAAGACTCAGCTTGGTAATTCCCTTTTTTTCTCAACTTCAATTTTTAGCTCTAGCTTTGTCCTTCAAGCTTTTCAAATTGTAACCAAGCTTTCAAACCTTTTTTTAAAAAAAAAAACTTTGACCAAGTTTATAGAAAAATATATACATTACCATCTGCACGTTCAAATAATTTGATGTGGAAAGTTTCACTACTGGAAAACCCGACTTTGCCGACGCCCAGTTGTTTTGCCGACGCCAAGGCCACGGCAAAGGCAAAGACTCTTTCTTGCCGCCGCCCAAGTTTAGGCAGCGGCAAAGGCATGGCAGTCGGCAAAGACAGGCCTTTGCCGCCTGCCGACTAAGCGCCGGGCAAAGGATGCCTTTTGCCGACCGCGTACTAAGCAGCGGCAAAGAATTTTTTTTTTTTTGAATTTTGATTTCAAAATTTTTCAGTGATCATTCTAGATTGTATTGAATCATATTTTAAAATTTGAAACATTTTCATAACTTTTTTCCTATATTTCTTGAATTTATTTTGTTTACTTGCATTTTTCTCGAAAAAGTAAAAATTGAACCGTAGGTGCATGAAATAATGAAACCTAGCCATTCAAAAAATTATATTCATGTTAGGTAATGTATTTTGAGGCCCTATGCAGGAACTCACCTAAAAATTTTAACTCCTACTTCACGAAACATGGTTCTCCAATTGCGGAAGAAGTGTTATTTAATTATATAAAAATACAAACGAAGTCCGAAAATCACGAAACTTGGCGAGGTGTCATCCCATGGCATGTGGAGGCTGTGATAAAAAATTGAGAATGTTTCGAACAAGTTGTGACAACGGATGTATAAAACCCATACATCTCCTCACGTGATCACTTGTTGTTACATGTGGAGATGTCTGGGTTTTAGCCATCCGTCGTCAGAACTTGCTCGAAACATTCTCAATTTTTTATCACAGCCTCCACATGCCATGGGATCACACCTCGCCAAGTTTCGTGATTTTCGGACTTCGTTTGCATTTTATATAATTAAAAAACATTTCTTCTACAACTAAATAGTCATGTTTCGTGAATAATTCTTTCAAAACTTTAGGTGAGTGAATATAATTGGCCTTAATATACACTCTCAAACATGAATAAAATTTTTTGAGTGGCTACATTCCACTATTTTATACACCCGTAGTTCAATTTTGATTATCGAAAAAAATTCAAGTAAATGAATTAAATGAGCTAAATATAGCAAAATGTAATAAAAAAGTCTCAAATTTGAATATGTGCTTGTAAACAATATACTTGGACAACAGAAAAAGTTTGAATTTCAAAAGACTTCATCTTCTCATGCTTTTGAATTTGAAAGATTTAAAACAAAAAATAAAAAAAGTAAAAAAAAAAAGCTTTGCCGACTGCCCTTACTGGGCCAGTCGGCAAAGTGGCCGGCCCAACAAGGCCCAGGAGCCCAGGAGCCGACTCCTATAAATCGCGACTTAGGGTTTACAAGCCGCCACCCCGCCCCCTCCCTCGCCCGCCACCCCGCCACCCCCCCCTCGCCCGTCCCGCCTCCACGCCGCTCCCTCCTCCTCCAGCCTCCACGCCCGCCTCCCTCCTCCTCCATGGCGGCGCGCGGCCCCCTCCTCCTCCTCCTCCGGCGCGCAGCGGGATCCGGCGCGCGGCCTCCCTCCTCCTCCTCCGGCGAGCGGGCCCGGCCGGTGGAGCTCGGCCCGGGCGGCCATGGCGGCGCGCGGCCTTCCTCCTCCTCCTCCTCCGGCGTGCGGGTCCGGCCGGTGGAGCTCGGCCCGGGCGGCCATGGCAGCGGCGCGCGGCCTCCCTCCTCCTCCTCCTCCGGCGCGCAGCGGGATCCGGCGCGCGGCCTCCTCCTCCTCCTCCTCCGGCGAGCGGGCCCGGCCGGTGGAGCTCGGCCCGGCGGCCATGGCGGCGCGCGGCCTCCCTCCTCCTCCTCCTCCGGCGCGCAGGCGGGATCCGGCGCGCGGCCTCCGTCCTCCTCCTCCGGCGTGCGGGCCCGGCCGGTGGAGCTCGGCCCGGGCGGCCATGGCGGCGGCGCGCGGCCTCCCTCCTCCTCCTCCGCCGGCGCGCAGCGGGATCCGGCGCGCGGCCTCTCCCCGTCGTCCGGCGAGCGGGCCGGCCGGTGGAGCTCGGCCGGCGGCCATGGCGGCGCGCGGCCTCCCTCCTCCTCCTCCTCCGGCGAGCACTAGCACTAGCACGGCGACGGCGACGGCGGCGGTGGCGCGCCCCCGGCGATGGGCTTCGCGGGCGGAGATGGGCTCAAGCCCTTTTTTTTTTATTTATCCGAAAATGTTTGCCGATCGCCTAGTTGGCAGGTGGCAAAGGCCTTTGCCGCCTGCCGCCACCTGGCAGTCGGCAAAGGAGGTCTTTGCCGCCTTGGCCTTTGCCGCCTCCCCTTTGCCGCCTGCCACGTGGAATGCAGTCTGCAAAGGCCTTTGCCGACTGCATTCGGGCCTTTGCCGACTGCCTTCAGCAGGCGGCAAAGAACCGGTTTCCAGTAGTGTTTGGTGCCTATTTCTCAACTTCACAGTTTGGCAAAGGGAAGTAGTAAGCCCGACAGATGAGTTTACCGATTCAGACTGAAATCAGGTAATAAAGGACAACCTTTGGCCCTGCTTATGCTTTCAGGAGGAGACAGTACCTGATTCATTGCCCTGAGCTGCAATGCTTTGGAAGCTTCTATTCCACTTACAAGTCATGCATCATTCTCCCCCAGTCCATTGGAGGTTTCATCATTGGGAAGGACAGAAAGCTTTAGCTCTTGCCTGCGTAGTTTCCTTAAAATAAAGCACAATGAGAAGTTTATTTTGAACTAAAATGAGGTAGTATTCAATTTCAAAAAAAAAATGTGGTAGTATTCGATAGTAAATGTTAATCAAATTTTTTTTAAACTAAATGTGGTATTCGATTGTGAGCGTTGTAGCAATGAAATAATGACCGAAGGGAGATGATGATTTCTGCACGCTGATCAATATAGTCAACAGCAATGTAGATCTCCACTTCCCATATTGGTGGAACTTTTTCATGCAGATGTTAATGTTTCAGTAATCTCTTGAAGTTAATTTTCAGTCCTGTTCTTGTTCTTCTTTCATTTTTCCCTACCTTAGTGAAGGCTGCAGGCCGACCTTGTTGATGATGTATGTAGCTAGGGACCCGGTGGGTCTTTTTTTTTTTTTTGGTGTGGTCTTTGTAAACCTGCACACTGTAATTTGATGCTAAATCTCCATGTAACTTGTCACCAATTGTGCACCCTCTCTCCATCTTTAATAATTCTTTACGTATCCAGCAAAAGAAGGTTAGGAATGCCTTTGATCGCTGCCTCTGGCTCATTTGATCTCTGCTCTTTAGGTTTTGTGGAAATGTTAAGAGAGGCAACAGCTGATTCTTGGTCCTCTGTGTCTGTACGATTTAGCAGAGGAGTTCATTTCTTGTGTTCCATGAACAAGTCAGGACACGATTCCCCGTTGTCTGTTATACGATTCTGTCATTTTTCACACAAGCTTATAACTCATGAAAAGAAATCGTGTGCGCCCGTTTGCTGCTTTATTTGGCAAAATGGCATCAACGGGCTAACTAGCCCACCAAGCGAATGAATGAATCTTGAGCAAATTGGGTTTTAGGCCCTAAAAAAAGTTGCCTTTAGGTTTTTGGCCTAAATCTGGTCGAATTTGGGGATTTGGCCTTGAGTCCAAATTTTTTTGGGATTTTGGCCCAACCGTCAGTTCCGTCGATGTTTTTCGTCAAACAACCGTGGGCCCGAACGCGAAGGACCAAATTACCCCCGTCACCCCTTTCACTCGCGTCGTAGCCTTCTTCCCCGTTCCCGTCGCGCCGCGCGTACGACCGCGGATAGAAGCTGCAGGTGCGGCCCTTCCCAAACCCTAGAGGCGGTGCTGAAGGAGATGGAGAGCAACGGCGAGCCTCCGCCGGCGGATCCACTAGGTGCGACCCCTCCTCCGCGGCACAGCAGTGCGGCCCCCCTGGTTTCAGGGCTCTTCGCTCCCCACGCGATGCAGGCCGCCGCCGGGGGCCTGGGCGCCGGCCATGCGATCCAGGGCGCCGCGGGGCAGGTCGCGGCCTGGGGCCTGGGCGCCGGCCGTGCAACCCAGGGCGCCGCCGGCCGGGGGCCTGGGCGCCGGTCGTGCGACCCAGGGCGTCGTGGGGCAGGCCGCCGGCCTAGTGAGCAAGGGCGCCACTGGGCTCGTTCGTCGTCGATGGGGAGCAGCGCCATCATCCAGGCCAAGCTGGTGGCTGCAAATGTGCTGCAATACACACACATACACTTGACGTGCACGCATGACTTTTCACCTGTAGCTGTGCGCACACGAACCTACACAGCGCCATGGACTACGCGGAAGCAAACGGCTTGTTCTTCACGGAGGCCTCGGCCAAGATAGCACAGGACGTCAGAGAGCTGTTCTACGAGCTTGGCAAGTGCTCGCTGTCTCCGCTTCAGTTTCGTGAATTGTTATGCTGTCGTGCCGGTTACCTTGTTGTTGGTTAGCTAAGCTAACCATACATGTCTGTTCTTGTGCATTGCCAGCTGAAAGGCTGGTGAAGCTGAGGCCAAATCGCCACGCCGGAATGATCATGCACGACGGCCAGCCTAGCGGCGACGGCAGCAGGTGGCGCTTCTGCGCTCCGGGCTCCGGCTGACACTGTATTTGCAACAGCGAGTTATTGTCAAAATCAAGCAATAGAATTTTAGTGATGATACATATGCACTTCAAGTGTGGATTTATATGCCTCTGAAATGGTCATTATCAATGTCATGTGAAATTATATGGATTTTGGAAGATTTATGATAATATATAGCCTGATATGCATAGGAGTGTTTCATTTTCGTCCAAGGGTAAAATGGTCATTTTACCGTGGTGCTAACAACGTTAACCCTTCAAATGGACGGAAGGGCCAAAAACCCAAAAAAAATTCGACTCAGGGCCAAATTCCCAAATTCACCGAGATTTAGGCCAAGAACCTAAAGGCAACTTTTTTTAGGGCCAAAAACCCAATTTGCTCATGAATCTTTCGGATTCAGCCTCGATCGAGCAACACATGCATTGTGAGCCACTGTAGCAAGCAGAATATATAACAAAACCAAGCCCAGGCCCAGCAACATGGAGGATCAAGATCAAAAGTGCTGAAAATGGTACTGCTGATCGATCCAACACGGGCTGTTGGCTGATGGTTTCTGTATTAGCTTATGCTTTGTTTGTTGTGCGAGAAAAATATTATACTACGACCGACATTATACCATTGCTGATAAACCGGGCTAATAAGTGTGAATAGGGCTATACTACGGCCGCAGCGAATCCCTTGTACGGAACTGTCACTAATCTATGCAGCCCTGATCAAATGAGGCATGACGCATGAGGACCGCTATTAGAAATTCAGGCATGATTTTAAAGATGAGAGATCACATATGAGAAGGATTGCAAAGGAAAAAGAAAAAGATTGATACCACGCAAGATACAGACCAAGTTGATTAGTCCTAGCCACAGGCCCACTGCCGTAGTGCTCTGTTGGAGCCTTTGGATTTGGATGGCAGAGGATGGAGTACGTGTTGCATGCATCGCCATGTACGCCCAACAAACACGGTCGTCCCGGCCCACACATTCATTTTTGACCCGCAATGCATCATGCTAATGCATGATGGCCCCACTTGGTTCCGCTCCATCTGCATACCTGTGCACCCGTTAACTGTAAATCTCAACTGCCTTAATTATCGGCAGTCTTTGCTATGTATGTAGTACCAGGGTATAGTATCTACTATATGCTACTGTTTGACCCTCATCATCATGAATTTGTATCACATATGTGCATCTGTGTCTATTCAGAAATAGTCGCTGAAGTTGGTCCCCTCCAACAAGTCTCCGACCTTAGCCGGAGTTTTATTAGTTTCAAGTTTGTTCTTTCTAGTAAAGATTGTAATAGGCTAGTTCATGAATGTGCAAAATTGGTATCCCGCAACCATCTAGTGGAGAAGTGGCTTGTGCCTTGGTCGTGTTGATGTTGATTGTAACATGTTCACGATCAACCAATGAAGCTCTAAGGTTTTGATGGACCGTGCCGTCGACGTTATGTCGCGGCTCGTGGGGATGACTTGCTAGGTGCATAGGACAACGTACTGGGCCTCAACGTACTGGGCCTGGCTGGGCCGTGGCCCACGCCATGTGCCGTGTATGCTACTTTGCATGCACGTAGTACGGCCTGCAACCAGCTAGACCCACTACTAGTGTAGCTGCTTCGAATGATATACTTCGTGCGCGCATTTATCCAAAAACTACTTTTATTTGTTTGTCCTTTTGTCGTCTCAGCACAAGTATATATTGTTTTGAATGATGATGATGAGGTTGTCTGTGGAGCCTTAGGTCCTGTTCGGCTGGTAGAAAAGCTCTACAGATTTCTACAGATTCAATAGTCTTTGGTAAGATTTAAGCCAAATCTGCCGAAACTTGCCGGCCTTCTCGATCACTGAACAGGACCTTAGATGTATACGCTCAACGAATTCGCCGAGAATTTGTTTTAAAAAGATCTGAAACTTCAGGTTCCAAGGTCAAGCTCTTAGAGAAAGAAGAACAATAAAAGAATATAAGCAGGCTATACTCCCACCATAATTAAAATAAAGTCATTTTAGATATGATTTATAGCATAACAATGAGTGATTATTTTTCCCTGTTTGTGTTTATATTAAATAGGATTACAAGTCCTTTATCTTCTATTCAACAAACATTCACAGGGGCTAGGCGATTAGCGTGATGAGGCCTGAGGCAAGAGGGGCTAGCAGGTCCGGCCGAGTCCCAGCAACATGGAGGATACTCAAGATCAGATGTTCCCGATCCATCCACCCAATTAACTTTGTTTAGTTAGACAACGTTGCTCATGCATGTTTTGTCAAAAAAAAAAAAAAAAACAACGTTGCTCATGCATGCTCTTCGTTGGTCAAAGATGCTTGCACGCACCCAACTAGTAACATGCATGTCGCTCCCACACCACACGGCACCACACACCGCGGGAACCTGACGACGCATGTGAGTGACACGTGTCTGTGTCCTCTGCTCTGATTATTTTATACTTAGCAGCTTAGGCCTTATTTAGATGCTAAATTTTTTTCAACTTTGTTATTGTAGCACTTTTATTTGTATTTGATAATTAGTGTTCAATCATGGAATACCTAGGCTCAAAAAATTCATCTCCTCATTTGTAACTAAACTGTGCAATTAGTTTTTTTACGTAAATTTAATGTTGTATGCATACGTCTAAAAATTGATGTGATAGAGAGAGAGTAAAAACACTTTGAATTTGAGATGCATTGCCTTATTGCAAGGACCGGGCTTGAACAAATTAATTAATCAGGTGTATGTACTGTTCCATTTTCAACACACACAACACAAAGTATATGTACTCCTACTTAGCAGCAGCAGTGCACAGTTTGTAGCCTTTGGATGGGATGGAGTACGTGTGTTGCAAAGAGATGGCAACGGGTACGTACCCGATGGGTAGTGCTCACCCATACCCGCACCCGCTAGGCCTCTCCCGTACCCATACCCGCACCCGTACCCGCACACGGGTAGGAAAATAGTTCCATACCCGCACCCGGCGGGTAAACTCTACCTGACGGGTAACCCGTACCCGACAACATACCCGAGAATTACATATATATATCAAACATTCACATGCAAAAATAAATCATTCCAAGCTTCTAGCAAGTTATAATTTAATAAACATTCATATAATGACATCATTGCAACAAACTAAAAGAGTAACACACATTAGCATAGAAATATAGGCCAAATTTATGGGCCATATGGGCTAAAATGAGTCTAGGTTGGCTAGTTATTGACTTATTTCTACGGGTTTTTCATACCCGCGGGTACACGGGTATGGGTAGTATACACCCACACCCGTACCCGCATACCCGATGGGTATAAGATCGTGCCCACTAACGAACCCATGGGTACAAACTTCATCCCACACCCATGTTTTTTCCGGGTAAAACCCGCGGGTACGCGGGTATTACCCACCCGTTGCCATCTTTTTGCATGCATCGCCATGTAGGCCCGGCCCAACAACACATTTATTTTTGACCTGCCATGCAATTGCAATGTGCTCATGCATGATGACCCCACACTAGCTTGGTTCCGCTCCACAATGCACACTGTACTGTCTACTGTAGTACTGCGTACATGTTGTGCACCGTCGTTTTAACTGTAAATCTCAACTGCCTTATCACCAATCTATTATCTATGTACCTGAGGCTGAGTATATAGTATCTAGCTACTATCTTACTGTTTGACCCTCATCGTCATGCATATCTCTATCTCATCTCTCTTTTTTTTTTTTTTTTTTTTTTTGGAGATTACCTCTATCTCATCTGTGTGTGGCTATTCAGAAATAGTCTACTATTTGATCGTCGTCATCATCATCATCAATCATGCATCTCTATTGTGGCTGTTCGGAGATAGTGTCGAACTCTCGATCCTGCTGTCTCGACTTCAACAATATAATAATCCTCTCCTTCTAGCATATATAGTATATATAGTACTCCATTCCGATCCTAAGGTCTGACTTGAGACATTTTTTCCACCATAATATAATGGACGAGGAGGGGTTTGCTTTACCATATACGCTAGCTACTGTATTATGTGATTTGATGTCCTCTCAATATCTCTCATGAGAAGAGAGACCAAGAAAGATGGGCATCCAATCCAAGGCCTTGTTTAGTTGTCTCAAAAAGACTAGAAATATGACTCTCTCTCCATCACATCAAATGTTGTGTTGTATGCATGAAGCATTAAATGTTAGTAAAATAAATAACTAATCGCACGTTAGTTGTAAATCACGAGACGAATCTTTTGAGCCTAGTTAGCCATGATTGGATAATATTTGTCAAATACAAACGAAATCTTTATAAGACTTTTTGCGCTAAAATATCACCATCTATAAACAAGGCCAAAGAAAGAAAGATGGGCATTCAATCCAAGAATGAGAGGCCGGCAAACACATCCAACACTATCCAATCCAAGTAATTAATTTATTAATGAAGAAAAAAGGCATGTGACTTTGCATTTCTACCTCTCTATATATGCATGCAGGGAGGGGGACGCTGACATGCAGGCAGAGGCGGAGCTCCCCATTAGGCATGGTGTGGCAGCTGCCACACCTACCGCTGGCAGGTTCTAGGGAGCCCTGGTACTTCTCTGTTCTTCCTCCATTCCGGCATCTCCATGCGACAGCGTCTGGCCGTGTCCCGATTTCGCTTCACCGCAGCCGCTGCGTGCGAACCACCGTATCCGCCTCACGTCTTAGACAACCATAGCACGCCGCCGCCGCCTGCCATGGGCCAAGAGCTGTAGCCCGAGAAGGGCAGTGCTCATGCCCCTAAATTGCAGCTGGTGCATACCACTGCCAGCACAACTGACTGCCAGCCTGTTATTTCGGTGCCGTCGTATGCCAGCCTGCAAGATGAAGGTGAGCGCATGGAGGACGGGATCCAGGGTCAGGGGTAGGGGATGGTGGCAGCAAGGAACGGGTGAGGGAAGCTAGCTTTGGTTCCTGGCATGGCCATTACTGCATTCTGATTTGTTCACGTTGTTATTATCACATATAATCATCTAATTTGGGAATTTGATGCAGATGTCAATGTTTGTTAACACAACAATAATATGTTCGGCGGAGCTATATTATCATTAAAATATATTGTCCAATGTCTGCCACACCTAAATTTCCTGACGAGCTCCGCCACTGCATGCAGGGATGTAGCGTCCGGGGAACGGAAAAGGTTTTGCTGGATCGTGCCGTATGTCAGACGCGGTTCCTGGCGTTGGCATGCTAGCCGCACAACGTACTGGGCCTGGGCCTTGGCCCACGCCATATGTCGTGTACGCCCCCGATCCATTATGCATGCACGTACGGCCTGCTACCAACTAAGACCTAGGACTAGTAGCGAGTTTGAACGGTACTGTATAGTACTATGTTCAATTCTTCATGCGCGCTTTCCAAAAACAAAAACCACTTTTGTTTGTTTATCGTTTTCTCGTCACTCCATGTTGTGGTGGTGGTGGTGTGTGTGTGTGTGTGGGGGGGGGGGGGGGGGGGGTTGTGTGGGGTGGTGGGGGGGGGGGGGGACGTTTTAGTAAACATCACTTAAAACAGAGATTCTAGTTTTTGTACTAGTACAAAACTTGGTTTGTCCTTATTCTAGTTGAAATTTCAAGAGTCCAGCGAATTAGCCAAATAGTTTCACTAAGTGACTTATCAGAGAAACGTTTATTATGAAGGGAATCAAGATCTGAACTAAATTTCCTTGAGAATTTAGAACCCTATATATCAAACACGCCGTAAATGTGTATGATCAACCAATTTATTTAAGAATTTGACAAGTCTAGAACTTCCTGTTTCAAAGGCCAAGCTCATCTTACAAAAATATAAACGGGCTATATAAGATGCACCTTATGTGTTTAGGTGTGAAGGAGATAAGAGAAGTTTACAATTTTTGCATCCAGTTGATGCACATAATTCAAAAACGTATGTGAGAGAACGAGGTAGGCCGACTATTAATGATGTACTATGTTGCATGTGCAAACAACTAACTAGTTTTTATGTAATTAAGCTTTTATATGGATCTTAAATGATATGACAATATACAATGTTGGCTTTGTTACTAGTCATGCTCTTATACGTATTACATATGTTAACTATATACACATCATGTCCCAAACGGTCGAATTACCTCGAGTATCAACTATTGGTACGGTCGCCGTGACGACCTCTCTTTGCGTGCAGATTATATATTGTCACTCTTGGTCTCTTGCCCGCATGCGCCTGTTTGCTACGTCATTCGTGCAGTGGGGGAGACATACGGCTAGCCGTGATTGCAAGGATGTTACCGTGCTGTCCGGTCCAGTACACCTTCTCAAAGTAAATAATGGCACGTACTAGAGTGTTCACTCCTCTTCCTGTTGCAGGTTTGGCAGTCCAATAAGTTTGCCATGCAATTTGCATATAGTACAAGGGGTACACATTGAACTTTTATCATGCAGGGAGGACTAGAAAGTAAAAGACCTATTGGAGTCACACAAACTCCAAATTTTGTTGAAAAAAAAAGATCACCAATTCGAGAGAGAGAGAGAGAGAGAGAGAGAGAGAGATCACCATATATATGCATTAATGCACTAGATTCTACACATATACTAGTATATTCCTTGTTCTAATTGTGCAAGATTCTTCTCGATAGAACCCCTTTTTGTAAGCTTCCATTTGACTCTCATGGCCTTGTTTAGATGGCTAAAAATGTGAACTTAAATTTTTTCACCTGACATGTTAGCAACTTTCTTCATCCTCCTGTGTTCAAATTATTTCACCTGACATGTTTCAATGTTTCAAAGAAGACACAATTGCCCCTATTTATTGCACTTCAAAGAAGACACAACAGCTGCATGGAGGGTGAGGGTGAGGGTGAGGGTATAATCGTCCTGCATGGGACTCAATGCACTGTTGGGCTCAAATTATTTTAGGACCGAAATTTTTGCAGGCCAGAGTGAAATTATTTGCTGTTTAGTTGCAAAATTGCTAAAGTTAAAAAAAACCTAGCAATTTGAGGCCCAACTAAACAAGGCCCATATTGGTTTTAGTAGGACCCCTATATTACTTTTGTTTCATGCATGACTTCCACTTAGCATGTTGGGGGAATGCCAACGATGCTTTACTTATCTTGTTGCTGTTTTGATGTTGTGCATGCTATCAAGAAAGGTGACATACAAAGTCTTTATCGTACTTGTTGGCTTGTTGCATTGCATGGCCGGCCAGGGGGGGGGAAATGCATGTACCCATACTGTTGAGTTGTACATAAAGGAATCTTCCATGGTCATACAAACTCCAGATTTTATTGTTGTTGTTCTCTTATGCCCAGTTCTGAAATTTTATATGAATGAACCTCATTTGCTTGTTTTCCGTTCCACAAACCTATAGTCATATATATATATATATATATATATATATATATATATATATATATATATATATATATATATATATATATATATATATATATATATATATATATATATATATATATATATATATAGGGTCGAACTGGGCTTCCAATACTTATGGAGAGCCCGAGCCAACCCCTGCCATCCCAACCATTCAGTGCCGACATAATCCAGGGCCGACACGTGCAGGTGGGAGGTCCCCTCCGCACCCAATGCAGACTAGATGCGTAAATTTCTAGGCCGTACTACGTACAAACAGTTTTGTTGCGACGATTCATACAAACCGTGGTTGAGCGAATAAAAACACAGTTCGTTGATGCATAAAAACCTCTCTGTGAGCCGCCTGTTCCACCTGACACGAGCTGACGCATCTGACACATGCTGACATTGACACGTCCACTCTATTTTCTTTCGTTTTTTTGTGATAATTCCTTAAGAAAGCATCCGATTCAAAAACGGTTTTCACCATTGAATTTCTGACATTTTTGTGCACAATTGAAGATCCATTTTAAAAATATTTTCGAAAATTTCTGAGATTCAAAAAAATTGAAATTTGAATCATGCCACGGGATGCCCGATTGGATGCATATAGTCACTTACCAAAACTGCATACAAAAGTTTTTGGCACAAACGTTGCATAAAAAGTTTTTTGTTGAATGGATAAAAAATATTTTGATAATTTTAAAATTTGAATCATGCCATGAGAAGACCGATTGGATGTATATTGTCACGATCAAAATGCGAAAGAAAGTTTTAGCACCAACGTTGCGTAAAAATTAGGCATTAGGATGAATAGAAATTTATTTTGTTGATGCGTAAAAACCACTCCACTCATCTTGACTTCTCCTAGATTTATAAATTCAAAGAGGGCATTTGAGACCGCATAGACACAGGGAAGACACTCTCTTCTCCCATTTAAAATTTGAATTATGGCATTCGAAGGGCAATTTGATGCATGAATCACTTTTAGCATCATGCACAATGTACAGATGACAGAGTATAAACTTGTCCACACGGAGCATACAAACTGTACGCATGGCGCATAGAGATTTTGAACACAACCATCACCGAACTCATCTCATCTCCAACGAACACCAAGCAAAAAGAAAATTATCCAGCGAGGGGCATACCATCAAATCTCACATGATCCATCACACATGAAGCATAAAATTTTACATGGAGCATAAAAAATTACATTGGAGGTTCTTTAGTAAGCACGAAACTTCCAACCACTAATTCCAAGCATAGCATAATCGACACTGCTCAAAAAACATAAATTCCTAAAACTAGTGGTGCCATAATGCAGTCACCGTCCTCCACAATTTGAAGTATTCCAACAATGTCTATGGCATTATTCTAAAAATGCATAGAAAATGACAAGGGGCGATCAGCTAGAAGAGCAGAGCTTCTATGGCTCTCTATTTTCTTCTGGAAGATTCATTGTGCCGCGTACATGGACACCATGAGATCCTCAGCAAATCAGTTGTGACCAATCACCTGCAGCCAACAAATATGCATATAAATGAGCTCCATGTATAGGAATGTGCTTCGATAATGCATAGAAATTGTTCTGACAATGTATAAAAATAAGAATGAATAAATAACATGCAGTAAAACATTTCTGCAAGACATTTGCTTGCTCTTTCAAGATGTACGAAAAATAAAAGGATGAAACTGAACTGCATACAAAAACCTTGCAGCTAGAAGAAACAAGAGGCAAGCAAGCTCTATGGGCATTTCATCATGCATGCATAGCAAACGTGTATATTTGACCACTACAAACTACTAGTAGAAACAAAGAGGAGGGGAAAATGTTTTTCTACTAGCAAGAACAGCAACCTATAGCAGCAGGAAAAGGCATAAAAACATGTTACAGCGACAAGAAAGGCTTAAGAACATAGCATGCAAATCTAACTTAATAAGCATACAAAGGTCAGTGGAGGAGCGGCCGAATGTACATCAACGGATGGCATGGGGAGGCCAACAGTGTGGCGACGTACCGTATGTCATGGAGAAAGAGGCCGTTGTCCACGTTCCCACCGGCACCACAGCTCGCCCTAGCTCACCGCTGCCCACATGGGCTAGATGGAGCAGCCACCACCGCAGCTGCCTCGTTGTCCTGCACAAAAATCCGATTGTGATTTTAGGTGCATTCCAATAATACATAGAAATGTGCAGCAACAATGTATAAAAATATGCTCGATAATGCATAGAAATATGCTACGATAATTCAAGTGCAACAAGCAAAATTGTCTCTCGCTGATCTAGTTCACTCTTTGTATTCAAAATGACGGACACACGGATGGCACTAAAATGCATAAAAAACCTTACCGCTAGAAGAAACAAGCATAGCAAGCTCCATGGTCGTTTCATCATGCTTGCATATGCTCTAATAATGTATAAAAAACCTGTTCAAACAACGTTTACAATGCTACCCCAAATGATTTGCCTAGGGCCGCGGCATGCATATGAATCAAAATAAACAAATATTGCGGAGGCTTTCATCGGATCGGCCACCATGAGCATCAACCGGAAGTGGGCGCAAAGAAAAACATCTGCATAACCATGGCAAAATAAGAAGAAATTGCTAGCCATGACACATAACCATGTACATAAACCTCAAACTAACAATATCCATCACACATAAGGCACTGAAATTAACATGAAGGAGTATGAACTAGGTTGCATCAAAAACAAGGGGAAAATTGCTCCGGACATACCGCATGTGAACTCCGGACATACCGCATAAAGACCAGGAACATGTTTTTATGCATATTAACCCAAGCCGCACAGCCGCAAAATTGAATCAAAACCTAAAATTACATGCATAATATGGCATATAACCGTGGCACAAGATGCATAAAAATCAGGAAAAAAACTATTTACTGACTTCCATTGGCAGATCGCTGCATCTCAATGAGGCAAGAACAGGGCACCGTGGCGCACGCAAGGTGGATAGATGAGTTCGGCACTTCATGGCTTACCAAATGTCATGGAGCAAGCCAACTACTTCCCCCGATATCGCTGGAATATTCGTACATTGCAAACTCAATTCATGCATAAAAAGCTTTGCTTGCATTTATTCTCACCTCATTGGCCACTGGCTGAGGGTCGACGATGGATCCAATGGCAAGGGAGGTGGTGAAGGAAACAATGGATACAAACTGCATAGAGTATTCATTGCACACCGCATGAGCAATTGAGCATGAACTAACTTGCATAAAAATCGAGAAAAATATGAACACAAGCATTGATAGCTAGTAGAACATCAGCATATAGGATGCTAGTAGGGCATAAGACTAGTTAGGATGCGACAACAAACTGCTCGAAAAGAAAAATAAATTAGTGTGTGCCCATATGTATGAATAACTAGGAATGGACATATTCAATCTGTTCAAGTTCGAGCTTTTGGGCTTGAACGGGATTAGCTACATGTGTGCAGCAGTCCCAGACTAATCTTCCAAGACATGAGCTGATAGCATTGATAGCCAAATGATGCATCTAGACAATTCACACATGAAGGGAGGTGGCATACCTTGCTGCACTGAATGGAGTAGCCTTCAAATCTTTTGCATTGCCGGTGCGGGAGAAAGAACAGCATCACTCCGGGAGGATCCGGGCGGCGAGGAAGAGGAAAAAGGCACCGGCCATCGAGTGTTTCAAATTGCAGTCGATTCAATTGAGCACGAACAATGCCTCCTGCAGCAGTGACACATCAACCTTTATATGCATGGTGTCAAACAAAAATATGCATAGAAAAAACAAAAAAATCATAGTTTTAATCTCAATAGCTCACAGGCCATGCCTCTACCAATGTTTGAGCAGCAAAGAAACTATTATCTTGGACAGTATGCATAAAAATGTGGTGGCAACTGCAGCTGCTATGATAATGCATAAAAATAACACCTGCACAGAAAATTTATCCCAAAAATGCATCTAAACCTTATTCTCCATGCATCTAAACCTCCAGAACAGCAAGAAAATGAGCTTCTGCTGATGCAAACTAGTAATCATTCATCCAAAACAGATCACCAGTAGAGCATTTCATCTAAGACAGTTCTACAACGCATAAAAACCTATGCTTGCATGAAAAAGATGAACATTTCTACCTGACGCCGTCGCTGTGATGCCTCTGGGAAGGTGGAGGAAGGAGAACGGGTGCCACCGGTGGGGAAGGAGATCCCCTCCTCCGGCGACGGCGTGAGCCCCTCCTCCCGCCAGATCGGGCGAGAGCGCCCTCCTCCAGCGAGACGGAAGCAATGGCCGCCGGTGGGGGATGCCGCGCCGGTGGGGAGATGCTGCCGGATCTTCGAGGGGAGGGGCCCCGCGTCACATCCACCCGGCGGGCGCGCGGCCGCGGGGGTGGCGACGCAGCAGCGGCCGGGTCGAGGAGGTCGCGTGAGCCTCACCGTCGCCACCCAGATCGCGAAGGAGAGGGGAGCAGGGGCGCCGCCATCACGTCAGCGAGGGCCGCCGCGGATCAGAGAGGGGCCGCGCCCGCCGTCGCGTATCTGGGGACGTGGGGGAGGACACATCGCCGTCTTCATGGATCTTCGCCGGAGAAGGCAGGCCACGCGGAAGAGCGGCACCGTCAGGGGTTCCGCGCGGGAAGGGCCGCCGCCGCGCGCGGTGAGTGAGGCCGCCGCCGCCATGGCTCGAGCACCGGAGGACGGATCGAGCCGCGCCGGGAAGGGGAGGGGGCCGCCGGGGTGGTGCCGAGCTCGTTGCGCCTCGGGAGGGGAGAGGGGCCGCGCGCGGCCGGTGGGGAGCCGCCGCGTCCATCGATCCGGGGGACGGGGAGGGCCGCGCGACCATCGGAGCCGGTGGGGCGCCGGGCTTAGGGAGGAGGCCCGCACCGTCTTCGCACGAGAGTGCCGGGGTCGCTCCGTCGCTCGTCGGGGAGGGAAACACGCCGCTTGGGGAGGATAGAGGCCGATGCCCGCCGTCCCCGTCTCGCGCAGTCGGTGGAGAGGTGGATAGGCGGGTCGCGCCGCCGGTGAAGAGGCGGGGAGGAGCGGTGCCACGCCGCCGGATGGGGAGGTGCCGGTCGTGGCGGGCCGGGGCCGCCGTCGCCGTCCGGAGGTGAGGGAGAAGCCGGGCGGCGCCGATCCGTTGACGGTGGGGAGGGGCGCCGCGCCGGGCGGATGCGTCGCCACGACCCACGGGATGGAGCAGCGACTCCAGGACCGGCGGCCGCGAGTGGGAGGTGGGCAGCGGGCAGGGGCAACGATTAGGGTTTGGTGGTAGTATATATATGGCCCGAGAATTTGGGCCTGGTGGGCCGACGAATGGGCCGGTTCAGTTACACTGTTGTAACGTTTGTACGCGTAGTGAATAAAACCTTTATGCAATCGGGCAGTGAGTTGCGTGGCTGGCGGCGGGTTTCAAAATAATCGGGGCGCGTCCTATTTTTGAATCTGTCCGTACCGGAGGGGACCGTCAAAGCGCTGACGTCGCTGGCACCAGGGACAGGCCGCATCATGTGGGTCGGGGTGGGATTCGGTCAAGCTGGTTGCACCGGACCAAAAAAAGGCAGGTTTGGGCTGGGGCTCTCCATTCCATATTGGAAGCCCAGGGCTCTATATATATATATATATATATATATATATATATATATATATATATATATATATATATAGTCAACGTAGAGTATGAGTGGAGATGATATGTTATTGTTACAAGAGGTTAAAATAAAGCCACCATGTTTGCTAAGAAGAGGACCTAAAAATTACAAGATTGATCGACAAAAACAGAAAAGATTATGCACCGCCGATTTTAATGATCATCTATCAGTCCAATTAAAAGTTATGCATTGGCGATGTGTGTAGTATCTCCGAATTTGAAACGGGAAAAGATCAGTAAAAAACGAAGCCCTCTTAATTTGCAAATCAGTCAACTTTTGCACCGGCACACACAATAGTGGAAACACAAGAAAAAGGATTTGACTCAAGATCATCATTAACCAAAACGTGATCAACTTGCCTCATTGCTGAAGGATATACTAATTTCTCACTCCAAATCTAAACAAATTTATTTGCATAGTTACAAGTACCAATCAAATATATTATAGTTACAAACATATATAAATATAAAAATGGGATGAGAGGAGGTTGAGAAACTTCTACACAGCTCAAAGTTAGATCTTACCTCCTCTAATTCTTTTCCAATAGTGTTGCCACTTGGCAAGTAGCTAGTCAAGTGGACCATTTGCCGTTGGTTTGGCATTAAACGAATACATGCTGGGCCTTGTTTAGATACCAAAATTGGCCATCAAATTCACTATGCAGAATTTATTCCCCTAAATCACATCAAAATCGCCGCACACGTCATGGAGTACTAAATGTAGATGAAATCAAAAACTAATTGTACAGTTTGGTTGTATTTTACGAGATGAATATTTTGAGCCTAATTAGTCAAAGTTTGAACAATTTTTACCAGATACAAACGAAATCTTCTGATCGATTTGACGTGTCACTGTATGTGGCACTGTGCAGAGTGCCAACTCGGGCCGGAGCTAAACAAGGCCCAACACTGAAACCATCCAAATGTAGATTGCATCGGTGACGATGATTTTTCACTGGCATCAGTTGATGATACGGTTGTCATGCCATATATCCACGTCATGCCAAGCCGTGGCCCCCACAGCTCCGGTGCCGAAGCCAAAGCCTCTCAGACAAATTAAAGTCACACAAATCATGGCCCAGGAAGTGTGCGAAAAACGGCTCCGACTCCGGCTCCTCTCCTTCACGACCAAGCGTTCCTCGATCGTTGCTGTTGCGTTGCGTTCGGTGGCTCCCTGGCGGACACACACCCGATCCAAGCAGAGATGATCCACACGACGACCACAAGCAGTGACCTGCATCTGCATTGCCTGGTGAGGAAGCAGTAGCTTAGCTACCAGTACTAGAGTAATAGAGCTGTCTGGGGAGTGGGGGAAGATACCATTAGCATTGTTTAAGCCCATGAGGGAACAAAAAGAAACGGCTCACCAGATCAGGATCCAAACACACACAAACACAACACATCGGATCCCCAGACGAGGAGGACGACCCTGGAACGAGCTCCACACAGTACCTCCACACGGCACCAGCTCAGGACGCACGCACACGCACACGCACACGCACGCCCTTGATGGGCGCTCTCCCTGACAGCAAATCACTAAACAATCATCAGCACCCAGATGCCATCGACTGAGCACACGGTTAGTTCTGCTTGACAGAAAGGTTAGCAGACACCAAACCAAACAAAACTCACGAGGTCAGAAGAAAGCGAGCGAGAGAGAGAGAGAGAGGTGGAGACTGAAGTGAGTGAAGAGAGAGAGAGAGAGAGAGAGTGAAGAGAGAGAGAGAGAGAGAGAGAGGTGGAGACTGAAGTGAGTGAAAGCTGCTGCTATTGCTGATGCACCCACTCGTGCAACACCTCCTTTATTTTACTGGTTACTCCTACTGTACATGCTTGGCTTCCTTGCACGGCTGCACCGCACGTCCGCACGCCTTGCACGGCTGCACCGCACGTCCGCACGCCTTGCAGGGAGGACGACGACAGTGGAACAATTCTTGGAGCTACGTGTAACGTCCCGCCCCTCCTTGCCGTCAAAAAAAACGTCCCGCCCCTCCGAGGCCGGGCCCGCTTACACCTGGTCGCTTAACTAGGACATAGACTGCCCTCACAGACCAACACTAATCTTTTCTCGCGCACTTTGTCCTCACTCATGCGCACCCGGGAAGATTTCCTGGCCGGTCACCCATCGCTCCAGTGCCAAGACGCTTAACTTTGAGTTTTTTTAGAAGATGGGCTTCCTGGAAAAGAAGTTTCGCAACTGTTGATATGAAGATCCCGTTAATCCCGTTAAGCCCTACGGGATGTTACATTCTCACCCTTTAGGAGACCGACGTCCCGTCGGTCAACCCTGTGCCAGAACGTTCCCTTTGGCCACGTCCGTGTGTCCAGGCCGCCGCATGTGCCATGCCGTGTGACCACTCCGGATCCACACCGGCCCATGCGCACCATGCTCGCAAGAATCGACACACGTGCCCGTGAAACCGCAAGGGTCGGCTCTGATACCATCTGTAACGTCCCGCCCCTCCGAGGCCGGGCCCGCTTACACCTGGCCGCTTAACTAGGACATAGACGCCCTCACGTACCAACACTAGTCTTTTCTCGCGCACTTTGTCCTCACTCATGCGCACCCGGAAGTACTTCCTGGCGGTCACCCATCGCTCCGGCCAAGCACGCTTAACTTTGGAGTTTTTTAGAAGATGGGCTTCCGGAAAAGAAGTTGCAACTTGTTGATATGAAACATCCTCAAATTCCGCGATGGGAATTTCACAGATTCGAGGGTAACACGACAGATAGAATCCATCATATTACAATAGTTCAGCTGTTACCATTCCATACATCGTCTCAAGAAAATAAAATAGTACGGGATTACAATAATTTATTACATCGCCACATTGGCGGAATCAACTGAAAAGTAAACATCCGGAACAGCTGAAGGTAGAAGCGGAAGCATCAACACGATCTCCGAACACTTGAGCGTAGGAACGACACCCACTAATCCTCATAGCTATCATCATCATAGTCGTACTCGTCCTCATTACCTGTTTATCCAAAGTATCAGTACGAATTGTACTGGCCACATTCCCACCCTATGCTTATTTGTGGAATTGGATGCAATAAAAGTAAATACAGGATATAACAAGGGAACCTATAAAGCCGGGGTTTCCTATGCATAGTGACCAAGTTAAATATATATAGTTGGTCAACTTTTATCCATTCCCAAAACCATCCTCCGTCCCAACCATACCACACACCTCACACCACACACCCCTTCCACGCCACGCGTGGTCGACATGAACGACTCCCTCTCGTCATGCCTCGCCGGCCACAACCTCCCAAGGTTCACACGGAATCGGTCCCAACCACACGCACTCATCCGTAAAGATAGAAGACTCCTCTCCTAGTCCAAGAAGCATCACACGGGACTTGGTCCATAGCCGACAAGTCGGCATATGTATCGATCGATCAACCATACACTCTGCAGAGGTTTCACTAATCCACAAGATAGCCATCATCGATGCTGATCATCATCTAGGCAGATACCGATCGCCATAAGCCTAGAACGAATACCATCCTGCCACTCGGCCCTGGCCGCCGAGACTGTGGGACATAGTACCAGGCCAAAGGGGTCACTATGTTGGTTAAGGAGGGTGTGAGCACTCTCGGCCCGTACCTCCCGACACATTCCGCTTTACTTCCAACAGTAATGGCATTCGTCCCACCAAATGGTTAGACCGTCTCCCCTCCCATTGGAGAGCGAGTGGAAAGTAAGGCGTCCAATGATCCGGTTACTAGCCCTCAAGTCCTTAGGTATTGGCCGAACAGTGATATCTCCCCGTATGGGCTAATCTTTACCGTGCTTTGCCACGGCACCCCCTTTCCAAGGCTCCACCCCAAGGAGCTCACACCAAGGACACCTCAATCCAAACCGGTTACCCGCCACAGTACTCACAAGGCGGGGATACCCAGCCGTATCCCTCGGCAAGACTCGCTCAAAGCTCGTCGTGATCCCCGCTCGCCGACTCAACCCTCACCACTCACCCAAGACTCACGCAGCACGCTCTCCATGATCCAACCATAATATCCCCCGCATAATCTCCGTGCCCACCACGCCTCACATCACGTATATAAAGCGTAGTAGAAGTAACACGAGAGCAAAAGGTAGTAAGCGCAAGTCTAGCCTAACAAATGGTAGCAGGGGTGATAGTCGAATCAAGGCGGGGCCGAACAAGTATAAATACTACCATGCAACCTATCACAGAATATAAATGTATTGCGTAAAGTAAAGTGTATTGCAATGCGTAATGGGATCTAAGAAAGTGGATGGGATGTGGCACCTCCGTCGTCGTCGCCTAAGTCCTCCCGGTACTCGTAGTCGTCCCGGTCAAACTCCCGCTCCTCGTCCGGCTCTGAAACGGTTATTTAATAGTCGCGTCAGCGACTCCTATAGAGTTCACAAATAAGCAAATAAAATATGGAAGAACCAAACGCACTCAAACATAGCTTCAAATTATTGTGCTCGATTTACTGAAAATTTCGGTACCTTGATTGTATTTTTTGGAGCTACGGTGAATTAGTTATGAATTTCTTGAAACATATTTAAGAAAATATTAAACAAAGGGTTAATTAAATAGGGACACGTGGCATCACAGGGACCCGCCACGTGTCACAGAGGGGGCGGCTGACTGGACAGACGATGCTGACGTGGCACACGACGTGGATGGTGACGTGGCCGATGATGTCAGCATTGCTGACGTCACTGCTGACGTCATGGTTGACCAGGTCAACGACCCAATGGGCCGAAAATGGGCCGTAAATGGGCCTTCAGCGGGCACAAGGCGGACCGGGCGGGCCGGGCCCAACACGTGGCGCAACGTGGGGCCGCCACGTGGCGTCTCGGGTCCGAGCCGGCCGAGGCGCACGGCGCGGCTCACGGTGGGCGGCGGCGGTGGGGCACCACGCCCGCGGCTCGGTCCACCGAGCACCGGTTCACGGAGAAACGCGTGGGCTCACGGGTTTACGGGGTTCGGCGTATGGTGGATCGGACACGTGGACCCACCCGCCGTGGCTCGGTCCACATGGACCCGTCCACACGCCCGGCGCCGCTGTTCCCATCCCCATCTTCATCCCTTCGCCGCCCCGTCACCCGCGGCCAAGGGTGGACGGCGGCGGCACGGCGGCGCGTCTCGCGGCTGGGCGGCGCTCCGGTCTCGCGGCGAGCGCCCGGCTCCGCGGCGCCAAGGCGAGCTCGTAGGTTAGGGTTTTGGGCGGCTCGGCGTGTCCCGTGGCCGGCGGCGAGTGCGGCCATACCACGGCGGCGGCGTTCCACGGCGGCATCAAAGGCCGCCTTGAGCTCGATTCGACGCACAAGGATTGCAATTGGCGCCTCAAGACACCTTCTCGGCTTCGACGGTGAAGCCTTTATTGCACGCGGCGCTTCCAACCACGGCGGCGGCGCACGGGGTGCACGGCGGCGCGCGGCGGAGTACGACGCGGCGTGCTCCTCCTCCTCCAGGGGCGCTGCGGCGTGCAGCGGGCCGCGGCGCGGCTCGACGGCGTCCCCTCGGCAAGCGAGGTGACCGGAGCCGGCCGGCGCAAGGGCGCCACGGTGGCGTCCCCAGGACGTCCCGTGCGGCCTCAGCCTCTGGCGGCGAGGCACGGCGGTGCTCCCACGGGGGTGTGCTCCCACATGGCCCCCGGGGTCCGGTGTGTCCAAGTCGGCCGGTGATGGCCGGAACGGTGGCGCGCTCCGCGGCTTGGCGTGGCCACGGCGCGGCGGGCATGGAGGTCGGGATGGCGGCGTATGGTGGCGCCGCACACGGTGGCCAGGGCTGGTCCATGCTTGTGTTGTGCGTGTGTCCAAGGGGCCGGCAGTGGCCCTCGACCTCCGCGCCGAAGCGCCATGGTCGGGAGTAGCAAGGCGAGGTTGGACTCGGGGATGGCGAGCTCACCGGCGCGGTAGTGGACGTCGGGGGTACGGGCGGCGCTTGCGGTTTGTGGCACGGCTCGCGGTACGGCGTGGCGAAGCGAACGGCGACGGCAGCTCCCCGGCGACGCCCTCCTTCTCCCCGCGGCGGCGCACGGCTCCTTCTTCCTCCCCGGCGGCGGCTGCTCCTCCCCGCCTTCTTCTTCTCCGTTCTAGCGGTCTAGTGTGGTTTGGTGGAAGCCGCGGCGGCGGCGCGGTTGGAGAAACCCTACGGGCGCGGGGCTCGGGTTCTTATAGGTGGCGGCGTGAGGCCATGGGCGAGGGCGTTCATCCTCGGCGTCCGTGCCACCGGACGACCGAGGGGCGTTGGCGCCTTGGTGGGGCTCGGGCGCGGCCGAGAGACGGCGCTCCGCGTCCACCTTCGCGGCCAAGGCACCGGTAGTGGGGGCAGCAAGGACGGTGTCGAGGCGTGGCCGTTGCGCGCGGGAGAGCGAAGTTGCCCACGGCGCGGCGCGCTCGACACGCTTGTCGGCTCCAGCCGCTCCGTCGACGTGGAGGCACCTAGGCCTAGCATTCAAACGCAAAGGATCCGAGGCGGAGGTGGATAAGCACGGCGGCGGCGAGATTCTTCCGCTCGGCGAAAAGTAGAGAGAGAAGAGAAACGAGGGGCGGCCGTGCGGAGCATATGACGGGTGGGCCTCGCGTGGGGTCGCTTCGTCGGCCGGCAGTGGCGGCGCGGCTGTCCGTCGCCTTTGCGTCGCTCCGAGCGGGCCGGCGAGAGGAAAGAGAGGAGTGGGCCGGGCGGCTGGTTGGGCCGTTGTGCCGGTCCGCGAAGAAAAGGGAAAAAGGGAGGGAGAGGAGAGATGGGCCAGCGGGCGGTTTCGGGCGGAAATTGCTTTCGGCTTTGTTTTCCTTTTTCTTTTCTCTTTTCTTTTTCCCGTTTTCATTTCTTTAACCCATGAGCCATGAGTAGCATATTCATGGGAGTCATAGGTAGTCATAGGCTTAGTTGGAATATTATTTCCAATAACATAGTAGGTGTGTTCATATTTATTTATAAACATGATAAATAAATATGACTTTGAGTTGATTTGATTTGAGCAAACAAAAGAACCAATAACTCCAACTCAAACTTGAATTAAATTGCATGATGAAAATAACAACTAATGCAAACTCCGGGTTAATCTAGGTGGGGTTTTTGGGTTGCAACTACATGGCACATCACCACTCATGGGTTTTTGACAAAAAATTTTGTAACTCAGATTTTTGGGATGTTACAGTCCTACCCCCTTACGAGAATCTCGTCCTCGAGATTTAAAAATGTAACTTACCCGTCGAAGAGGTAGGGGTATATGGCACGAAGTTCTGACTCCTTCTCCCATGTGGCTTCTCTTTCTGTGTGGTTGCTCCACTGAACCTTGCACATAGGAATGGACTTGCTTCTGGTTTCTTTGGTGTCCCATCCCAGAATCTTGATCGGGTGTTCTTTGTACTCGAGTGAGTCTTGCACATCTAGCACGTCGGTGGTCACGTGTTGTTGCTCTGGCAGCTTCAGACACTTGCGTAGTTGTGACACATGGAAGACGGGATGCACTCCCGCCAACTCTGGAGGTAGTTCAAGCTTGTATGCAAGCTTCCCAATTCTCTCAATGATCGGATAGGGGCCTATGTATCTTGGAGCAAGCTTCCCTTTCACATGGAACCGGACGGTACCACGAAGCGGAGACACTTTGAGGTAGACGGGGTCTCCCACTTCAAATTCAAGGTCTCTACGCCTTTTGTCAGCATAACTCTTCTGTCGGCTCTGAGCGGCTTTTAGATTGGCTTGAACTTGAGCAACACCCTCTTCGGCTTGTTTGATCTTGTCGGCTCCATGAAAGACTCTTTCACCAGGTTGTGACCACATAAGCGGAGTGTTGCAGGGTCTCCCATACAAAGCTTCAAATGGTGGCATCTTAATGCTGGCTTGGTAGCTATTGTTGTAGGAGAATTCTCGCATGTGGTAGGCTCTTCTCCCAATCGGTCCCATGTTGCGGACACGGGCTCTAAGCATATCTTCCCGAATTTGGTTCACCCTTTCGTCCGGCCATCGGTCCGAGGATGGTAAGCCGTACTATAATCGAGCTTAGTCCCAATGGATCTATGCATCTCGCGCCGAAACGAGACATGAACAAGGATCCGCGATCGATACGATGCTTTTAGGGGCACCATGCAAGCGGAGAATTTCCTTGATGTAGAGATCGGCTAACCATTCCGCTCGGATTGTTTCTTTGACAGGCAAGAAATGAGCGACTTTAGTCAAGCGATCAACTATCACCAATATGGCATTGTTTCCATGCGTGGAGCGAGGCAACCCTACAATGAAATCCATGGATATGTCTTCCCACTTCCATTCAGGAACATCAAGGGGCTTTAGCAAACCCGCGGGTCTCTTGTGTTCGGCCTTGACTCTGTTACAGATGTCACATCGGGCCACATGTCCCGCAATGTCTGCTTTCATGCTCTTCCACCAGAAGTGCTTCCTGAGGTCACGATACATTTTCACGCAACCAGGGTGAATGCGGTATTTGGAATCATGTGCTTCGATAGAATCTCCGCTCGCAAAGCCGGATCGGAGGGCACACAAATTCCGTCATTGCACCGAGGGCTCCTTGTTCGTCTTCTCGAATTCGGGGTTATACCCACGCTCCATCGACCACGGATGCGCCGCAGTCCTTACATTCTTTTTGGGCTTCACGGATGCGATCAGTGAGGTTGTACTGGATGCGGAGCTCATTTAGCAGGCCATGAGGTACTATTTCAAGCTGAAAGTCCTCAAACTCCTGTTTAAGCTCAGGTGGCACGGATTCTGAGATCAGGGTGTGGCAGTAGCTCTTGCGACTGAGAGCATCGGCAACTACATTGGCTTTCCCCGGATGGTAGTGTATTTCGAGGTCATAGTCTTTGATGAGCTCTAACCATCGGCGCTGCCTCATGTTCAAGTCTTCTTGAGTAAAGAAGTACTTCAAGCTCTTGTGATCGCATAGATATCACACTTGTTGCCAATCAAGTAATGCCTCCAGATCTTCGAGCATGAACGACGGCGGCTAGCTCGAGATCATGGGTAGGATAACGTTGTTCGTGGTCTTTCACTGGCGAGAAGCATAAGCAATGACTTTACCATTCTGCATCAGCACGCAACCGAGTCCTTGACGGGAGGCGTCACAATAGACTACAAAGTCCTTGCTGATATCTGGTAATGCCAGTACCGGGGTGGTGGTCAATCTTTCTTTCAGAGTTTGGAAGCTTTGTTCGCACTCAGGCGTCCACTCAAACTCCTTAGTCTTCTTCAAGAGGTTGGTCATAGGGCGAGCTATCTTGGAGAAGTTCTCGATGAATCGGCGATAATATCCACCAATCCCAAGAAACTCCCGACTTCGGTCACGAACGGGGTTGTTCCCATTCTTTCACGGCTTCAATCTTGGCGGGGTCTACAAGAAACACCATCGGTGAAAGCACATGACCCAAAAAGGCTACTTCCTCAAGCCGTAATTCACACTTGCTAAACTTGGCATATAGGTGGTGTAGGCTCAATCTCTCGAGCACTGTTCTCAGATGTTCTTCATGCTCTTCAAGGTGGCGAGTAGATAAGGATGTCATCAATGAATACCACGACGAACTTGTCGAGCACATCCATGAATACCTTATTCATCATGTTCATGAAGTAGGCGGGAGCATTTGTGAGTCCGAAGGACACCACCGTGCACTCATACCGGCCATATCGGGTGACAAAGGCAGTCTTAGGAATGTCTTCCTCCCGGATCTTCATCTCGTGATAACCCGATCCGAGATCAATCTTGGAGAAGTACTTGGCACCTCTCAACCGATCCAAGAAATCATCTATCCTTGGCGGGGGTACTTGTTCTTGATGGTGACGGCATTCAGATTACGATAATCGATGCACATCCTCATTGAGCCATCTTTCTTCTTCACGAACAAGACAGGAGATCCCCAGGGAGAAGCACTGGGTCGAATGTAGCCTTTATCAGAGAGCTCCTTCAACTGCTTCTTGAGCTCATCTAGCTCATCTACTGACATGCGGTAGGGTCGCTTAGCAATGGGACCCGTACTAGGCATGAGGTCGATGACGAATTCCACATCACGGTCGGGGGCATTCTGGTAATTCCTCGGGGAAAACATCGGCATAGTCCTCACCACGGGCACATCATCTACTGTCTTGGGTTCTTTTTTGGCTTCGGGTTTGGTTGCTAGGGCACATAGGAGGTTGGCTAACTATTTGTCATGCGGGGGTAGGCATCTAACGGCTTGGCCACTAGGATGGGTTATCTCAGTACGTATGCGGGTGAGCAAGATATGACTCCTCGGTGTTTGGTTAACCAATCCATCCCTAGGATAACATCTAGACGGGTGGAGGGTAGTAGGGTGAGGTTGGCTAGAAAGGTAAGACCCTCAATGGTGAGTTTCACTCCCTTGCATAGGTGGGTACTCTTGAGTTCTCCTAGGGGCGAGCCGGTAATGATAGGTTCTCTACGGGGAGTAATCGGTATGTTATGCTCTCTAGCGTACTTAGCGTGATATGTAAGAACAAGTAGCTCCAGAATCAAAAAGTACGGAAGCTTTTGCACCATGTACTAAAAACATACCGTACACCACGTCCGGGGCAGCTCGAGCATCTTCTCATCGGGTGAGTGAGACGACCTCGCGGGGGCGTGGCACGGTGCCGAGTGTTCGAGCTCCGGGGTAGCGGCCTTCGGGGGACAGTTCATGACCTTGTGACCCGGCTGTCCGCAACCATAGCAAGTAGGGCCCATACCGCCCGTTGGGGTTGTCGCGGGAGCCCTCCAATTCTTTTGTTCAGCGCGGGACGACCAGCGCGCAGAGCGGTTCCCCGCGGGGCGGTTCACCATCGGGTTGCTCGCGAGGGTAGTTGTTGGTGTAGTTACCCCCACCACGACCACCGCAGCGCGCGCAAAGTTCGAGTGTTGCGGTAGCGGCCTTGCACAGGGGCCTCTTTGCGGCGCTTCTGAGGGGGAGCGCGAGAGGATCCTTCAGGACGACGCTTCCTCTCTTTCTTGTCACGCAGAGCGTCTGCTTCCATGCGATCCTTCTCAATGTTCATGCAACGGTCAATGAGCTCTCTCAGTGTACGGCTCTCTGGTGCACCAGAGAGGGCCAGCTTGATGCGGGTACTCAGACCTTCACGGTAGTAGTACATCTTCTCATTCTCATCAGTAGCACACGCGGGTGGGGCATAGCGCGGCGGGTTGGTAAAGCGGTTGGTGTACTCATGAACCCTCTCATTGTGGATCATAGTGACGTTGCGGAACTCCTTCTCCTTGGCCTTCATGGCGCCCTTAGGGATGAAGAATTCGCGGAACTCCTCCACGAACTCATCCCACGAGATGTTGGCGGGGTCCTCGTGGGATTCGCGAGGCCGTCCCACCACGAGCGACCTCCACCTACAAGCCGGTGGGCAGCAATCCCAACGCACTCCTCATCGGTGCGGGTAGTGAGATCAAGCTTCTTCTCGATTTCCTTCGGCCAATCATCGGCAACCATTGGGTCCGCATTCGGACCATCAAAGGTGGGGGGACGCAGCTTCAGAAATCCCTCCAGCTTCCGCTGAAAGTCCTCGGGCGGACCACCATGGCGGCGGTTGGCACCATTGACCAGAGCGGCAAGAAGCTGAGTCTGCTGCGCCATGACCTCAGCTAGGTTCGGCGGTGGTGGTGGTGGAGCATTGCCGCCTCCACCTCCAGGGGGAACCGCCTGCCCACCTCCTCCACCTGGCACTTCCTCTCCGCCTCCACCAGGCGCATTCTCAGCTGGAATTTCTTCACCCTCATTGTTGACGGGAGGCGGGGTCACTTCACGACGGTCATCACCGCCCAGGTTGAGATCGCGGCCGCGACCACGCCCACGGCCACGACCACGTCCACGGGCACGACCACGGGCACCACGTCCCAGGGCTGGCCCGGGGGACGGTGGGCGGCGCTCAAGGCGAGCTGAACGACGGGTTGACATCTGTGACACGGCCATAAGAGTTTAGTACCCATAGTACAATATTATATAGTTCAATAGAATTAATTGATTTCAACAATTTAAGGGAAAAACATTTGTTCTATCCAACACTCATGCAAAGAAGCAATAAAAACCATAAGAAGCGATAAAATCCGATCACTCATTACATGGGTGGAATAAAATATTATGACATAGTAATAATAGCGCGACGGGGGTTCGTTCTACGCATGGTAACTCATGGGGGTACATCTTAACTCATACTACTCATGGGGGTACATCATGACAACTCATGTCTCACACGACTCATGACTGGTGGCTACTCAGCTATGATAGAACATGATACTTGACCACGCAGGTCCGACACACTCACACCTACTCCTGGTGGTGAACGGCCGACGGAACGCGCTCGCGTAAACTCTTATCTCTCGTCCCGGTCTTGCGCGCGCGCTGACGTAGGCGAGAGCCTCGGCGTGCTCGTCGGTGGGCTTCACTCCGGCGAGCCTGCGGGCGGTCCTTGAAGTTCGAGTCGACTCGCCGAGCTTGAACGTCTCCTTGTGAGGCCGCACGCGCTTGTGTGGGGGCAAACCGCCTCAACTTCTTCGAGCTCCCCGAGTCGCTTCTTGTCCGACATGGCCCAAGCTTCTTCGGTCAACTTAAGCTTCTCGCGGAGAAACTCGTTCATCCTCATAGTGTTGATGAGGTGACCCGGTTCCTCACGGCCTTGACCTTCGCTCCTTGAGCTCTCTCTTCGGTCGGGTTGCTGTTGCCGAGGGTGTGCATCGCACTCCATGGCTCCTTGATCGCTCGTGCACCGGCTGGGCCGCACTCCTATCCCGGAGGTCTCTCGTAGCTCTAGGACCTTGCAATCTAGGTACACATTCCCATTGCCGATGTCGGCGGTCTTGTTCGGAGGTCGGCTATTTCATCCTTGTGTTTGCTAGCTTGGCGGGCGAGGCGGTCTTGCGGTCTAGCCACCGTCTCTCGCAGCTTGGCATTCTCCTCGATTCCCTTGGCTAGCCACTCCCGGTGATCCGCGGGGAGACCACGGTAGCTACGGTTCCTCTTCTCCAAATCCCTCAATGTACCGATCCCGGTTCACCGGTGGTAACCGAGAGGCACGAAGACGGGGTCAACCTCATAGGCGCTCGGTGAAGGCCTCGACGACTTGCGCTTCGGTGGCAAGCTCAAGGCGGAGGGCCTGAGGGAGTAGGCGAAACTCTGTCGCCTGCAGGTAGAGGTAGTGGTCTCGTAGTGCGCGGCGGAGAGCTTTGTGGGCAACTGCTTGAATCCCCTCCTCACAAGTCTCGTCCACCGACATCTCGGTAAAGGCAGTCACCGAGGGCAGGATCAGACTTGCAGGTACTTCCACACTGGTGACGACGTGGCCCCTAATTCCTCCATCTTCCCCCCTGGCCCCCGAGCGGGCGTACTTGATCTCATCAACGGACGTCTAGGGTCTTCAAGACTCGGTATAGGGTTAGGGAGAAACCACCGTGCATCTTCCCCATGTAGGTCGGCTTGAGGGTGGGGTAGGGTGGTAAAGGCCCGACCGGAGGGTTTTCTAGGCTTGTCATCTCGAGGTTTCAAGGGAATCTGGTCGCAAGTCGATATAAAGATAAGCCATGCATAAAAGAGATGCAATGGTCGGTGATATAACCGAAAGAAGGTCTCGGCTCTTATACTAGTCGTCCAATCCTAAGGGTCTCGTCCTAGGGTCAAGCCCGGAGCCGATACCAACCGAAACATCCTCAAATTCCGCGATGGGAATTTCACAGATTCGAGGGTAACACGACGATAGAATCCATCATATTACAATAGTTCACCGTTACCATTCCATACATCGTCTCAAGAAAATAAAATAGTACGGGATTACAATAATTTATTACATCGCCACATTGGCGGAATCAACTCGAAAAGTAAACATCCGAATTTGAAGGTAGAAGCGGAAGCATCAACACGATCTCCGAACACTTGAGCGTAGGAACGACACCCACTAATCCTCATAGCTATCATCATCATAGTCGTACTCGTCCTCATTACCTGTTTATCCAAAGTATCGCACGAATTGTATGCGGCCACATTCCCACCCTATGCTTATTTGTGGAATTGGATGCAATAAAAGTAAATACGGGATATAACAAGGGAACCTATAAAGCCGGGGTTTCCTATGCATAGTGACCAAGTTAAATATATATAGTTGGTCAACTTTTATCCATTCCCAAAACCATCCTCCGTCCCAACCATACCACACACCTCACACCACACACCCCTTCCACGCCACGCGTGGTCGACATGAACGACTCCCTCTCGTCATGCCTCAGCGGCCCACAACCTCCCAAGGTTCACAGCCGGAATCAGTCCCAACCACACGCACTCATCCAGAAAGATAGAAGACTCCTCTCCTAGTCCAGCAAGCATCACACGGGACTTGGTCCATAGCCGACAAGTCGGCATATGTATCGATCGATCAACCATACACTCGCAGAGGTTTCACTAATCCACAAGATAGCCATCATCGATGCTTGATCATCATCTAGGCGTATACCGATCGCCATAAGCCTAGAACGAATACCATCCTCGCCACTCGGCCCTGGCCGCCGAGACTGTGGGACATAGTACCAGGCCAAAGGGGTCACTATGTTGGTTAAGGAGGGTGTGAGCACTCTCGGCCCGTACCTCCCGACACATTCCGCTTTACTTCCAACAGTAATGGCATTCGTCCCACCAAATGGTTAGACCGTCTCCCCTCCCATTGGAGAGCGAGTGGAAAGTAAGGCGTCCAATGATCCGGTTACTAGCCCTCAAGTCCTTAGGTATTGGCCGAACAGCGATATCTCCCCGTATGGGCTAATCTTTACCGTGCCGCCACGGCACCCCTTTCCAAGGCTCCACCCCAAGGAGCTCACACCAAGGACACCTCAATCCAAACCGCTTACCCGCCACAGTACTCACAAGGCGGGGATACCCGTGCCGTATCCCCTCGGCAAGACTCGCTCAAAGCTCGTCGTGATCCCCGTTCGGCCGACTCAACCCTCACCACTCACCCAAGACTCACGCAAAGACGCTCTCCATGATCCAACCATAATATCCCCCAGATAATCTCCGTGCCCACCACGCCTCACATCACAGATATAAAGCGTAGTAGAAGTAACACGAGAGCAAAAGGTAGTAAGCGCAAGTCTAGCCTAACAGCGGTAGCAGGGTGATAGTCGAATCAAGGCGGGCCGAACAAGTATAAATACTACCATGCAACCTATCACAGAATATAAATGTATTGCGAAAGTAAAGTGTATTGCAATGCGTAATGGGATCTAAGAAAGTGGATGGGATGTGGCACCTCCGTCATCGTCGCCTAAGTCCTCCCGGTACTCGTAGTCGTCCCGGTCAAACTCCCGCTCCTCGTCCGCTCTGAAACGGTTATTTAATAGTCGCGTCGCGACTCCTATAGAGTTCACAAAGAAGCAAATAAAATATGGAAGAACCAAACGCACTCAAACATAGCTTCAAATTATTGTGCTCGATTTACGAAAATTTCGGTACCTTGATTGTATTTTTCGGAGCTACGGTGAATTAGTTATGAATTTCTGAAGCTGAAACATATTTAAGAAAATATTAAATAGGGGTTAATTAAATAGGGACACGTGGCATCACAGGGACCCACCACGTGTCACAGGGGGGCGGCTGACTGGACAGACGATGCTGACGTGGCACATGACGTGGATGGTGACGTGGCCGATGATGTCAGCATTGCTGACGTCACCGCTGACGTCATGGTTGACCAGGTCAACGGCCCAATGGGCCGAAAATGGGCCGTAAATGGGCCTTCAGCGGGCCAGTGGGCCGGACTTGGCCGGGCCGGGCCCAACACGTGGCGCAACGTGGGGCCGCCACGTGGCGTCTCGGGTCCGAGCCGGGCCGAGGCGCACGGGCGCGGCTCACGGTGGACTAGCGGCAGTGGGGCACCACTGCCCGCGGCTCGGTCCACCGAGCACCGGGTTCACGGAGAAACGCAGGGGGCTCACGGGTTTACGGGGTTCGGCGTATGGTGGACTGGGACACGTGGACCCACCAGCTGTGGCTCGGTCCACATGGACCAGGTCCACACGCCCGGCGCCCTGTTCCCATCCCCATCTTCATCCCCTTCGCCCTGTCACCCGCGCGGCCAAGGGTGGACGGCGGCGGCACGGCGGCGCGCGTACGCGGGCGGGCGCGCGCTCCGGTCTCGGCGGCGCGCTTCAGCTCCCGCGCGCCAAGGCGAGCTCGTAGGTTAGGGTTTTGGGCGGCTCGGCGTGTCCTCGTGGCCGGCGGCGAGCGTGCGGCCATACCACGGCGGCGGCGTTCCACGGCGGCATCAAAGGAGCCGCCTTGAGCTCGATTCGACGCACAAGGATTGCAATGGCGCCTCAAGACACCTTCTCGGCTTGACGGTGAAGCCTTTTATTGCACGCGCGCTTCCAACCACGGCGGCGCGCACGGGGTGCACGGCGGCGCGCGGCGGAGTACGACGCGGCGTGCTCCTCCTCCTCCCGAGGGCGCTAACGGCGTGCGGCGGGCCGCGGCGCGGGCCGGACGGCGTCCCTCGGCAAGCGAGGTGACCGGAGCCGGCCGGCGCAAGGCGCCACGGTGGCGTCCCCGGGACGTCCCGTGCGGCCTCAGCCTCTGGCGGCGAAGCACGGCGGTGCTCCCACGGGGGTGTGTCTCGCCCCCGCGGCGTGCGCATGGGATGCGCCTCGTCGCGGCGGACATGGCCCCCGGGGTCCGGTGTGTCCAAGTCGGCCGGTGATGGCCGGAACGGTGGCGCGCTCCGCGGCTTGGCGTGGCCACGGCGCGGCGGGCATGGAGGTCGGGACGGCGGCGTATGGTGGCGCCGCACACGGTGGCCAGGGCTGGTCCATGCTTGTGTTGTGCGTGTGTCCAAGGGGCCGCGGTGGCCTCGACCTCCGCGCCGAAGCGCCATGGTCGGGAGTAGCAAGGCGAGGTTGGAATCGGGGATGGCGAGCTCACCGGCGCGGTAGTGGACGTCGGGGGTACGGGCGGCGCTTGCGGTTTGTGGCACGGCTCGCGGTACGGCATGGCGAAGCGAACGGCGACGGCAGCTCCCCGGCGACGCCCTCCTTCTCCCCGCGGCGGCGCACGGCTCCTTCTTCCTCCCCGGCGGCGACTGCTCCTCCCCGCCTTCTTCTTCTCCGTTCTAGCGGTCTAGTGTGGTTTGGTGGAAGCCGCGGGCGGCGGCGCGGTTGGAGAAACCCTACGGGCGCGGGGCTCGGGTTCTTATAGGCGGCGGCGTGAGGCCATGGGCGAGGGGCGTTCATCCTCGGCGTCCGTGCCAATCGGACGACCGAGGGGCGTTGGCGCCTTGGTGGGGCTCGGCTGGCAGCGAGAGACGGCGCTCCGCGTCCACCTTCGCGGCCAAGGCACCGGTAGTGGGGGGCAGCAAGGACGGTGTCAGGGCGTGGCCGTTGCGCGCGGGAGAGCGAGTTGCCCACGGCGCGGTGCGCTCTGACACGCTTGTCGGCTCCAGCCGCTCCGCGTCGACGTGGAGGCACCTAGGCCTAGCATTCAAACGCAAAGGATCCGAGGCGGGAGGTGGATAAGCACGGCGGCGGCGAGATTCTTCCCGCTCGGCGAAAAGCAGAGAGAGGAAGAGAAACAGGGGCGGCCGTACGAAGCATATGACAGGTGGGCCTCGCGTGGGGTCGCTTCGTTAGCGGCAGGTGGCGGCGCAGCCTGTCCGTCGCCTTGCGTCGCTCCGAGCGGGCCGGCGAGAGGGAAAGAGAGGAGTGGGCCGGCAGCGGCTGGTTGGGCCGTTGTGCCCGGTCCGCGAAGAAAAGGGAAAAAGGGAGGGAGAGGAGAGATGGGCCAGCAGGCGGTTTCGGGCCAGAATTGCTTTCACCTTTGTTTTCCTTTTTCTTTTCTCTTTTCTTTTTCCTGTTTTCATTTCTTTAACCCATGAGCCATGAGTAGCATATTCATGGGAGTCATAGGTAGTCATAGGCTTAGTTGGAATATTATTTCCAATAACATAGTAGGTGTGTTCATATTTATTTATAAACATGATAAATAAATATGACTTTGAGTTGATTTGATTTGAGCAAACAAAAGAACCAATAACTCCAACTCAAACTTGAATTAAATTGCATGATGAAAATAACAACTAATGCAAACTCCGGGTTAATCTAGGTGGGGTTTTTGGGTTGCAACTACATGGCACATCACCACTCATGGGTTTTTGACAAAAAATTTTGTAACTCAGATTTTTGGGATGTTACACTACGGGAACCCGGATATGTGTCCACGCATATGGCTCCAAGCTACTAGGTACGGCGCCACTCTAGTCTCTTAATCGTGTAGTTTTTGACTTAACTACGTTTGACCAGCTGTTTCTTCATATCCCATTTATATAGAATGGTTTACGTCATCTTCGGCAACGGCTCCAACACTAGTGGTGTTAGTTAGCAACGCTCCAATAATGCTTCACAATGGAGAGATCAAGGTGGCCTAAGCTGCACTACAAAAACAGAGCTTTAGTCGTCGAAGAAGATTTTTTTTTCCCTTTATCTAGTTTTTAGTCGTGTCGGTGTTTCGTACCCCGGGGGGTATAACACCAACGAGTAAACTTCTATGCGTGCTCCCTAATCCGGATGGTGATGCAAGAAGGACACAAGTGTTTATCCTGGTTCAGGCAAAGAATGCCCTATGTCCAGCAGTGGGGGGTGACTTGTATTATCTTGCACCGTAGTGCTTGTACAGGGGTGAATACAAGCGGGACTTAGCCGTGAATGAGTGTGTGAAAGTGTGGGAACGTGTGTGCGTAAAAACCTCCTCTATACAAGGCCCTGGCGTCCCCTTTTATAGGCCAAGGGGAGGCTCAGGGTTACACGGTGGTTAGGGCTGTCGTGGGCGTGACGTCGAGGTACGGGCGCCACGTCGAGTCGTCGAGACTGTAGACGCTCCCTTTGGTCCGGTTCAAGCCTGTGGATTCATGCTTTAGTCCAGTTCGAGCCTGTAGCAGCGTGGGCAATGATGGCCTGCTCGTCCTTCTCGGTCGTGGGCTGACGTAGTCGAGGTACGGCGCTGGCGTAGACGAGCACGTGTGCCCGGGAACCCCGCCGTATGGCCGTCGAGGTGGGAAAGACATGACACGGCGCGCCCCATGCTCAGGTCGCGTCCGTCATCACTCCTCGAATGGTTAATGTCTGCTTCGAGGGGTAGATGGTCCGAACGACGGATCGAGCGGCGGGTTTGGTGGTGCGCGAGTTGACAATCGCGTTCCAAGGGGGTGTCATACACGGCATAGTGTTCGGCGTGGTGTAATAGTGATGCCCGTCATGCTCGAATCCGGGTATGGGCGGTGGAATATGAGAAGTGACCGGCGTACTTCTCACTATTTCACGACCGTAGCCATGGGGTTAGGCGGAGCGGCGTACTTCCCACCGCTTCACGCACCGTAGCCATGTGCGTGCCTTGGATAGGCAATTATTGCAGGGCGGACTCGAGCGGGCGCTCGTTCGAGCGGCCTCCGTCTCTCTCGAGCGGTCGCTTGCTCGAGCGCGACCGTCTCGAGCGGTCGCTCGCTCGAGCGGTTTCCGTAATGTTTTCTCGAGCGGGTGAGCGGCCGCTGCTCGAGTAGGCGGGCTTTGTGGCTTTGTGGGCTCGATCGTGGGCCGACCTAGCTCGAGGGGGGATTGGGGGTTTTTCTCGGTCGGTTAGCTTTTGGGATTTTTAGAGAGGGATGAGGCCGATTTGCTCATCTCTAATTCACCCAATTTAGGACCCCTAATCTAGGTATCCGACAAGAGCCCCCGAGCCCTTGCTTGATTGTGAAAAACTTCAAGCAAGGGATCATGAAGTGGAGTTGAAGTACCTAGACTTAGGGTCATATTGTCTCGAGGAGTTATTTCGTCCTTTCTCCGTGGGGGGCGCGCGAGCGTCCCCGCGGGGTAGCCCGAGGCCCCGGAGGAATGAGGCATTCCTCGGGGGCTTTGAGATGAACGGTTTTGAGTAAGAGTATTATTAACTCGGAGTTGTAGCGCTCAAGGCAGGAGATTCAATTACTCTTCGAGCCCCCGAGCACCTCCCCGCTTTTCCCCGTTGATGGGGGCCGTTTAGGTGACTCGAGCCCCCGAGCCTCGAATGGCGGGGCCGGAGTCGCGATCCGGCTCCTCGCCGGATCTCTTGGATCGATCCAAGTGGTGAGAGGTCGACACTACTCGCGACCGAGCGAGCGCCACATCTCCCTGTGAGCTGATGGCGGGTAGTCCATGTGAGAGCTCGCCTCCTTTCGAGGGGAGACGGCCGTGGCCGGGGCGCTCCCATTAGAGCTGGGCGCTTAGTTTCCAGAGGACCGGCCCCGTTCGAGGGGACCGGCGGCTCGAGTGCCTCCCGTCGACGGGATCTTTTGGAAACCTAGTGCCCTGCCTTGGACACGCCATCTGGGTTCGAGGGTTCGTTCTCGAGCGGAACCTTTCGAGGGTTCCTTCCCATAGGCGCCCCTAGCTCGGGTGCTCGAGGGCGGCTGTTCGAACCCGTCCGTGGGTCAGCCTCCGCTCCCTCGAGACTTACTTGTGGGACCGGGGTCCCTGGTGTTCTTACCGTGTAAGGAGCCGTCTGTTGAGACGTCCCGTCGCGGCGCCTGTTCGAGGAGCATCCGTCCGTTGCAGGCGGCGCGCCTTTTTAGGCGGAAACCGGCGCATCATGATGATCGTGGCTTGGCGACGGTTCCGCTCCGTCTCGCGACGCGTGCGCCCTGTAAGTGGAGGTAGGTGGCGGTTTGTCAGGGCAATAAATGCGGTTACCGTTTTTTAGCCGAGTCCGCCGGGGGCGCGCGATCGTTGGATGGTGCAATCTGGGCCGTCAGATGCGGTTCTCGCGGATCGGCTTGAGCTCTATAAATTTGGAAGAGTGGGCTCCCGGTTCTTCTTCCCCGCATTCTCGCCCTTCTTGCCGCTCACGCGCGCCGCTTGCGCTCGCGAGATCCACTCCGCCGTATCATACGCAACCGCCGCCGCCGCCGCCCGCGACCACCAGCGCCGCTCTAGCCCGCGAACGTGCTTGCTTTCTGCGCCACCGTTCCCCGCGCCACCGTTCCTCGTGCTCCGCCGCCGTCGTTGCTCCACCGTGCCGCTCCCGTCACCGACATGAGGAGGTCAGTCAGGAAGTCGGGTCAGAGCTCCGGTCAGGGTGTCGGACGACGACCACTTCGAGCCCAATCCCCCGCCGGGCTACATCCTGAGTTTTATCAAGTTCCACCGGCGGGGACTTGGTGCGCGGCCGAGCCGCTTCATGCGGGCGCTCCGTCACCATTTCGGGGTTGAGCTCCAGCACTTCAACCCCAACTCCATTTCGCACGCGGCTACTTACGCCGCCGTGTGTGAGGGGTATCTCGGGTATGGCGCCGCATGGGACTGTTCACCCACATCTTTAAGGCGACGCTCTTCACCAAGGCGGTGAAAGACAAGGAGGCCGCCGACGACGACGGTGATGACGGTGACGAGGAGGAGGAGGAAGAGGAGAATGAAGAGGAAGAGGAGAAGAAGAAGAAGAAACCGAAGGTCCGGCGCTACGTTCGAGCGGGTTCCGCTCGATCGGGCAAAGAGGAAGGAGTGCCGGCTATCCGGCGCGTGGGCGTCGAACAACGCCGGGGACCGGAGTGGTTCTACCTCCGCAACGAGGGGGCCTCTTCCCGGAGTACACGGCGCCGTGCTAACCGCGCCCGGTTTCAACCGGATGCACGGCCGGCCCGCAGCGCGCGCCCCCGCATGGACCCCCTACTCAACGCTATTTCGAGCCTCCGCAACTGGAGGTCCGGCAACCTCTTCTTCAACATCGCGCACGTCGTTGCCGAGTTCCACAGCCGCCGGGTGCTCCCGCTCGCCGAGCGTCCGCTACGGCTTGACCAGATGACGGAGGACGCCGATCCTGCAGTGCTCGCGGCCAGCAGGATGTCGGACGCGCCCCTCCCGGTCGCCACAATCGTGGCTCGGGTGCGCGACGCGATTGACGGTGGGAGGAACTTCGGCGAGACCCAAGTCGGCCTCTTCCGTATGCGTCCGGCCTTCAACCTGCTGGGCTTTGTGAGTTTTTTCGAGATCCTCTTTCGTCGTTTCTTTTACTCGAGCGATCCTTATCGAGGTCTGTTCTTTTTTTCGTAATATCAACGACCACGCGGAGTCGAGGCCCCGGTGAGGAGGACGCGCCCGACCGCGAGGTAAGACGCCCGAGGGGCGAACGAGAACACACCGCCGTGCTCTCGAAAAGGGAAGAGAGAGCAAAGAAAGCTCGTGACTTAGAGGAGACTCAGAAGCGTAAGGCTAGGCGCCGCCGGGCGCGTGAAATGCGTCTGGCGGCGGACCCGACCGACTGGAGCTCTAGTCTCGAGTCGACCGACGAGGACGAGGGCGATGATGACGGGGAAGACGACGAGGCGACCGACAGTGATGGCGCCACCGCCACTCGAGCCCTGACGCCTCTCGCGTGCAGGAGCTAACTTTGGCGCCAGGCCTTCTGCGCGACGACTCGTCGCTGGTTCAGGCAGGCCAGCAGGAGGAGCCGTCGAGCCGCGGCGCTTGAACGCCGCCGCCGGCCCGGGCAAGGCAGCGGGGGGGGGGGTCTCAACGCTCCAGCCACCGCGCTCGCTCACCGTCGCCGGCTCAAGCAGGGCGGCGGGAGGAGTCGCCCCGCCCCGCTAGCCATGGCAGGCGGACGCCATCTCCGATGCGGCGGGACTCTTCCTCCCACCACCATTCTTCTTCAACTGGCGCGCACACCCGGCAGCATGAGGCTGCAAATGTGCGCACTTGAACTTTTGTGCAGCCCGGCGAGCAACGCCGGGCTCCTTCCAGCGACCGCCGGGCCGAGCGGACCTCGACCCGCAGGCCCCAAGATCCCGCAAGGGACGCCGTGTCCGATCCGGCCAAGGAGTCGGCTAGAACGGGGGCGGCCGCCAAGGTGTCAGAGCCCCCGAGCGGCACCAGCGGTGGGCTCGAGGCCCCCAAGTCCTCGAGGGACTCGAAGGGGGCGCCTGAAGCTCGACAGCCCCCGAGCGCTTTGAGCAAGCCGGGTGGCTCGAGCAGCGCCACTTCGACCGCGGGGTAAGCTTTTCAATCGACCCACCTCCTGTTGTCTTTTTCGCTTGTGTGTGAACGTCTCGTCGTAGTAATTTTTGTTTTTCTCTTTCTTCCAGGACTAAGCGCCCCCTGCAGACGTTACCGTCCCTCCCCCCATGCTGAGGACCACAGGAGGGTCGAGCGGCACCCCATCGATGCCAGGTGGGGTGACCCTTCCTCTTTCTACTCCAGTTTGGTTAGAGCGGGCCAAGGATGCACTTAGGCGTGGCAGGCTAATGGCAGCTGCGTCCCGTGCAGGTGCCGGGGCCGTGACCAAGGCTACGGGGGAGAAGTACGCCACCACCACCATGGCCTCGACCGCCCTCCCGCTCGAGACCCCGTCGCCGTCAGGCGTGCTGGGCGACGCGACGGCGGGTGACAAAGGGGCGATGGCGCCAGAGCCGGCGACCTCTATTCCGGCGACGGGGCCGGATCGGAGTGCCGCCCCATCGTGCTCGAAGACGAGAGTCCGAGCTCGGCGCCAAGTCCTCCCGGCCAATCGGCTGCGCCGCCCTCGAGGAGGAGCGCCGGAGAAGGAGGAGGAGGAGACGCGGCGGCCCGCCGATCGGCCGGTGGGGGATGTGGAGATGCGGGAGGCGGGAACGGCGCCGAGCCTCGCCCGAGCCGGCCCCAACCCCTCCTCGGGATATGGAGGTCGACGCCTCTGCTGGGCAAAGGGTCGAGGACGGGGAGGCCCAAACTGCCGCTCGAGAGGGGGCGCTCGAGGAGCACCCCGCCGCTACGCAAGAGGAGGAGAAGGCGGAGGAGCCAGTGGAGCAGCAGGCGGAGCAATCTGCCGCCGCAGGCACCGAGGAGCGTCAGCCGCAGGTGGAGCAGTGGGCTGAGCTAGAGGAGCAACAATTGCAGGCGGGGCAGCGAGCGGAGCAGCCCACCGCTGCAGGCGGCGATGAGCGCCAGGGCGGCGAGCGGGAGCTCCGTCTGGTGCCGTACCAGGCGCCGCCGCAGCCTCTGCAGCTGCTGGGGGACCTGGTGCCCCACCTCGTGCCCGACTCGGAAACGGGCGAGGTGTGGTTCGAGGACATGACCGACGCCGACCAATGGGAGGAAGCCCAAAGGAAGCAGACGGCGGCGGCCGTCGACAGCCACATGCGGTCGGTCAGTCTCGGGCCCACCGAGCCCACCGATGTCTCCATCGAAGAGTGGAGGCGGGTCGAGGCGCGGGCGCTCGCCCAGGAGGCGTCCTCCTCCTGGAGCCAGCCGCAACGCCCGACGACCTTGGCTGAACGGGTGGTGACAGCGGGCGTCGATTTGGAGGCGGTGAGGAGGCTCCACTCCTTCATCGACAAGGAGATGCGGGAGGAGTTCCCCTTATGGGAAAGGCCGCCGCTGGTGCTCCCCGACCCCCTCGACCACGAGGCCCCTCCGATCGTGATGAACGATCAGAAGGAGCTTGAAGCGCACGCGGAGACCGAGGAGCGCCGGCAGTGGCTCGAGAACGCCCTGAAGACCGCCTTGTCGCTCGTCTCTGAGGACATGCCCCGGCTTCTCTCTGTGAGTACTTTAGTTGCCCTTCTTTTTAGTTTGTCATGACTTATGATCTAATGCTTCCCCTTCATGGTTCAGACGACGCAGAGCCGCTCATATGCCAAATCTGCGCACATCCGGGCCACGCAAGAGAGCGAGCACGAAATCCGGCGGTACGTGCGGATGGGGCAAGACGCTGAGGGCGAGCGGCACCGCTTTGCTCGGCTCCTTCGAGAGGCCAACGCCGCCCTGGACGCCGCCAAGGAAGGTGCCAAGCATGCTCAAGATGAGCTCGCTCGGGTGGCGCAGGAGGCCGAGACGGCGCAGCGGGAGGCCAACGAGAAGCTCGCCCAGACTGCGCAGGAGGTGGAGTCCACCCAGCAGAAGCACGCGCGGCTGCAGGAAACCTTCGAGCAGCTCAAGAAGGACGCGGCTACGGCGGTGCAGGGCTACAAGGCCAAATGCCGAGACATGGAGCAGCTCCAAAAGGACAAGGCCGGCGTCGAGGCCTATGTGAAGGAGCTCCAGGCAACGGTCACCCGGGAGGCTGCCGAGAAGGAGGCTCTCTCGAGTGCGCTCGAGGCGGAGAAGGAGCGGGCGAGTGGTTTCCAGACGGAGGCGGTCAACCTCCGTCAAGAGATGACGGAGAAGGACCTCGCCCTCCATGGCGCCGGCAAAGCCTGTGAGGAGCTGCGCGTGGAGAAACGCGACATCGAGCGTGCCCTCCAGAGAAAGGGGACTGAGCTCGCGCGGGCGCTTGAACGCGAGCAAGGGCTCTCGACCCGCTGCACCCGTAAGTGCTCGAGTCCTTTAGTCCTTTTTTCGTGCGTGATTCATACGTGTTGCTCGAGCACTTGATTGAGTACTTGATTCTTGTCGTCCTTTTTTCAGGTTTGGAGGCGGACCTGGTGGAAGCGCGTGAGGACGCAAAGTCAGCCCACGCGCTGGCTGACGGCGTGCTCTCAGCCAAGGCCCACATCACCGGCGCCATCGACACTCTTAGTGCTAACTGGGGCTTCCCGCCGGTGGTGGACGTCGAGGGCCGGATGCGCGCGAGCTACGCTAGCCGAGTTCGTGAGTTCGGCGCCTCTCGCGGGGTCGTATCCGGAAGCCCTCGTCTTCGGCTGCGCGCGGACGATGGCCATCTTCTACTCGGGGTTTAGCATCTCGAGGAGGACGCCGGCCGGGATGGAGGCCGTTGCGGCGGCTTCACCTACGCCGAGGGCGAGCAAGAAGGAGGGTCAACCCCCGGATCGAGCGGCTCAAGGCCGAGGCCGAGGAGCCGGCGCCCGTCTTGGAGGTGATCTCGCTGCGAGAAGTCCTCCCGCCCGATGCGGAGTAGTTTTTAGCCGGCTGCGAGCCAAAATCTGGGCAACAAGGCCCTTGTAAGAAAACAAGTATTTTGGCCATGGAAATGGCCCAAGTGGCCTTAAATCGTGATGCTCGATGTTTATTATTGCTCTAGTTTTTCCCTTGTGCTCCATATTACTTTTCGCTTCCCGCCTTTATTTTTCTTTAACCAAGTGCTAGCGTTGCGCTCGAACCACTTCGAGGGGAGATGAGTTGGGGTGCCGTAGCTCGGAAGCGTGGGAAGCCCTGTGCTCGATCGTCCCGACTCGAAGAGCTCGAGGTGACGCTGATGCTTAGCTTATGAAAAATTTCGAGGCGAGGAGGAGAAAGGTTGCATCGAGCGTCTTTTTCTCGAAAAACAATGTGCGTTTTTCGAGGACTCCGGGGGGTCCCCCCGGTCTAGCCCCCGAGGGGGCTTGGCTTTGTGAAAACAAAGTCGAGCCCACCTTGCATACGAACGAACAAAAAGTAAGAAACTGGTTTGCAGGGTTTTTATTCATTCGTACTAGCGGTATATTTGGAACGAGAAAAATGTACAAAGCATCGAGGCCTAGGGGAAAAAGCGACGTAGCTGTTCGATGTTCCACGCATTGGTGAGGGTCGAGCCGTTCTCGTCGGCCAACTTGTACGTCCTCGGTTTCAAGACCTCGACCACGATGAACGGGCCTTCCCAAGGAGGAGTGAGCTTGTGGCGCCCTTGTTATCTTGGCGTCGACGGAGCACGAGATCGCCGACCTCGAAATCCCTCTTGCGCACGTTCTTCTCGTGATATCGCGCGGCTTTTTCCGGTAGCGCGCGAGTGTAGGAGCACCGTGTCTCGAGCCTCTTCGGCTGGTCGATGGCGTTAGCCGCTTTCCTCGTTAGTTTGCTCATTGTAGGCCTTAAGTCGAGGGGACCCGTACTCGAGATCAGTGGGGAGGACGGCCTCAGACCCATAGACCAGGAAGAACGGGGTGAACCCAGTGGCTCGACTTTCGGTCGTTCGTAGACTCCATAGGACGAGATGGGAGTTCAGCTACCCACTTCTTGCCGTGCTTGTTGAGGCGGTCGAAAATTCTTGGCTTTAGCCCTCGCAAAATCATGCCGTTGGCACACTCGACTTGGCCATTAGTTCGAGGGTAGGCGACTCGCCGACCGCTTCACACGGATGTGGTACCGATCGCGAAGTCCAAGAACTTTTGCCCGTGAACCGGGTGCCATTGTCGCAATGATGACGTTGGGGACTCCAAAGCGATAGACGATGTCGGTGAAGAACTCGACCGCTCGCTCCGAGCGGATGTTAGTGATGGGCTTGGCCTCGATCCACTTGGTGAACTTATCGATGGCCACGAGCAAGTGGGTGTAGCCTCCCGTCGTCTTTTTGAGGGGTCCGGACCGTCGAGCCCCCAAACCGCAAATGGCCATGTGAGGGGGATCATCGGAGTGCGTGTCTTTGGAAGATGCGTACGCTGCGTAGAATTGGCATCCTTCACACGCTCGAACAAGCTTGATGGCGTCGCGCGCTTGCGTGGGCCGCAGAAGCCTCGACGGAATGCGTTCCCGACAAGGGTTCTTGGCGCGCCGCGTGGTGGCCACAAGCCCCCGAGTGCATGTCTCGAGCGGTTTCGCCCTCTTCGATCGAGATACACCGTTGAAGTATACCGGTCGGGCCGCGGCGGTAAAGCTCTCGTCGTCTCCGTAGATGACGTACGTCTTGGCTCGTCGTGCCGCGCCTTGCCTTCGTTCTTTCCTTCCGCGGCTCCCCTCGAATGAGATACTCGAGGAATGGTGCACGCCGCCGCTTGGTGGGCTCGTAACCTCGGTCGATCTCCATGACCGTGGCCCCGTCGAGGGGGTTCGGTCGTAGGAGCAGCTCAACGGCCGGTCCCGCCCCCAACCCCGAGTCCCACTTCACGATGGCTCGTGAAGATCTTTCGAGAAGACATCCGGGGCGGCGCCCGAGATGAAGCAATTTTGGCCGGTTCGTCCGCGGCTTCGTTGAAGCGCCTTGGGATGTGGTTGAGCTCGAGACCATGGAAGCCGGCTTCCAACTTGCGCACCTCATTGCGATGCTTCCATCTTTTCATCATGGCGCTCGAGGCTTTCATCACTTGATCGATAATGAGCCGCGAGTCGCCTCGAGCATCGAGGCGTCGGACCCCAAGCTCGATGGCAATGCGCAACCCGGTAACGAGCGCCTCATACCCTGCCATGTTGTTCGAGGCGGCAAAGTGGATGCGCACCACGTAACGCATGTGTACTCCGAGGGTGAGATGAAGAGCGGGCCCGCGCCGCTCCCCGTCTTCATAAGTGACCCGTCGAAATACATGGTCCACGGCTCGGCTGGATCCGGACCGGGGGAGTTGGATGTCGATCCATTCGGCGACGAAATCAGCCAGCACTTGAGACTTGATAGCTTTTCGTGGGGCGTAAGTGATGGTCTCGCCCATGAGCTCGACTGACCACTTGGCGATTCGACCCACTACTTCCCGGTTTTGGAATGATGACACTACCGTCACCGGGTGGCTTAGGAAATAGTGCTGGAGTTTCCGACGAGTGAGGACGATCGCGTAGAGCAGTTTCTGGATTTGAGGGTACCGAGTTTTGGCATCTGAGAGCACCTCACTGATGAAATACACCGGCCGCTGGACGGGGAGCGCGTGCCCCTCTTCCTGCCTCTCGACCACTATGACTGTGCTGAACACCCGAGTGGTTGCGGCAACATAGAGGAGGAGGGATTCGGCGGGTATGCCGTCTCGAGCCGGCCGAGGCGGCACGAGCACGAGGAGGAGATGTGAGCATGCTCTTCGGCTTTGAGAGGGCCTCCTCTCGCTGTGTCCATGCAAAGTGCTCGGATTTTCGAGGAGCCGGTACGGAGGCAAAGCTTTCTCTCCCAGCGCGCAATGAACCGACTGAGTGCAGCTAAGCATCCAGTGATCTTTTGCACCCCTTTCAGGTCTCGAATTGGCCCCATTCTCATGATGGCCGCGACCTTCTCGGGATTGGCCTCGATGCCGCACTGGGAGATGATATACCCTAACAACATGCCTCGAGGCACACCAAAGACACACTTCTCGGGATTCAACTTGATGTTCTTAGCCCGGAGGCATCCAAACGTCAACTTGAGATCCGCGACAAGGTTTTCTACTTTTCGAGTCTTGACGACGATGTCATCGACGTAGGCCTCGACGGTCTCTCCTATGTGTTTCTCAAAGACATGGAGCATGCGGCCCGATATGTTGCCCGGCGTTTCAAGGCCGAAAGGCATTGTGACATAACAATACATGCCCATGGGGTGATGAATGAAGTCGCGAGCCGGCCGGACTCCTTCATTTTGATTTGGTGGTAGCCGAGTAAGCGTCGAGAAAGGAAAGTACTTCACAACCCGCGGTGGAATCAACGATTTGATCTATTCGAGGTAAAGGAAATGGGACTTTGGGACATGCTTTATTTAAACTAGTGTAATCTACACACATCCTCATTTTTCCATTCTTTTTCTCTACCAACACGGGATTAGCTAACCACTCGGGATGATGTACCTCCTTGATGAATCCGGCTTTCTCGAGCTTCTCGACCTCCTCGCGGATGATCCTGCGCTTCTCCTCGTCGAAGCGGCGCAGCGTTGCTTGACAGGGTCTCGAACCGGACGGATCTCAAGGCGTGCTCGGCGACATCCTCGGTATGCCGGGCATGTCCGAGGACTCCACGCAAACATGTCGGCGTTTGCGCGGAGAAAGTCGACGAGCACCGCTTCCTATGCGTTGTCGAGGGGCGCGATGACCGGCGTCTTCTCCCCCGAGGAGCTTGGATCGGGCGGGATCTTCTTGGTGTCTTCGGCGGGCTCGAAGTTGCCGGCTGTCGCTTGGGTGTTGGAGCGAGGGGCTCGGCCGCCATGTGATCGAGCATCATGGCTAAGTCTTCGGATGCTCCCATCACGTTCGTCAGTGATTCCCCGTACTCGACGCACTCCACATCGCAGTGGTAGGCGCGCTCGTACGTGGAGTTGACGGTGATGACTCCTTTTGGCCCCGGCATCTTGAGCTTGAGGTAGGCATAGGCCGGGGATCGCCATGAACCGGGTGTAGCACGGCCGCCCGAGGATGGCGTGGTAGGTCCCCGAAACCGGGCACGTCGAAAGTTATGACCTCTCGACGGAAGTTCGAGCGTGTCCCAAAGATGACGGGGAGGTCAATGCGGCCGATCGTGAGCGCTTTCTTGCCGGGGACCACTCCGTGGAAGCCCCGGCGCTCGGGCCGGAGGTGAGCTCTTGTGAGGCCGAGCGGCGTGAGGGTCTCCATGTAGATGATGTTGAGGCCGCCGCCTCCATCCATGAGAACTTTGGTGAAGCGGGCGTTGAGGATGATCGGGTTGACGACGAGAGGGTATGCGCCGGGATTGGTGACGTGCTCGGATGATCATCACGGTCGAACGTGATGGGAGCATCCGACCCGCCGAGGAATTGAGGCGTGGCGGGTTTCAGGGCGAAAACCTCCCTGCGCTCGGCCTTCCGCTCTCGACGTGTCATCTGGGTGGTTGGGCCGCCGTAGATCATGTAGCACTCGGTGATGGGCGGATACCCATTGTCGTCATTGTCGTTGGCTCGGTCCTCGCCACCCTTATCCTTCTTGCCATCGTCCTTGTCAAGGCCAAATTTCTTGAAGTAACCTCGAAGCATACGGCAGTCCTCGAGGTTATGTTTGACCGGCTTCTTGTGGTAGGGGCACGGCTGCTTAAGCATTTTGTCGAAGACGCCCCCATCCGGAGGGGGTCTAGGCTTCTTGCGCTCGACCGTGGCCACCTCGCCTTCCACAACCGCGCTTGCCTTGCCGGTTGCCTTTCTTCTTCTTCGATTCTTCTTCTTGTCCTTGCTCGGGCCCTCACCGTCCCCTCGGGGCGGCGCGGGCTTGTTCCCGCTCCGCCAAAGAAGGCTCCCACGGCCTCGTCGCCGACCGGCATAGTCGGCGACGACGTCCATGAGCTCGTTCACCGTCTTTGGGCGATGCGCCCGAGCTCCCGCACGAGCTCTTTGCAAGTGGTGCCCGAAACGAACGCCGGGATGACGTCGTGATCTGGAATGTGTGGCGGCTCGGTGCGCGGCTTTGAGAAACGTCGAGCAAAGTCCCGGAGAGATTCCGTGGTATTTTGCTTGCGATTCGGAGATCCCACGAGTTGCCGGGTCGGATGTAGGTGCCCTTGAAGTTCCCCTCGAAAATCTGGACCAGGTCGGCCCAATCGTAAATCTGATTGGGGGGAAGCTCCTCGAGCCACCGTCGAGCGGTGTCAGAGAGAAACAGAGGAAGCTGGCGTATGATTGCCCTATCCTCTCGAGCCCCTCCCAGCTGGCAGGCCAGCCGGACGGAAATCAGCCAGCCAGAGCTCTGGCTTGGTTTCCCCGTTGTACTTGACCACGCTCGTGGGGGTCGAACGGGTTTGGCAACGGCGTGTTGCGGATAGCTCGGCCCGAAGACTCGAGGGCCCGGCGGCTCGGAGCCCGCCGGTCCTCGTCGCCGTCGTAACGCCCCCTCGATGGGCCTTGTAGCCACGGTCCTCGGCACCCGGCCTTGCGTCGTCGGTTGTCGTTGATGTCATGACGCGCATCTTGAGGCGCGCGGTTGTCGAGGATGCGTTCTCGAGCGGGGCTCTACCATCTCGAGGGGGTGCCTCCCGGTGGACGGAACCCTCCCGCTCGTGCCGTGGTTGTTGCGGGGCCGCCTCACGCCGTCTCGAGGCCGAGCTTTCGGCCCGCTGGACGGCCGCGACTTGGAGGAGCCCTTGGATCTCATCTCGTATCCGCAATGCATGCGGATTCGAGGGCGCGGCATGTCCCGCAGCCAAGATAGCCGCCGCAAGTACATTCCCGGCTTGCTCGAGGGAAATGGGCCGCTCGGGCGGCGCTTCCGGCCGCCCGTCGTTGACGATGCGGTTGAGGACGTCTCGGGCCTTTCCTCGAGCGCCAAGAGGTCGAGGTGGAGGAACCGGCTTAGCTCAAGGGTCCTCTTGAGCAAGTCCAAGTTCGCGCGCTCCGCCTCCATCTTGGTCTCGATTTCCCGGATCTGGGCCCATTGAGCTGCTAGAGCGTCGTCTTCAGGTCGTCGATTATCTTGGGCTTGCAGTGGCGGCCCACGCGGCTCGATCACCTGCAGAGCTCCAGCTGCCGATGTCCCAACCGCTGGCGTTACGTCCTCGGTTGGTTGGCAGGGACGGCCACGGCGGCGGCATCTCGGTCTCCTCATCCGACGGACGTCGTCGTTGAGATGAAAACACTCGCGAGCCGGGTCATAGCACCCTGAGTCCGAGTCATCGGAGTCTGGGCTAGCGCTGGACGGCGTCCAGGGCCTCCCCGTGCTCTCCTCCTCGATCCAGTGACGCATATTCCCGACCGTGTTGCGGCGTTGTGAGCCCGGTGCTCTGTCAAATCCGCGGTCCACCGACGTCGGCCACACGATCTCCAAGTTCATAGTAGCACGCAGGAGGGGGCCGGGGCTCTCCTCCCGCGGTCCCATGACTGACCGGATCGCGTTGGCATTTGTAGTGGCGGCGTTGGTGAGCCCAAACGGGAGCCTGCGCCGAGCTCGGTATAGCCCGTGTGGCAACAGGTTGGGTGACGTTGGCCGTGCGCGCGCTCGAGGCACCACGCCGGGCTCTCTCGGCGAGCGCATGGCGAACGTGAAGCCAGGGTCCACGTCATGGACTCCCTGTCCATGTGCCACCCCCTGCCGTACACTTGGCACCCCGGCTGGGTGCATCGTGGCGTCTCGGGCCGGGAGGGCACACGAGCAGGGTGCTCAAGGCCCCGTGCTCGTCGGTGGTGATGCCGATGCCGGTGGCGTCGGCGACGTGGTGGCGAGCCGTGGTGGCGCGGTCGGCGCGCGGCCCCACCGCGCGTGGGGGTGACGAGCGTCCCCCTCCCCGGTTCACCGATCGAGAGTAGAGCCATGTCGTGGCCCGGGCCGAGCGACACGAACTCTAGACTCCCAAACCGCATCACCGTGGCGAACGGAAGCGAGGAAGCGGGTGATGCCATCCGGAAAATGGCGGGAATCGAGCGAAAAACACGCAGTGCCCCTACCTCGCGCGCGCCAACCGGTGTTTCGTACCCGGGGGTATAACACCAACGAGTAAACTTCTATGCGTGCTCCCTAATCCGGATGGTGATGCAAGAAGGACACAAGTGTTTATCCCGGTTCGTGCAAAGAATGCCCTACGTCCAAAGCGGTGGGGGTGACTTGTATTATCTTGCACCGTAGTGCTTGTACGGGGGTGAATACAAGCGGGACTTAGCCGTGAATGAGTGTGTGAAAGTGTGGGAACGTGTGTGCGTAAAAACCTCCTCTATACAAGGCCCCGGCGTCCCCCTTATAGGCCAAGGGAGGCTCGGGGTTACACGGTGGTTAGGGCCGCGTGGGCGTGACGTCGAGGTACGGGCGCCACGTCGAGTCGTCGAGACCGTAGACGCTCCCTTTGGTCCGGTTCAAGCTGTGGATTCATGCTTTAGTCCGGTTCGAGCCTCGTAGCGGCGTGGGCAATGATGGCCTCGCTCGTCCTTCTCGGTCGTGGGCCGACGTAGTCGAGGTACGGCGGCGCGTAGACGAGCACGTGTGCCCGGAACCCCGCCGTATGGCCGTCGAGGTGGGAAAGACATGACACGGCGCGCCCCCATGCTCGAGTCGCGTCCGTCATCACTCCTCGAATGGTTAATGTCCGCGCGAGGGGTAGATGGTCGAACGACGGACTCGAGCGAGCGGCGGGTTTGGTGGTGCGCGAGTTGACAATCGCGTTCCAAGGGGGTGTCATACACGGCATAGTGTTCGGCGTGGTGTAATAGTGATGCCCGTCATGCTCGAATCCGGGTATGGGCGGTGGAATAGGAGAAGTGACCGGCGTACTTCTCACTATTTCACGCACCGTAGCCATGGGGTTAGGCGGAAGCGGCGTACTTCCCACCGCTTCACGCACCGTAGCCATGTGCGTGCCTTGGATAGGCAATTATTGCGGGCGGACTCGAGCGGGCGCTCGTTCGAGCGGCCTCCGTCTCGTCTCGAGCGGTCGCTTGCTCGAGCGATTCCGTCTCGAGCGGTCGCTCGCTCGGCGGTTTCCGTAATGTTTTCTCGAGCGGGTGGCGGGCGCGCTCGAGTAGGCGGGCTTTGTGGCTTTGTGGGCACGATCGTGGGCCGACCTAGCTCGAGGGGGATTGGGGTTTTACGTCGGTTAGCTTTTGGGATTTTTAGAGAGGGATGAGGCCGATTTGCTCATCTCTAATTCACCCAATTTAGGACCCCCTAATCTAGGTATCCGGCAAGTCGCTAGCACATGTTATTTTGGGGCATAAAGACGTCTTAATGTCTTATGTATGGAAGAGTCTAAAATGTTTTTTAACTAGAGCGAATTCTATACACAAGCTAAACTAAAAGCACAAAAAAAAAATAAAACTGCGACACAATATCAATGACCCAAAACCAATGCTTTTCACAAGTAGGTGAATGAAATCGTTCGGAGTCCAAACTCAAATAACATGGCTATTAGAACACACTGGGTTATCACATGTTAATTAACTGCTAGTGGCACACTGATGACATTTTCAAAATTGCTTAAGTGACTTAGAAATTGGGGAGCGAGGAATCGATGGATTGGGCAAAGGGAAAGGAGTACGTGGTTTCAATGGCCTTTCACCTCTGATGGGCCAAAGTGAAGAAAAGGCCAATCCTTGGGTTTCTTTCTCCATGTCGCAGGTCACCTGCTCATACTTGTCGTTCCTCGCCGCCAAACGTTGGTGCTAGGTAAGAAGGGATCCAGGGGTTTGGTGCAAGGACACTGATAGCTGGGGCGGCTGCTCCACCCTGTCCTTATATGGTGGCCCTACAGATAAAATACTACAATACAGTATGAGTAGCTTGAGCGTTGAGCACCAAATTTAGGGGCCATTTGGAATAGTCACATGGGCTTTTCTGAAAGCATTTGAAATAGATTCACGTGCTGCTTCGCAAACAACTTCGCCAAAGGTGGAGCTTGACCAAGAAATTAGGAGGGGGTCAATCTATTCCGTAAACAAATGAATAGTACCACATTTATTGTTTATTGAAGTGCAAAATTATGTTTGATAAGGGGGGCCATGGCCCCCTTTTGTCTGAACTAAGCTCTGCCCTCGAGCTTCACACGTAGGTGTACCAAACGGCGCCCCTCGCTTCTCCACTTCAGTGTCAAAGCTCTAGGTTTTCCTCTAAGACAAGCATGAGAGGGCGACAAGGTGAGCTCTCCAACCGAGCTATCCGAGCGATTCAACGTGGTGCCCTTTAAGGGCCCAAACTACGAGAGGGTGAGCAAAGCTGCTCTAGGGCAGGAAGGGCGGGTGTGGCCATTCCGAGGGAGTCGCAAGGACGGGCATGGTAGACTTGCCTAGACCATTGGGTGGCGAGAAAGCGCATACTTATGTGTGGTCGATAAAGCTTTTGTGAAGAAGACTCGTGACAAAGAAAATAAAGGGTAAAAAATAAAAGGGTATCACGAACATTTTAGTGTTTTCAACAACCAAGAAGTTGTTTTACCAAAGTTTCGCCAAAACAAATTTAGCTTCACAGGTGCAACTATTTTTAGCTGTACTGATGTTGGTGGTGACCTAATTGGCCCCCCTAGCATTTCCTTTCCTCTCCTTTCAACTCAGAGCAATACTACTCCTAGTACCACGTTTAAGAAAATGAGAAGATGTCTGCACATCAATAAACAAAAAAAATGTTTTTTTGCGATTGAGGACTTGTTTAGCTACCAAAATTTGCCTTTCAGAATTTACTATAAAAAAGAAGATTCATCACATCAAAATGCCGGCAGAGCATATGGAGTACTAAATATGGACGAAATAAAAAACTAATTGTATAGTTTTGTTGTATTTTCTGACGAGACGAATTTTTTGAGTCTAATTAGTCAATGTTTGACAAAAATTCATAAATACAAACGAAATCTTATAGTAGAGAATCTTTGACTATCTAAACACAAAAAAGGAAAAAGATGTCGAGGAGGCTGAGGCCTTGTTTAGATGTCCGATTTGGGGCTTGCCGAATGTATTGCTCTGCAATAATGCACACCGTAGTATTCCGTTTGTATTTGGAAAATTATCCAAATTTTGATTAATTAGACTTAAAATATTCGTCCTCGTAAAGATAATAAAACTATGTAATTAGTTTTTAATTTCATCTGTATTTAAGACTTTATGCATATATCGACATTTTGATGTGATGGAATTTTTTTTTTCATAGTGAAATTTGGGTGAGAATGACCTGAGCCTGAGCGCGCAGTGAAGCTGTGAAGGGACGTATGGAACGGCTGCCAGCGGGCCGCCGGCAGCAGCGCCGCGCGGGCGGGTATGCAGGCAGGGTCCGGAAATCAAGGGATCCATGAATCCTTCGAGCACTGCACCAGTGCACCAGCCAGCCAGACGAAGGATCGGATTGGATTGACGGAGCATGCACGGATTGGATTGACGGAGCATGCATGGCCGCTGCATGTTCGCACATGGCCGTGCCACTGCCCTCCATCCATGGCGGCAAGCAAAAGCAGAGCTGCTGCGCATGCAAAAGCGAGCAGTCATGGCGGCGATGTAGCAGGTCCTTCACATCACGAAATCACATCAGTACAACCAATGTTCACCCTCCCCCGACCAGCATGGGCTGTGGACCCGGTCCATCCACAGCCCCCTCCCGTCCCGTGTCAACCCCACGAAGCCCACCCAGCCATAAATGCGTCCTCGCCCCCCCAGGTCCAGGACAGATCCATCCACGCATCCATGGACCGGGTCCAGGCCCACCACCCGAGCGAATCCTAAGACTCACACGCACACCCACGACCACGAGCCACGAGCGCTCTCACGACGCTTCCAACGCAAGGAGCGCAAGCACCTCATTAACCCGCACGACTGCACGAGCGCCCGCCGCCCTCCCCCAACTGTGTCAACCCCTCGCTGAGCTCGCGGCCGCGCGCAGAGCACCCACCCATCTCTCCTCCGCTGCCGCTGCCGCTGCCGCTGCCGTTGCCACTGCCAACCAACCCAGCCAGCCCATGATGAAGCCGCCGGCGGCGAGTCCGGGGCGGGCGGAGAAGCCGCCGCAGCTAGCAGCGCCAGCGGCACCGGGCCTCGCGCGGCTGCTGCTGAGCAAGAGCCGGCGGGGCGCGCGGTCGCGGCGGGCGGCGCCGCCCACCCCGTCGCCCATGTTCGTGTCGCGCCGCGCCCGCGCCGGTGCCGCCGACGGGGCCGCGGCGGAGCCGTCCTCGCCCAAGGTCACCTGCATTGGCCAGGTGCGCATGCGCAAGCACGGGAGTAAGAACAAGAAGAACACTGCTGCTGCTGCTGCATCTGCGTCGTCCTCAGCGGGGAAGGCGGGCGGCGGCGACAGAGGGGGCGGGGGCGGGTACTACTACTGCCGCTGCCTCAAGAAGGCGTTTTTGTGCGGCGGGCTGTTCGCGTCCGACTCGCGGAAGCGCAGGCACAAGCAGGCGCCGCCGCCGGAGGCGGTGGTGGAGCGCGGGCGGCGGTCGCCGTGGGTGTTCAGCAGCCGGGACGTCGCTGTTGCCGCCGCGCCTAAGACCGCCGCGGCCGCGGATCCGAGGAGCGGGCGCCGGGTGGAGGACGAGGACGACGAGGAGGAGGAGGAGGAGATGCAGGTGGGCATCGGAGTCTTCGGGTCGATCGGCCGGGAGGAAGGCGAGAAGCTGGGGATCACCCGCGAGGAGCAGGAGGACGGCTACGGCGGCGAGCGGGACACGCAGCTGGTGTCGTCGGCCACCACGACGCCGCCCAAGAACGCGCTCCTGCTCATGCGCTGCCGGTCCGCGCCGCAGAACCGCACGTCTCCGCTCACCTCCCGGTTCCCCTCCACCGCGGCGGGGTTGGGAACGGTGCCGGCGCCGTCGCCGTCGCCGACCAGAGACGCCCTCCCCGCCGCGGGGTCTCCGTTTGCCCGGAAGCCTGAGAAGCTGTCCCTATCTCCTTCGCCTTCCCCGCGGAAGCCGGAAAAGCTGTCGCCTTCCCCACGGAAGCCGGCGTTGGCGGACGAGGACGGCGCGGCGACGCACCAAGGGGGAGCGGCGGCGGCGGCGGCGGCGGCGCGTGAGCAGCAGCAGGAACCGCCGCAGCTGATCTTAGGCGGAGGAGAAGAGGAGGAGCAGAAAGAAGACGACGACGAGTTCGATGCGTACGGCGAGGAGGAAGAGGAGGAGGACGAGGCGATGCGGTGCTCGTCGGCGCGGCCGTTGGTGCTGCAGCGGTGCAAGTCGGAGCCGGCGACGACCGCGGCGGAGAAGATGGCCGCGGGGCCCGCGGCGGACGCGACGGCCGCCGGGTGCTTCTGGGCCCACGGAGGGAGCAGCGGCCGGAGGAGGCACGCGCCGCCGCAGCCGGCACCACCCGCGCCGGCGCCGGCGGTGGCATTGACCGGTCACTGAGATGGAGATGGAGCGGAGTGATGGAGATGGGGGCTGCTGGTCGTGGGACCCGCAAGTCAGTACAATGTTTTTCCCTTTTGTTTCCTTCTGCTGCTGTTAAATCGGGATTCATCCTAGTAGAAGATTAATTACTGTTGGTATAAAATATGTAGTGGTAATTTTTTCTTTTTTGCTAGTCTTCCCTCATGTCTCTCCATCCAAGCAAACATGCATGCTCCTGTGTAAATATAAATGTGCATTCACTTGGAATTTCTTGTAAATTTTCTTCACTCTTGTCTAATTTGAGCATCCCATATATTTATTAACAGATCATTAGTAGTAATAATAGTGTGTTATTTGAAGCAAGATTCTAGTCATCTAGTGAGCTGACTAAGGTAGAAAACGCTGCACATGTTTAACCACATTTAGTGGGATGAAGAAATTGGTTGGTGGAGCATATGCAGGACTGGACGGGAGATTGCTGAATCGCTTTCACGAAAGCTACGGCTCCTGTGTCCAGTCGCCATGAACCACAAGAGAGGAGCACGGACAGTGGGAGTGGGAGTGGGAGTGGGAGTGAGCTCAGCTCGCTTTCATGACAGTTACTGCTCGATGGCAGCCACTGCACTCCACTCCACACCGGTGACGGAATTTAAAGACGGGCCCGTCAAGTAACGCCTTCACAGTTTCTTCGTTTCGTTTCTCAGACGACGACCCGAGTAACTGCCGTACAGTTAGGTTGCTCACCAGCTATGCATGGGCCAGCAGCTTCAAATCCGTTGGAAAATTCCTTCCAAATTCACTCCTGATGCGCATCGGATTTGGAAAACCAATCGTGTTGGTTTTGCGCGCGGCTCCCCTCGATTAGAGTTCACGACCCGTTTGGATCTTTTCATTTGAGCTAAATTAGAATCCAGTACATCATGAACTAGGCTATTTATTTAGAATCTGATATTCCCGTTCTCGTGTACATCTGAAAGTGTCAGATTCAGAGGGTACGAAATGGAAAGAGAGAGATCATAAAAAAGAACGGAAATTAAAGATTCATAGCCACCTCCGTGCGCATGCACAATGACAGGCATTATAGCGGACGGAGGGAGGACAAGTTTATCTCGCCGCGCACATGAGGTGAGCATTCAGTTGACCATCGCATGACGCCATGACAAGCATTAGTGGACTAATAACCTAGCAAGGACTGCAGGAGCAATAATTTACAATAATATGATAATACAGTAATATGACTATATACAACAGGGTGCCACCGTGTCATCTCGAGATCTGCTTTTGTTTCCTCTGGCTGGCGCCATCGTGCATGGGCAACAGGACAGCAAGAGAGACAAAGGCTTTTCCTTTCTCTTCTTTTTCAATGTTCCCAGACACTCCGGAGAGGGACGACGCGACGCGCGACGCTACGTGCGGCCGGCCACTCCCCTTTCCTTTTCCTTTTCCATGGTCGTCGCCGTTCTACCTCACCGGCCTCAAGAGCCCGCCGTACGCCTCACACCCACCGTGCTAGCTTAGCTATCCTAGTAGGCAGTCTCTGCCTCACTTGCTGCGTGCCATGCTGATTGCTGCCTCAAGCATGGCAGCAATCATCAAGTTTCAGATAAATCAGATTCTTTTCGCCTCTCGCAACATCAAGAGTTTCTGCTTTACTCAGAACAACATCAAGTTTCTACCATACCAGATGTTTGTTTACTTGGGAATTTCACCCGCCAAGTGTTTGTTTGACGGAATTTTACGCCATGGGGTCAAAAGGAGCTAGCAGGCCAAGAATTATAGTTCTTGGGCCTTTATTGGGTCAGCATGGGCCGCGGAATTTTCGGAAATGGTCAAACAGCCCACAACGGTCAAACAGCACCGATTTTCTTGACGGCAACACTTCGGGAACACCCAGCGAATTGTTTCGGTATATTTGACCATGATGAGCGAGTTCATCAGATGCATGTTCTCGTTGATGCACACAGCAGGGAAGACCGATTGGGAATCCAGGAGGGACATTCCAAAGGCTTTTTAGTTTTTGCCTCGGGAACACACCATGCATTGAACAATCTTGTTTGTTCGTTAATTTGTTTCAGTATTCAAACGAACAAACAACACTGTACCAAACTACTGGAATATACAAACTTAGAAGAACACAAATATCTACACTAAATCAAGAAATTAAACGTTAAACCCGAGTGATAGGTTCGACTCAAAGAAACTGTGATGGATAAATCCCCAAATCCGGATTATATTGATCATCGTCCCTAGCCTATGAGGGCAGTCCCAATGCAAGACTCTATCGCAGAGTCCAAGAGTATTTATTACCCTCCTATTTATTGTATTTTGCTGATGTGGCGGTATATTTACCTCGAAAATTGTGGACTTAGAGTCTAAATAAGACTTAGAGTCTTGGTTTTCCTGCCTCTTTCTTTAATAAATATACCTGCACATCAGCAAAACACAATAAATAGGAGGATAATAAATAGTTTTGGACTCTACGGTAGAGTCTGCATTGTGAATGCCCTGATGCACACACACGAACACACAAAGCGTCTAATTAGCTTGATCAAAAGTGCATGTACCGAATTTATTTGCCAGGCACAGTATCGGCATGCAGCATGTACCGATGTACACGCGCGCACGGCGATGACGGGTACGGCCCAAACTACGAGAAGCTAGCAGCTAGCTGCAGGAGACCGAGGCGACGTGGAACTGGTACTGGAACAAGCTGAAGGAGACGGACTCGCCGGGGCCCAGGGCGTCGCCGCCGCGGACGAGGCAGTCGCCGTCGGCCACGCGGCGGAAGTCGGCGGGGGCGACGACGAGCTGCGCCAGGCCGAACTCCCCGCAGGCGATGTGGACGTCGCGCACCGTGCACTGCAGGCAGGTGTTGGCGATGGTGACGGAGTAGGTGCCCACGCCGCACTGGCCCGGCGGCGGCACGCCGGCGCCATGCTGCGGCTGGTCCTGGCCCTGGGACTGGGATACCTCCACGGCGTCCTCCGAGCACTCGCTCGGCGCCGCCTCCGCCTCAGCGGTCGTCAGCTTCTCCGCCGTGTCTGCACTCATATGTGCCGAGCCGTGGCTGCATGTGCATGCACAAGCACAAGTACGTGTGTTTTATGTTCCCGGCGTAGAGATCAGATTCATGAATAAGCGGCGCACGTGTGAGGTATTGCTTACTGATGGTGAGCAGCTTACGGATGCGGACGGCGGCCACCTTATCGCCATGCTTCCATAGGGAGGACGAAGAGGTAGAAACACTAGAAGCAGCTCCGGCGGCAACACAAGCTTCAAGGAGGAGGAAGCTTACTAGTACAATGAACAAAGGTGCTCGCTTCCGAAAGCACCTATCATGATCCGAGAGTCCCAACGGCGGTGTATACGAGATGAAAGAAATGCATGTATTGCTCTTGGTCAACAAAATCAGGAACCTACGCAGTGGTGCTTGAAGGAACAATGCAAGATATGGTATGCTCATCGCTCCATGATGGCTTACCTAGGATTAGATACCTGCCTTCCATTGCCTGCGCTTTTAGGCAGGACAGGTTTTGTCGGCCTACATCTACCGATCGGCTGCATCAGTGGATGGTCCTGAGCATTAGATACATATTTGTGCACAGAGTATGATTTCACACTTCATGCTCCGACAATGTGATATCTTGCTCTGAAAAACAAACTAAGATCTTCATACCTGTACTCCATCCAAGCACCTTTCAACCAGCAGGGTTCATAGAGCTGATACAATCCACACCACACCTGCATGTTTAGTCTTGATGCCACAAGATGCCTACCACTTCCTCCGTTCCAAATTATATGTCGCTTTGACTTTTTTTGGCACATCCATTTTATTATGCATTTAGATATAATAATATATCCAGATACACAGCAAAATAAATGAACAAAGAAAGTTAAAGCGACAAATAATTTGGAACAGAGGAAGTATATACATGATTGCCAGTAAGCGGTACCAGTAGCAGTAGTCGGTAGATGCTCCAGGCAGATCAGAGGCAAGTCCGAAGACTGCCGATTTGGACTGTGCAGCTGCACTTCACCCACAAGTAACGAGTATCGAGCCAATGAACGGATATGCCAAGCAGTTCAGTGAAGCGAGAAATGAGAAGGGGAACACCGGCATAATACAGAATGAAGCACAACGAAACTTATCCCACAGATCAAAATACATGAGCACTTGTGTTGCATGACACCTTCGAGATTGCCCTCTGTTAGACACGACTTTGGCATGGTTGTTACCGGCATAGAAGCTGAAGCTCAACGAAAGCAGAAGTTACCACTTCACAAAAACAGATTAACGGTCAGCAGCTCCAACTCAAAACCGAAGGGGGCTCTGTTTATTGACCGCCACTTCAAGGAATAATTTATTTTCCATCAAACATCTGGGTAATAAACATCTAAATTAGCACCCAAACCCTAAATACAATGATGGTACACACAAAACATTCACATGTATTTGTCTTATGCCAAGTGCTGGCCCCCTATTCCTTATACCCAGTAAATGTCAGGGAAAATGTACAGCCTGCTCCACTAGCCACATTAAACCACTCCCAGTTAGAAAATATCCTGTACCAACCTGACATACACAAAACACATCAGTTACCACATGGCTTCATCAGTTGAACTAGCAAAGAAACTACATGGACTCACATTGATTCAATTCATGCTAAACAATCAAGCAGACATTTTGAATCAACAAATTTCTCATAAGCAGTGTTTTTAAGGCATTGCCTAGGCAACAATACACCCACGGGACAACAAGGCGTTCCCGAAACCTAGCCAGTTTGGAGATTAGAACAGAGGAAATAGATAAGGAACCAAACATAAAGGGCATGGAGCCGCTTCCTCTCTCATCCCCACCAAATCTGGCACCGCCGACCACCGCATAGCCCCGCCTGGGCCATTTGCAGCAGCAGCAGCTGATCCAGAAGGGGGCCACAATAGATATCGGTCTTCGGAGAAGAATAGTGAGGGGAAGCAGTGAGAGGCAGGACAGGAGCGGGGGACAGGCTGCGTGCGCGCGAGCAAGAGCAGTGTGAAGGATATGGGTAGCAAGCAAAAGTTGTCTAGAGATGAAACCCTACACAAAGCCAGCAAGGGCATAAATAGTATCAACAGGAGAAGTGTAGGCTATGATCATTCGGTGGATTGCTGAGCAGATCCTAGCAGTTTTTGTTTGCTTCTTTTTATTCATTTTTATTTCATGGGCATTGGAAATAATCTCCAATGCCATGTTCAGCATGTTTAATTACCAGTAGGTTACTTGAATCATAAACTGCAATATAGTTGATAAAACATAGCAACTAATCCATCACATAAATAGGCTGATCGTCTATCCTTACCATTAGGTGAACTCTATGCAGATCCCACTTGGATCATATAGAACACTTGAATCTTACCAGGTTAATGCAACAAAGCATCCACACTGGTGTGTCTCTTTTGTATCAACCAAAATAAACTGATAGCCCTCCACAGATTCTGGAAGCCAACTTGCCAGATTAATAGCAAATTCAGCTATCCCAGTGTGATGTCCAAACTACTCTGAATCAGTATCTAATGACAAACATAGACGAGGCCTAACAGACCGCGGTTGGCGAGGATGAGAAAATATATTTTCAATCCTTCTCGGATTTAGATTAGATCCATTACATTTGTCATTGTTCATGCTTGGGAGAGCAGAAGCTGCAATTGAGAACAAAAAAGTTACAACAATAACATGAATAGTATGCAGATAGCTGTCGTTGAGAACACAGCAGCAATAAGTTAGAAGGTTAAAAATATCAATGTTCAATTCATAGTTTGATACTACAAATTTGGTTTAATTAATCTGGAGTCTGGACTCACATTTGAGCTAGACAGCTCTTTTTATTCTAGTAATTAATTAATAAATCATCAAAACTGTTTTCTACACAAGCATAACATCCATAAAGCTCTGCAACCAACAGATATTACCGGATCACAGGCTAATACAAGTTGATAAGAAATGGAAAACCTTCAGAAATTAGGTATTGATTATATTCAGTTCACAGTTATAGGTATGCTGTATGCATATAGACATCATTTTGACAGTTTTGAGTACAAGGGGAAAAGTTGAGGCACTCATCATCAAGTGTCATCTAATACCCAGAAGTAATCAAAGGCAAATTCTAAAAGTTGCTAAAATTCTACCCACGCATTTTATTGACTAGAGAATTAAATAGTTTATGGGGATCTATTTTAAGACAACGGACTTTGCACATTTTCTGTGGAAAAAAAGGTATGACCTAAGATGCCTGCCTTCAAAAGTTAACCTTGATGATCCTGGAATTGGTTGACAGGCTACCAAAAAGAAAAGGAAGTGCAGCAAACCGTTATCTTTAGGAGCAAAATGATCACAAAAGAGAAGAATTAAATTCATAAAAGGGAGACAAACCAGTATCAAGTAAAGGTTCGACTCCTGCCTCTTTCGATGGAACTTTTGGCTGTGATCTAAGACCATCAACACTTGTAGACTCTTCATTGCCCCCTCCACCGGCCGCAAGCGTAAGAGATATCCTCCAATCGTCAGGGTGAACTCCATTTGGAGTATTAGCACGTTCACTCAGTTCTTCTTGAAGGGGAACAGTGGAAGGTTGACTTGGAAGAAAAATTTGCAAAGATGGATCATCGCCTGCCAAAGCCAATGGGTTATCAACCAAGCTTCCATGCGCATCATTACTGTTTCGGCAAATTGAAACATCGTGAGCTGCAGAGGGATCCTCTATGCCAACATTACAGTCAAGAGAGTAGTCTTCAGCTGCAATATTAAAGGAATTATGTGGACCAACAAAAGGATTGCCAACATCAGTATCAGTCCCAAAAATTGAAACCCTTGCTCTGGTTGTGGATAAGAATGCATTTGCCAGTTATTAATTTCAAAATCAGAAGTATTGTTGCTCAATAAACCAAGACCACTTGTACCAACGCCAGCATCCTCCTGGTACCTTTCAGGATATCCAGATCCGGCATCACTGACGAAAGGAAAACTGTCACCATTTGTAGGAGTATTTGCATAGACAGGTGGGGGTTGAACAATCAGATCATTTTCTTCATCCGAATCACTAAGAACAATGACATCTGCAGCATTATGTTGTGGCTGTTGTTGTCTATCCTCGGTATTGTATGTCTGACCAAAGTTATGTGCAAAACTGTCAAACTCTTGGTTCAATGCTATATCAAATTGAATACCACCCCCTTCTTGGTTCACACTTGCATCTTCGCCATCTCTGTAACTCCCAGTGGGGCTGCTGACAATGTTTGGTGTTGAGAACCCATTGTTGTTTTGGATGTGATTTCTAACCACAGGTTTCTTATCATCTGCTTTACTGCTAACCTGCCATAATCCATTAGGGGTTTTTTTTATTCCCAGTTTCAAAGTTCTATGTCCATCAGAAGTACCCTCTCTCTTTAACTCATTAACACTTGTGACACCAGGGTTTGTATCTTCCTTCGAGTCACAAAGAGTACCATCAGGCATATGCCACTGAGATAGATCTCTGGTAGCGGCATCACCCTTCACACGCCATGACCCATCAGGTTTAACATCAAGCTCATTAACATCTTCACTGCAATTGAGCAACTACATCCAAAATGAAAACAGAAATCAACTCACATAACAAATTCTAGCATAAGGCATAAAATGTGAGACAAACCTACCAAAGAAGTAATCCTATTGAAATAAGGATCGATCATCAAGTTCTCGAGAGAGTAATTCTTCAAACATATTGGGCATTGCCACTGCATAAAAGTAAGAACAGTCAACAGGAAGGTAGGATACAAAATATGAAACCATGTAAAATGAAAAACATGGTACAAATAAATCAAGTGTGGCAGAAGAAAAGAGCACTTATATAGGGTAATAAAGATGATCCCTCAACCCTCATCCATACCCCCCCCCCCCCCAAAATGACTACTGTCCAAGGGTAGCCTAGTTTGGCTAACCTTGCATGCATCTTGGAATGGCATGATCATGCCCATAAAATTAGTAACAGAACTTTTTTTTATCTCCACTATATTTCCTACTAGAAAGCAATAATAGAAAAACACATTCTTGGGTATTCACGATCAAGTGTATTGAACCAGACAACCAGTCCATACTCTTATTGCGCAGGCAAAAATTAGGCCTGGCCTGGGCCAAAGCCCAACTACAACAGATGTTCAAAACAGGTAAATGGTATTTGAATGTGCGGCAAACACAAATTCTGACCTTGCGTGAGCGTTGATTCAATTCCACAAAAGTTTCAAGATCAAAACAGCCCATGTGAACACAAGGCTTGAACCTTCCAGCAATCCTCATTCTGGATCCACTATTCTGAAAAATAAAAATACATTAGATACAATTCCAATTGCAAATTGCACCAGAGCGGCTTAGCTCAACCTGCCAGCTGCCAACCAGAAAACATAATAAACTTTAAACACCTACTATAATGACTATATTTCCTTTTGAGTAAATACATAACAGTTAGTAACTCTCGTAATACTATTCAGCAGCACAAAACCACCTGACAGAGTAAAAGTGGTTGTTACTACCTATACCTATGAAGGAAAAAAATTGAAAAAGGTAAATGGTATGTAACAAAGCCAAACAAAAAAAATCATAAAAAACAGATATATGCAGAACAAAACTCACAGGGCAACGAAGGTTGACTGTAACAGATTCAGTAACCACTTCCAGATCGCTATCACTATCAGCATTGTCTGTAGCACCTCCACCTCCAAGACAGCGACGGACACGAGCGAGAGCATCCTGAAAAGACTCCCCTTCACCTTCCTTTGGGATCATGTATAACACCTGGACATCAATAATAGTGTCAAGGAGGCAGAGAAGAGTAAATGGAGCAGAACTTGGTGAATAATGCACTAAATATGTGAATAGAATTAGTAGTTTTTCCTTTCATTTTTTTTTTTTTTTTTTTTTTTTTGTGAAACATGACAGGAAATTTTAAAAAACAGCACTAGCTTTAACAAGAATTATCAACACAAAATATTGCTGTCTAGATAATACTTAACATGAAACAATCTAAAAGTTGACAATACATAGAAACCATTTACAGAATAGGAAATCATGTGATCCTATAGTCATTTCAACTACATGATATGTAGAAAGACAAATGAATAAAACCTGAGAAACAGTCCTCCTCCTAGCAATTCGAACTCCAAAGCAAAAGGTTCGAGCATCAACTCTTGATAAGCTAATTTTATTGATCCCTTCTCTACTGCATGTGGTTATCTGCAAAAACATACAAGGATGACAAGTTTAACCCATGAATAGAACTTGAAAAAAGAATTTCAGAGTAATAGAAAAATGCAATCAAATTATCATATCAACTACAAAAATGAAACTAGGTCTCCATATGCTAGAAATGTGCACCCAATTGCTTTCTATCTCTGAATGTACAGATAGAAGAGTATAACTTAAATCTTGCCTCATAGCATGTTTCATATCAGCACTAGCAATTTCTTGATAAAATCTGACAATTGCTATTGCATAACGGACTTGCCTTGCATCAACAGCATGCCACAACCGATATAGAAGTAAACCATGAGCTTCACTAGCTAACTACAAATATGGAGTAAAAAAAGCCAGTATCTGAGATGGCAACATGTGTACAAACCAGGATTAGAGCTGGCAACTAGTGTGGTGGACCAATGGGAAACAAAAAAACAGTACCATATTTGTAAATCGTTTGGCCAAAATGTGTGCATCTGAACCAGGTGATGACCAGCAAGCATCTTCACCGACAAAGTATGAACATGTGCTCCCATATCAAGTTTTCAGGCTCACAACACTTTTCAGACTCACATAACACTATTTCATGCTAAACAATCTTAGCCAGTAGTTTAATATATCATTCTCATTTCAAGTTTACAGGCTCACATAACACTATTTCCAAGATTATGCTATGAATCAAGAACATGCAACATTTTCTAAAAAGGCAGGGGGGTAAAAGGCCATTTTTCAACCCCCATAACTACTGGTTTCAGGAAAGCAGAAGAAAATCAAGTGTATCATGTATCATGCCAAAACATATGATCTTAAGAATCTCAAGAGGACTGTTCCACATGTACACAAAAAAATTGTTAAATTGCCAATGCACTTAGATCCTGTTAAGGGCGTCATATAGTGATAATGAATGCTACTGACTCCAGTCATATATTGTTGACATTACAGAAAGAAAAAAAAAACAAGCTCAAACCAACTTGGTTTCCCTGTCTGAGCATCAGATGGAAAAGACTGGAGGGAATATAAGCCATAAGAATAGACCTCAAGTGACTGGAGGGAGCATAAGCCACAAGAGTGAAGATCTCAAAACAAGATCAATGCAGATATACTTGATGTTACTAACCCCTCCATATACTTCGCAATTAAAAACAGATGAAAACAAGTTTATACAATGTTCTAACAGAGTTCATTTAAAAGGTACAACTGAACACAAGATAATGGATGAACACAACAGAACATGCCCAAAAGATAATGGAAATGCGTGTTAGAACCCCCCCACCCAAATGAAATAAAGAGGTAGAACCAAATGTCTGTCCAACCAGCATCTAGATCCTACCAGCAGGACAAAGTAAGAATAAAACTCACCAGTGGTCCATCATCCCGTCCATTTATCCCTAGTAACTGAGAACCAGGCCTGGTCATTACTCGTACAGGAATACCTGAACAAAAAGAATTAAATATCACACTGGCAATCACTTAATTTCATAAACTGTCAACATAAATTCAACCTATATGACTCAGCTATATATACACAACATATAAGCCAAGATTTGAGCCCAAATGCATTTTAATAAATCCAAGTTATACAATAAAATTTTATGCATTACCATTCACTTGCAATTCTGCATATTGAGGCCATTGCATCCTGAACTGGACTTTGTCATTTATAAGAATGCACCAAACCTGTCCACAGACCAACAACACAATCGATAGTTAACAGGACTGTGCAACAGAACCAGTGAGTGTATACAACCGCTTTTTCTATGTTGGATAGGACATGAAAAATCTTATAATACATCAAATCCAGACCTTTTGACAGAAGCTCTCAATGTGCAATACTCAAGTCTATATTGCACACACAATTTGCAAATGATTTAAGTAGATAACTCATAATTGGGGTAGACATGAGAAATCAAAAATATTTGATGTTAGAGAAAGGTCATTATCATACATAGCTATTTTCCATCAGTGTACTACGCATGAACACTATGTTAAAGAGGTTGATTCAATGAAAAAGTTCAGACACTCCGAGTGACCTAATCTCACATACACCAATATTTTCTTCCTCAGTTCCTGGTTTATAGCATAATCACCAATGTACAATGCATGAACACTAAGTCAAAGAAAGAACATAATCATCCACAACCACAGCTAAGATTTATTTATGGCACAGCAGCAGCATGACATTAATAAAGTGTGCAAGATTTTTATCAAGATCGAGACAAATGAAACTTAGGTTGTGGAGAGCAAACCTGGAGATCGTATTCTGGTCTCTGGATTGTTTCTCTATCTGCTCGGGAAAGTTGGAAAGTCTTCTCCACAATTTGAGGTACACTTGCTCTAGACATATGAAGGTTTCACAAGGACACATTTATGCATCAGCAACAAAGTAACATAAATGCAGATAGTACAGAAACTAAAATAACAGAATAGTTAAGTCTACTCAAATGACATGCTATTATCTAGCATATATGGGCCAAAAGCACAACTATGGACCACCTTATCATAGAAATGTCCACATATTGTATGCTGTGTCAGACTGATAATGCATCTTAACAAGAACAGACCAATGAACATTGTACGGCACCACATACAGATGAACATTGTACGGCACCACAGGTAAACAATTAAAGAAATGCAGGAATGATTATTTATAAGATAAAATATGGCCACCACAAGAAGTTCCATTATGTACCCACCCATCATTTCCAACACCAGATGATATAAATTTCACAGGTAGTAATGGATTTCCTGTAGTCACCCAAAACCTGCAAATTTGAAGGGTGAAATTAAGCAATGAGAAAAAAGAATTGCAGACAATAAGAAATTCTAAGTAAAGTGTTCAAGTCTGTGCAATGCCAACTTCAGAGCGCCTACACAGATTTACATGTCTTATCAGCGGCTGTTGTTCATAATACGTTCGAGGATCTAACCAAAAGGCATAGTAACTTCAATTGCACAGAAGGAAATAAGCCATCAGCATGTTAAAAATGCTTGATCATACGCAATTAAGGCACGCAATTAACTCAGGCAAAAACAGCAAAGAGTGTCGCCTAACCTACGGAGTGATCATACGAGTATCCAGCTTGAAAAATCACAGAATGGGTGTAACAGTTCACATAAATACATTCAAAAGGTTCAACGAATACCGCAGTTAAAAATGGCAAGTTCAATAGCTGCATCCATATGTGTACCAAGTACTGACATAAAAACATATCAAATTAACAACAAACATTCAATCAGACAACCAAGCAACCAGCAGCATGGGCTGTTAAACCAGAGGTTACGGGATCAATTACCAGTTTACCAGATCAACAATCAAGGGTAGGAATTGGTAGAACAAAAGGGGGGTTCTAATAAACCCTGGGTGAGTGACAAAAGGTCACACTCTAAAAAAGGTAAATCATACAGGGAAGGAAAACCATAGCACAGTTCATTCACAACATTTTAGCTATAGCAGGACATCCCAGAGGGCAATCTTGGAAAAGAAATATAGTAAAACAAAGACAGCCAAACAGATTGTAGCATAACATACGGGTCTGCCCGGTTCAGTCGGCACAATTCACAATAAAACTGAGGTGGAACATCAGGGCCAGCACCCTCTGTGGGCTTATCTGGGATGAGTACACAGGTCATATGCTGCCACACCTGGCATTTGACATCTTCGCACTGCAGGAAACAATACACAAGATAAAAGATTAACAAGGCGGATGACACCAAAACAAATTGGTTGCCGTTAGGAGAAAATTTTTCATGTCCTATGTGCCTTTCAAATGAAAACAAAATACATGCACATATATAAAAAGGGAAAGATACCTTGATCATATTGTCAATATGCATTGTGTTATTGCAAAGGCAGCGGACCTTAGTCTCCACATGGTAGAAGTCAGTGGATTCCTCTTTGGGCCTGAAATGACTGAAATCTGATCCACTGTGGCTCCTGGAGGGAAGGTCAGGAGCACATACTTGCATTTTCCTGCTAATGAAAGCACCGATGCGCCAAAAGGAACCAAGTCAACAACTTCATCTGACATAGTCAACTCTCTGGTATGTATTCTTGTACTGAAAATTGAGAAACAGATGGAATGAAACCTGTATGTGTCATCAACAACTTTTGCCACCGCCTCCCTTGTAAGAGCATTTCTCCTTCCCCATCCATGATGGCGTTGACCTGAAATAAGCAAATAGAGCTTATGAGCCAGATTTCATGGAAAGAACAAACTTAGTAATTCAGAAAAAAACGTTGAACTAGCTGATGCTCTAAAACGGAAGATATTTTTTCTTGACCATATCATCAGCTCAATGACAAATACAGAAATGAGCCATATTAAACTACAATGGCACCAATTTGCATAACAAACCTATTGGCTTGAACACAGCTGAAAAGTAATACTGAACAATATTGAACCATAAAAAATGCAGCAGTTAAAGGCAACAATATAGGAGGGAGCAAATATGTAGCAAAGACCAACATACCTTGCTCATCTGATAATATTGCTAATACCCTGTCAACAAGGTCCTGTGATCAACGATTACAAAAATGGATCAGATATCAAGCACAAAGCTGGTGCAAGTACAGTGAAGATGAGATTTTGAATGTGTTCACGAAAAAAAAAGATAGTTTTTGTTTCTGAAATCGCGATACTGAATTGAAGCTCGCCCATGGTTACTGCCAAAGTGAGTCATGCACAGCACTACAGCAGACAGACCCAACAATGATGCACAGCACTACAGATGGCTAGTTCACCATGGAGGCTCGTATGCCATGCCTCCATTCAGTTGTAATCCTCCACATCCGGGAGTAGAAACAAAGTGCTCAAAAGCCAAAATAAGAGTGCAAAACATTAGCTGACCTGCTTCTTTCCTTGCTTCGGTAACCCCAGCTGATTCAAGATATCCTTGAGCTCCTTTATTCTAAAATACGCAAGCTTATCCTGCGATGACAAACAAGGAAAGAATCAACGCGTGAGATCTTCAAGAGCGACCGTTACACGTCGCTGCGCACGTAAAGCACGCCGCCACACTTGCCATGTTTGATCCATGGACCGGATAAAACAGGACTAGCGACCCCAGAACGATTCATTAAGAGCGGATTTTGTCGGTTAGCGACGCGCGAGCTAGGCGTAGCTTAAACGAGTGCCGCATCATGCAACGGAAGGGTCCAGCACTATCCTATCAATCGGTGCAAAGCACGGGAGGTCGATTCGGCGGCTAAGACAGCACACAACACCTGCCAAGAGCGCACACACACAGCTCTATCCAAAACTCGGGGCTGACACCTGCTGAGAGCGCACACAGAGCTCTATCCAAAGCTTGGGGCTGGACTACATCGGGCAGGCAGCATGCCGGGACTAACAAGCCGAAGCGATTCCACATTTGGAAAGGAGGCACTGGTGCCAGCAAGCCAACGCCGGGGAAAAAAGAACTAGGGTCGGAGCTCTGAGCCAGTGCATGCATCCTGCATCAATCTAAACCTCTGCGCGGAATCACCCGCGGGGCGGCAGCGGCGCGGGGGCAGGGGCGAGAGCCCCCCGGGCAAAGGCGCCAAGCCGAACCCCGCGGGAAATTCGAGGGGGGAAATCGGCGGAGATCGGGGAATTGGGCGTATACCTTGCAGGACGAAGCGAGGTCCGACATGGCCGGCGCCCGCGCGAGTAGTAGACCCCCGGGGAGGGCACGGGCATGGGGCGGGGCCGATCGGGGCCCCCGGCGCCGCAGAGGAGATCCGGCGGCGATCGGCGCGCCGAATTCAGGACGCCGTCGGCGGGTCCTCCTCCTCCTCCTGCTGCTGCCGCTGCGTTAGCAGCCGCGGCGGGCGCTCCCTCGCGTGGCGCCTCTGTGGCCTCCTCCGCCGCTGCGTCGACGACGACGACGACGGCGGGGTTTGGTTTTCCTCTCTCTAGCCCCCTCTCTCTCTCCTCCACCTCGTGGCTCGCGTCGCGTCGAGCGCGTGCGTGCTTGTGGGACGGGTTCGTCGAGAAGGGGAGGGGAGGAGAGAGAGGACCAGGGGGGCGGTTGGTTTCTCTCTCCTATTCAGCCAGCCGCCGCGGCGGACGTATCGGCCGCTATCAAATCCGGTTTTCTGCGGGCCGTACGGGTCCGCGCCGCGACCCACCCCAGCCGGGCGGGGTTGGTCGTCGTGCCGTGCCCTGCCCGCCCGCCTTCACTCTCCACGGCCACCGCGGGGTGGGGCCCACACGCGCGGTGCATCACTCGTGGCGTCACCGGCTCACCGCGGGTGGACCCGCCCCGGTCCAAAGATGGATGGGCCGGGCTGGCATCGAACGAAACACGGCAGAATTGCCTGGTACGCAGCAGCCGTTGAGCTTGGCGGCTGGAGGCGTGATGAGGTGCGAAGAAACTCATGTGACCTGTCACTGTTAGTTATAGCTGTCAAAAAAACTGAAAGTCGTTGGTTCTAGTGCGGTAGAGAAATTGTTGTGACTTGACGCTCATAGATGCCTGCTACTCCCCCTGTCATAAATGTAATTTTTTTTATTTTTACAATTTTTGTTTGACCATTCGTCTTATTTAAATTTTTTATGCAAATAATAACATATAAATAAATTATTATGAACGTATATCTAATGATAAAATAAGTCATAGCAAAATAAACAACATTAATTAAAACTTTTTTAAATAAGACGAAACGGTCAAAAACAGGGATCTAAAAGTTGTAAAGAATTACGTTTATTTGTGAGACGGAAGGAGTAAGATAGGACTCTTTAAGTTTCAAAAAAATACTGTTTATATGCAATTCGATCATAAAAAAAATTGTGTTATTTGCTGATCTATACCATACATATAAAGTTGGTGACTCGACGCCCTCTCACAAATTCCTGTAGATCACTGTTCCAAGCACAGTAACAGCCTGAGAACCGTCTGATCCGATCCCCCACAATACCAGCCGTCCACGTCTTGCTGCTCCAGAAACATCTATGTATCCATCAGAAACTTCGACTTCCGCCTCCAGAAACGCTCCGCCCCGAACCCCTGACCCATCTGCCTCCCTCATCCCCTGCTGCTTGCCTGCTCCCCTCGGATCCGCGTGCTTGACACCGCGTTCGCGCTGCCCTCGCTGCCTCACTTCCCATGATCACATCCTCATCTGCTCACCCTTCACATCTCTTACTCTGCCGCCGCCACCGGTGAGGGAGCCCTGCCTGATGTCACGCCAGATGCCACGACGCGCGGGGACGAGGGAACCCCGCCGTGCCAGCCCCTTCGTCGCCCTCCCTCTCCTGATCTGAAGCGCGACCTCCATGGCCTCATACGAGCACATCGGCCTCCATTCTGGACAACACTGTAAGCCACCTCCCTTCGTTCTTTCTATTCAAAAACTCTCGGATGTTGGCTTAATCTCACCCGTGTATGCAGCCCGTCACAGAGCCGTTCGACCATACAGCTGCTTTCATATTCTCAACCTATTGACGGCTGTAGGTGCTGCATATTTAAGTGATTGCCTGATTTGGGTACGGTTCAATATACTCACGTTTCTACTACTGTTAATTATCAATTCTTTTAGTACGACTGAGGGGCCTGTTTGGTTGGAAGGGACTAGGGACTATTTAGGGACTAATTTGTAGTCCCTAGAGCTGTTTGGTTCCAGGGACTAGTCTGCTGCACAAAGACTATTATACCCCTGTGTGTTCCCGCTATTTTTTTTCCCACGCTGCTTGCGCTGCCTGCTAGCACGCTGCCTGCCACAACGCTGCTCTGCCTTGCTGCCTGCCAACACGCTGCTTGCTCTACCTGCCTGCCAACACGCTGCCTTGCTGCACGCTTTTTTTCCCACGCTGCTTGCTCTGCCCCAAATCATTCACATATATATGGCTTTTTTTACGGGAAGAGACGGGGGTAGAGGATGTCCAGGTGATCCAGTAGTCCCAATTAGCACCTCAAAAGGGGCTAATGGACTAGGGACTATTAATCTCTCTTTTAGTTCCTATGTTTGGCAATTTAGGGACTAATTGGAACTAAAAATTAGTCTCTAGTCCCTAGTCCCTCCTAACCAAACAGGGCCTGAATATATTTACGGCTTCATCTACACACGTCTTCCTTTGTCTACTCATGCGCTTATTCATGCAGGTACCAGCTACAGACCTACAGTCTGATCTGAAATTCGTTCCAAACCTTTTGGTCAACACATTCACATACCACTACACCACCATTTTGTTGTCAAGTAGTAAACCCCATTTCACCCAAAAAAAAAAAGGAAACTTCGCTAGACTCCTTTTATTTTTTACAATCAGGTTACATAACCTCAATTTGGATGTGTACAAAGGATCAATTGATTGGTGCAAACTACGGCAGGTTTCCACGCCTCTTTGTTCAGGACATTTGCAGGATTATTACCGTCCCACCGTGACCAGTTGCCAATTATAGCACAAATACTTCTTGCTTTTGTAGCCCCGTACTCCACGTAGAAATTACTCCTTAATCAAAATTGTAATCTCCTTAATCATACACTGCCTTCGTCTTCATTCTTTGCTACTTTTTCTGTCTTAACTTGGTTTACCACCTTCCTCCAAGACAAAATTGAAATATTTTAAATCATAATTGACTGGTATATACTGTTTCTGTCCCGCTGCACCTAAATCTGTTGCATATCATCTATACTGTGAGTTTCCTGCCCGCGCTTTGCGCGGGTTTACCGGCTAGTTCACATATAAAAAGTCATTTAAGAAAAGAAGTTATTTTCAAGTTATGTATCCTCTTAACATCAGGTCCATATAAATAAGATGATATTGTATAAATTATAAAAGTACAATACCTCCGTCAACAGAGTTATATACCTCTCATGCTAACCAAAGCATCTGCTATCAAGCTGAGTTTTGCATTGTGAGTGTTGTTCATTGTATCCTCTTTCTCTCCGACCAGACCCTCATCTCCGTTGTGACGTAGAGTTGCTGAGATATGATAGGTACTCATTAGCAACGTATCTATCGAGCTCCTCATATCATGCAAATTGTTATCACAAATCAAGTTGTGACTATTGATGGTTGGTCCCTACAATTTAATTGGCAGTTAAATTGTTGCTTTCACAAATCATAACTACTAGGCTATATATATGCGAAGGCCACGATAACTTGTAACTTGAAACAAAGGGAGTACACATTTTGCATTCCCATCGTTTTGCAACATACGAATCTATCTAGTTCAAAGACAAGAATTAGCATTTCAAAATTGCTTTTTTTTTTTGAGAAACAACATTTCAAAATTGCACGAGTATTCAATACTAGTACCCTTTCTTTGTTTTTTATCAAAACAAAATACATTGTCTTGCTTAAAACAAAAGTTGCGCCGGAGAGTGGGAGACGACAGGAGCGGGCAACCAACCGACCCCACAAGTCAACGGCCCCTTGTTTGGATCCAAGTCTTTGAGCAGTAGTTTGTCTTGGTTTAAAACTAAGAAAAAAACATCAAAACAGTCTTAGAGCTAGTTTTTTGGCCAAGACACCTAAAAAAACTAGCCCTCCAAAAATGTGATTATTTGTCTTAGTTTTGACTAGGCCCACCTCCTCCGCACTTTTAAGTGACTAAAAATGTTATAACTTACAAACCAAAATACCAAATTAAATTCTAATTACACCATTAAATTTATTTTAATAAATCCTTTAAAATAAAGATCTCTAATATGTTTAGATAAAGTGATAAGTGGAAATTTTTTGATTAGAAAAAGACAAATAATTAAAAAGTATATTTATTGTAAAACTATCCTTTAAATCCAAACACCTCTTCAGTTACACCTAGCTTGGGCTAGTTTGAAACTACGCGAGCCGCGAGGCAAGCGGCCGATCGCCGCCGGTTCCGCGCTGCCAGGTGGGGCCCACATCTGGCGGCTTCCCCGCTTCCTCCTCCTCCGGTTCCGATGCACCACGCCTCCCCCTCCCCCTCCTCCGCCGCCGCGGCGCGCCCCGGGACAGTGGAGTTCCCCGTGGACATCGTCAGCGACGAGGAGATGGCGCTCATCGACGCCGCGCTCGCCGCCGCCGCCGCGGCGGGGGCGCGCCCCCTCCTCCTCTCCGCAGCGGCCCGCCGCGTCGGCGCCGCCGTCCCGCTCTCCTGCGCGGCGTACCCGTACCCGTACCCGTACCCGCCCGCCGCCGGCGACATCGAGGACACGCCTCCGCCGCGGAGGTCTCGGCTCGCTCGATTCCGGGAGCGCCGCGCGCTCGCCGTCACCGACATCACCGCCACGGTGACGCCGCCGCCCAAAGCTCGCGCCTTTCGCATTTCCTTTCTTCTGGGCAGATCAGGTGTGCTCGTGCCAAGTGGTTCTGACGGTGACCGTACTTCTTGCTGCAGGAATGGTGCCAGAAGCAGATGGAGTTCGTGCTCGAACGGGGCAGGCCGGAGAAGACCGTGGCCATGAAGGTCGGTTCGGACCGCCATGCCCAGCTCGAGCAAGAGGTGAGCCAACATTGTTTGTTCTTCCAAGCCGAATGCCGTGTCTTTTCCATCATGACTTCACCATGAAAATTTCCTTGAACGAATCTCATTTCGACCTGTCTCCCTTTCGACCAGGTTGTTGAGAGAGTGGACGTCGCCATTAGATCTGCGGAAGAACTATGGGCAGTAAAATTCATGAACTTCATCGTGGGAATAAACCAGCTAATGTTCGAGGGCATAACACGGGAAATTCCAGTGTAAGCCCCAGGAGCTTCCCCTCTTCTCTGTGCAACTGCAAACCAGTACTGTGTGCCGATGGAAATACTCTGCTATGTTGTTTGTTTCACCTCTTCTCTGTGCAACTGCAAACCAGTACTGTGTGCCGATGGAAATACTCTGCTATGTTGTTTGTTTCCAGAGTATATATGATGCTTTCCATCTTAGGAAGCATTCTACTCAGTAGCTCTGATAGTAAACCAGGTTATTGCAGGATTGGGGTCGTCGAAGGTTCATGGATGATAGGAATTATAGATGAAATCCAAATGCCCCCGGCTGGCATTTCGTTGCAACCCATGCTGGTGGATACAAAGACACGTTACACACCAACAGCTCCATCAGAAGCACAAAAGAGAAATGGAAGGTTTGCTCCTTTACATTTGGTTTTCCTAATTTCATGAAGAGAACGGCAAATTATGTCGTGCGGAATGTTCCCTAGACTAGTGACTTCCCTTCAAGTGACTTCTGCTTTGATCTGAAATTGCATGGACTTGTATTAATGCTCTTTTGGCCTGTTTGCCATTGTCCAATCATAGCTTCAGTATCCAAAAAAGGGATTAGTTGCTAGACTGTACTGTTTTATGAAAATCTATCTTTGTACCTATACATGTAAATAGGAGGGAGATTTGGCTTTGCCTTAAGAAATGGGAGTATCAAACTCTTTACTGAGGGTGTGACACCTGGGGTCAAGCCTGGGTGTGCAGCCTCTCAACTGGAATCTCTACCAACCTTGTGATTGCTCAGTTTACTACAGGTTCCTATTGTTGCCAACTATGGTTTTTAGTTACTTTTGTTTTAAGCAACAACTCTTAGGTCAATCGTTCAGTATATGAATGTGGAACACTGCTTAAATTTGGTGGTACCGTGCAAGTGTGCTTTGTTACAAAAGATGGTAGATGTGTTGTCCTCTTTGTATTTGTACCATTAAAAATGTATCACATTGATGTGACATCTTTTTTTAGACCATTGGTTAGTGTTACTTTTTAGAAACAAAATCCATATGATTAGTAGCATATGTCGCTATCTTCAAATTTTAGTGTTTTGCCTCACAGTAATAAGATGGTAGAATGCTCTTGAAGAACACGGGAGAACGATAGCATCTATAAAGTTTGTATGATAGATGTTTATCTGATTATGACAGGCTTCAACTAATGTGTTACAAGTATCTGTGGGACAATTTGACTGCAGAGAAATTCCCAGCAGAGAATTTCTTCAGCTATTTTGACCTGGACCCCAACTACTTGTTATCAGATGATGTCAAGGGGTACATTAGCTCATTGGGATTCGATGCAAAGGTGATATATCTCATCTTTAACTTTGTAATTCTTAGTTCTCAGTCAATTTAATGTGATTGACCAACCAGTTTATTCATGGGAAATCATTCGCTGCTATGTGCTAGCAATGTGAGCAATTCCAGAAGTGTTTGCTAACACTGCATTTTTACTGTACCTTTGGATGTTCATTCATGCTGCCGTCTACAACATGTTGTATGGTCCTTGCGAGTTATGACTTGTAACATGGTTTCTGTTTGCAGACCTTTGAAGATGTATTGAAATATTTCAAGGTTACCTGCCATACACTACCACGGTCTCAAGAACAGCTGCTCTTGAGGTAAATATGAGTTACAGGATTACTGCCTAAACAGCAGTAATCTGTTGTACAGACTATTGAATGGCAAATCACTATTCTCTAGAGCTTTTGCAAATGGGACACTACACATATGGAGAGTAATTTCCTAGTCCTTTACTGGTGCAGATATGAACTACAGGAAGACCATTCCCTGCTTGAAGAATACCGATTCACTTATGATGCTAGGTGGTTCAAGGATCAAATCCAGGAAGTCCTCAGCTTCTGGATAGGATCACGTGAACCTAAATTTGTAGACGAAGAGGAGAGGTGGAAGTGCCGTTTCTGCAAATTTGTGTCAGATTGCCCAATGATTGCTTCCATGCCAAGGTGTTGATGCTAACAAAAATTGCTCTGAATTGGTGGCTTGGCGAAATATTTGATGCTGAGTTATGTAGCCTGGAGATAGTCAGCTTTAGTCGCCTCTTTGTTTCCACAGGCACTTATGTAATCTTAACATTTTGGGGTGCTGTGGTGTGGTGTATTTGGGTTCTCTTCCCCTTTTTCTATAATGAAGCACAGTTCTCCTGCGTTTTGAGAAAAAGAAATATTTGATGCTGAGCTGAAGAACCAATCGTGCAGATGAATTTGAAATGTTGCTCATTGTTATTTGACTCCATATGCAGCTTTGTAACTCATATATTATTGATTGGCAACTTGATTCTATTCTTGTTTTACATACCATAATGAAGAAATCACTTAATGTTATTTTATAAGATTTGAATTTGGACCGATTGATTGTTAGTGTATTTGGTTTAACATTTTTACATCTCTGGAAACGGGGCTAGTGGTTTATAGACAGATCGATAGGAACTTGCGAGATACATAAAACTTAAGTAAATAGACTGCAGGGTAGCACACTTCACGGGGATCTTCTGAAAAAGAAGTATATGGCTCACATAAATAGAGGACCTGTGTACATACAAACACCACATATTCTAGTGACAAATCGATATTTGTTTTATAGAAACAACAAATGGAATCAACTGGCAGGTACTGTGAATCTTATACATCAAACAATGTGGTCATAACAGGAAAACAATTCAAACCATTCATAGATCTGATATCACTTTTAAACTTCTGTTCATGGATGAAACATATCTTCATAATCCACTTCCCCTCCTGGTACTTGTCATATGAGTCACTTGCTTCCACCATTGACTACCAAGGCCTCTGGTTGTGGTGGCGCAACAATGTCCTTCACTGCACTCTCCACCTTGGGAGGACCAGAATGCCGCCGCATTGGTGAGGCAGCCCCAGTTCCACCTTGGAAGGACAACCTCTTCTTGACTGGTCCAGTAGAGCCTCCTTTATCCGGTGTCTCTGCTCCATTGGTCATTGCTGAGCCCTGGAGGCGAGATTTGGCTCTTGCAGATTGTGTGGGAACCATGTAGCTTGGGAGTGATGGGGAGCTTGCGAGGCTTTCATCGTCCCGCACAGTCGAGGTGGCTATACTGTGCCTCCTTGGTCGCTCAGACTGCACGCTGAGCACACTCCTAGCGTCATCGTCCACCTGTGAAAGCCCATTCTTTGGCGTGGTGGATTTCCTCCTGGCAGGTATTGGTGCCACTTTAGCAGATGGTGTCGAAGGGGATTGCCTGGAGGCTGGACGGGTCGGTTTTGGAGTTGGTGGTGATGGCTTTTCTGGCTTTGAGTCCCGGCGGTTGAAAGCTTTTGTGATCTCACCCTCTCCAAGGTTCAAGCTCATACTCTTAACAGATCCGCGGTCAATGTTGCTCTCCTTGTCAGCCCCATTGCGGCCCTCCCAAGGTTTTGCTGCCATCCAGCGCTCCAACCAGCTCCAGCCCCACTGCAAGTTGTTTGGGTCTACAAACATTGGGTTGGCAGATCTTGATGTACTCTTCCACTGTAAACAACACATTTTGAGACATTTTAAGCTTACCATCGTAGAGCCAGGATCAAGTGTATATATATATAGATTAGCATATGTTCTGAGAGCAGGAATTCCTACCTGATGTGAAAATGCATATGCAAGCGCTCTTTCTCTTCTTATCGTTGCTTCCTGCCTGCTTATCATGCTTGCCTCGATTTGCTCCTTGGATTGAGTGCTGTCATCCCAGTTCTCACCCATCTGATATAGCATTATTCACAAACAGAATATGTTTAATTGTCTCAATAATATTTAAAAATTATCTCGAGGCTTGGAGCAAATCAGACAAAAATGCTACTGGTATTAGTTGATCAACACCAGCTCATGAAACTTTTACTGCAAAGCTTTGAGATGGTTTGCGTACTCTGAAATTCTCCAATTCCTGTTTAAGTAGGAGCTGGCGTTGGAGGGCCTGGTTCTCCTCGGACATCTTTGCTCTCCTAGAACGTATCTGTGACTGCACCCGCGATAGAGTCTGCATACAGCGCAGAGTGCTTGCAGATTGACGCTTGACTGAGTTACCCTCAACCAATGACTTCAATCGAACAAGGCCTCGCAGTGCTCTTAGTGCCCTCCTTGCCTACATTATCACAATGAACGAACCCTCAGTATAACAACACTCAATATAATGTTGTTTGTAGAAGTAAAATTCTTCCCTTTCCTTTTTTTTTTGTGCTGAGCGTAAAAGTAAGATTCTGCTTTACTATGAAACAAGTCAAATTTATGAAGTCATATTTCCCAAAGAACAGAAGTTCCACTAATTGCTATCTCATGGATATTTCATTAGCACGACAGACAGGCTATCAGTATCAAAAAATAAATGAAAAGAACATCAAAATGAGTGATGAAAGGTGGTGGCCACCAACTGCCAGTTGTTCGAGAATCATTTTTCTAACACTTTGCAAGAATGATTTGCAGGCCTTTTGGACAAATGCACAATAGACAAACCTAAAAGTAAACAACTAGTTGAAGGATAGGAATTGAACTAGAAATTAACAGTTCCTCCAGGTTCAACTAAAGCAATAATAAAATCTACTTCTTTAGCCAAGACATAAATTCCCATTTACCCCACAAAGTAGTTAGATGAAAACATGACATGCAAATAGCTAAAATATCCAGCTAAGAGGTATCAGAATCACTCCAGATTACAGTAACAGCAACTGGCCAACTAACACTTGCAAAGGTAGGCAAGCTGCCGACACCTAAAAGCTAGAACACAAAAAGGAGAAAATATGCAGGTTGCAGGATAGCCACCAACACCAACAGACATTGTTTGCGTGCATGCTCGGTCATGTCGATGTGGAAACGAAATCAGTAAAAAACAAACCTCCTGCTAACCCCCAAATATCAAGGACCTAATCAGCAGCTACAAGAAACAAACGCTTCCATGTGCTATGTAACACGACCATTTAAGTATATAAACCAATTTCCAACTGTCACAATTGTTCTTATTATCTAAACATCACCAGGTCCAAATGGCACCGGAACAGGTGAATTCGAAAGTGATTTCACATTACCAGGTAACCTCGGAAGGCGGTCTGGATCTTGACTGCGGCAAGCTCTTCGGTTGGCACACCAGGTGGCAGCACTGCCACCACCGACGCCTGTGCTGGGGCAGCAGGGGCCTCCTCCTCCACGGTGACATGCTTGCTCTGCTCCTGGTCAGCTTCAGGGATCCTGACCTCCTCGGCCTGGTGAACAACTGGAGCAGGAGCTGGAGCCGGAGGGGGTGGTGGCACCGAAACATTGACTTCCAAGGAGGTCGATGGGGTCAGATCTAGCGGTGTTGGGTTGCTAGCTGCTGATTTCCTCCTCAGTCTCTGTAGTTCCAAAGGGCAAAGTTTTGGTTTGTGATTATCAGAATTCAGTTCGGAGTTTAGTGACAAAAGAAATTCGAGGAAAATAAAAAGGCGGCGCTTTGATCACAGATCTGCAAGGGGAGGAAATGCCGTCGTGACAAGAATGCAGAATGCAAAACCAGAAATTCACCAGGACGACGGCTGCGAAGTCTAGGAAAAAAGTGAACAAAGATGCCGTTTTTACCACGAATGAACAAACACTTGGACTGAAGCTACTGAATTCTTCGGAATTGGGCGGGGGGAAACACGGAACCGATCAGATCCGAGTGAAAAAAAAATGCCCCCCATGAATTCCAAAACAAAACCCGCAAAACGCAAGAGAAATCCAAGGGGCCGGGGGGGAGCATCATCACCTCCTCTTTCTTCTCCTTGGATTCGGGGCTGAAGACCTTCTTGACGGCGCCGAACCACTTGCCCTTCTTCCCCATGGCGGCACTCCACGCTCCTGCTCGAAACAGTCACCCTGGCACCTGGAGAGGAGCAAACAAGTCACCTATCTGTATCTGCCACGCCCACGACGAGACGACGGGTGTCGAACCACATACAACTTTATCGGAAGAAGAAACGCCCAAGCCCAAATCTTGGTGCGGAAGCAAAGGGAAGGAAGGAAGGAAGGCGAGCGGGCAGGCTAGGCTAGCTCTTTTGGGAGCTCTTTTGGTGGTGCGCAGGCAGCAGAGGCAGAGGCGGGCGAGTGGAAGGCGTCGTCCCGTCAGCGACGGCGTGGGAGAGTGGGAGTGGGAGGAGGAGGTCAGCTGAAGAGCTCCGCGGCAGCAGCCCGCAGTGCAATCATGTCGTGGGAGGCCGCGGGAGGTGGATGGAGGTGGGAGGAGCGGGGGTGGCAGGAGGAGCAGGCCACCAACAGCCGCGGCCAACGATTTTCGGCTGGAGCTGGTGCTGACAGGGGTGCGTGCAGTGCAGGAGCTTTGGATGTCGAGGCTGCAACAGCTGGGAGGAGCAGTGGCGACGGAGGAAGAAACCGAGAGCGAGGTAGAGGGAAGCGTGTGTACGTTACCTTGGTGAGTGTTGCGATGCGCCGCTGCTCCCGCTTCCCTCTCCGGCTCGCGGTGAGGTGGGGAAGCAGTTTTTAGGGGGGAGGGGAAAGCTGGGGAATTTGGACAGCTTGGAGCCAGCAGGTGGAAGAGAGGAGAGGAGAGGGGAAGGGGATGATGGTATTGGAATCTCCACTATTGCCAATATAAGATCCTGATTTTTTTTTTCTTGAAACAAAAGATCCTGATTGGTTTTCATCAAGGTGCATCATTTTTGTACTTGGTTGCTCAGGCTGGTTGATGTGGTGCGAGCTGTGTTTTGTGTGAATGAAATCTCTACGTTTCTGTCTCAGCCTTATTCGGATGATGCAAAAAATTGCAATCAAATCGGACTCGCGGGATACGGGATAGTACAAGCCAAAAGGTGCCTTATTTGGGAAATCAATCGGGTCCATTGTTATATTCTTCGGTTTTGCCTTGTGTTCACACGAGCACACGTTTGAAAACGGAAGCTTTCATTCCCAGATAATGCAATTATAGATGTCGTTACGTTTTGGGGCTTTGGTGTTTCTACCCTTGTTTTTAAGCCAAATGGTGATTTTACCCTTGTTTTTTTTCAACTTTGTGATTTTACCCTTCCTACAAGCAAGTCAATGCGATTTTACCCTTAGTCAATGGTCAAAACAGGGGCAAATTCGCATTGACCAGGGCAAAATCGCTTTGACTTGCTAATAGGGAAGGGCAAAATCACAAAGTTAAAAAAACAAGGGTAAAATCACAATTAGACTTTAAAATAAGGGTATAAACACCAATGACTCTCGCTATCGCTATATAAAAATTTAAAAATATGTTTTATGACAAATTAATGACAACTATTTAATACGATACATATCAATACCTTTCTATATAATCTGTTCAACTTCAAATGTGAAGCATGTTTGGAACACATGAATTTCACAGGAATGGTGCATGAGCTTTATAGGAACCAGTTCAATTTCACAAGAAAAACATAGGAACAAGCAAGAATTTTTTCCCTACGTTTCAAAAACCGTGAATCGACATTACTCTAGAGTTGATTTCTTTTTAGATGACTTCCTACTACTCTCTACTCGTCCTCAAAAGAACGTAATTTTTACTTTTTGAGAGTCACAATTTGAATTTTTTCATCCCTATATAAAAGTACTAATATTTTTATACAAAATAAGTATTATTATATGAATTATATGAATTATTTTTATAGCAAATCGTTTAGAGATTTAAATATTGACATTTTTTGTGTAAAATGGGTTAAATTTGGAAAGAAATTGATTAGTCTTAAATTTAGAATTGTCTTTTTTTTTAGAACCCAGACCCGAGTAGTAAAAGCTTTCCAACATTGACAGAACCAGCTAGACGTGACCCTGAAGAACTGAAGATGACTACTGACACACTGAAAATCAATCCTTCGGCCTCAAGCATGGAGTGATGCAACAAAGCAGTTGCAGGATATTCAGATGAATCTGCATGCCTGCATGGCCGTTGGAAGTAGGCACGATGTGGTAGTTGGAGATTTTTCCCTTCATCCGAAGTCACGCATGCTAAACGAGACAGGAAATGCAGATCAAGCTGAATGAGAAAAATGTAGGGGGTGAAAACCATATGCTAGGTAAAAACTTAGAAACTAATTTTAGAAACATATTTGATCATTATTTCTTTTTACATTTGATATATCCATAGTGCATATGAATTACGCAGTTGAATGCAAACCCAAACTAAAAAGTTCAGAAAAAAATAACAAATCTTTTATATATGGACACATACACATGACATTTGTAAATTTTATATGAATGTTTAAAAGCAAGTTTGCTTCTCTTTTTTTTGGGTATGTCAGCACTATGGATGCGTCAATTTTTTTTTAAAAAAAATGAAATAGATAAAATATGATTTAAAATTGATTTTTATAATTTCACTTAGTACGTGGTTTGCACTGCTTCTTTTGCCAACTTGCATCTAGGTAATGACTTTAGTTTTGACAGTACTTGTGACAGTTGAGCATGTGTAACAAACTGAGGTAATGACTGGTTAGTTCTGACATTACTCGTGACAGATAAACACTGAGGTAGCTATATGCCACGGATGCACAATATACTCATCATACTAACATAAACATAGCTTAGTCGCTGTACCATACATGCAAATAAATTGGGTACTACGACAGTGCAGGACAACAACCACTGTTCTGCAGTACGCTATCTGTCAAGTTCTGTCATTAGCAAAATATATGCAGTATCCGAAGTAAAATGGAGATAGATTATATATACCAAATAAAAGAGAACAAAATGCTAATGATTGAGTTTATCCTATGTGTGTGTATATACATATACGTGCCCAAGTGGCAAGGTATCATTTGGTGGTTGGTGCTGCTCAATGATATGCCAGCTCAGCAGGACCTGCTGCTTCTATTTTTCTGCCATGTTTATGTTGCCTGGCTCTGGCCCAGATGTATCTAAGCGTGTTTGCGCTGGCAAACACTCAATTGATTAACACATTGATCCATGCACTACACCAACTAAAAATCTCATCCTTTTCCCTGCAAAAACTTTGTTCTCCAGTTGTCAGTTCACATAAATAATTGATATTTGTTCACTCTTATGAATCTTCAGAAACTAACAACTCTTTGTGCCGTTGTCAAAAAAAATAAAAAAAAACAACTCTTTGTGCCTATTTATATTAACTGAGCCTGGAGTATTATACTACACCTACACATGAATCCAAGCTACAAGACGCTGAAATTGTGTCTTTTTGCCAGTATGGTGCTTAGTTTAATCTTTTGTTTTTTACTAGTAAACAGGCACCAAGGCCAAGATGGCTGAGACTATGATATATAGAACCGAATGCATGCATGCATGTGGACAGTGACAGCAACCTGATGCTTTGCATTGTCTTGTTGTTACATTAGCAGTATACAAGGGACTAAACACCAAGGCTTAGAATAACCTGACACGATACTAGAGGTCAAGCGGTAGCAAACATGGTCAAACAGACACTAATGATCGACGCGTATTTTATGTAGGAGTCCTAGACGATAATGCACAGAATTGAGTGTCTCACTCACTCATCGTGTTCCCCATCAGCGCTGTTTAAACAATGAATATGTCACGAGCTGCAAAGCGACAGCCTAACACGCGAGTTCTTCTTTAATCTGTTTCTCTGAAAGCTACGAGTATAGTACATTATTATAGTTTTCACAGTCGCATAGTATGTACTGTATTAGTGGAGTGTCATGTTTATTTTCTTCTTTCCGAGCACTGAACTAACTAGGCCCCACAAAGTGTGGTTCCCAAAGTTAACTAAGGGCAAGCAGTAAAAAAATTGGTTTTGCAGTTCAAAATGGATCTCTAGAATAAGATTTTATCAAGAAAGTGATTTTGTGCCATAAATGAATTAAGATAAGTTGTTTTCAACAGCCATACGCACCGATCAATGTAGAAGCTAGGATATTAGTATATTTCCTTTTCTTAAAAAAGATAACATGTTTTTATTTTCATTGGCAACATAAGAATTACTCCAAAAAAATGAGGGACCATCAACTTCTTAGAGGGATGTTATTTGGTCCTATAAACTTTATTGTTGGGTTCCTAAACCTTTTATGTCGTGTTCATGAGCTTGTACTTTTTTCAACAAGCCCCTTCTCTTTGAGATCTCTCTCTCAAAAAAGCCCCCACGGAAAACACGTAAGAGCTGTTGCCAAGACGCTGATGAGCCAAGATTGCAACATACTAGAAAGATTAGCAAGCGGTGTAATGATAACATTGACCTACTTATCTTGACTCTTGAGAAGGTGTACGTGTAGGTAGGATGTCTGTTTTCACCTTTGCTAAAAGCAGGCTGGCTACACAGCCCCCTTTTAGTCATTTGCCTCCCTTTCTCTTTTCTCTGCTTTTGCCCTGCAGACGTAAGGCATAACACATCATGTAATCGCTCCTCTCTCCATTATTATGATATAAATATTATGATTTTTTTTCTTAAATTCATTTTAACTCAAACTTTGCTAATAGTGACCAGATGTTTCAAAAGATATACTAATAACAAGTACAAGTTCAAATATGATTTACAAGGAATGAGATGGTGATGAATTTGTGTATTGGTCTCCTTCCAACAACCAAACAAGAACATGAAGAGCATTGCTCGCAGTCTCGCACTTGACGCGTTGCTTGCCGCTGTGCGTGGCTCGTGTTCACACGGTCGAATTGAACACACAGTAGCAGTGTAAATAAATTGAATATGTACGTACGCCGACGCCGACGACGTCAATGTATCATATGTATCCGGTGATGGGTCGAATGTCGATCACGAGGCGTGCACGAGTGGGGAGCGGCGTTTTACTCCTCAAATCCCGATCATCACTGAAGCCGCGCATGCATGCAACAGATATTTATGCAAGGCAACAACGGGTCCTCATCTTGGCACCGGGAACGGGATCCGAGAACCATTGTCGTATTTCGTTTCTCGCTTCCAAAACAATCACAAAGTCCACAATTTTCTATCTAGGCCGACCAAACACAACAGTAATTTCGTAATTCTGTCAAAGTTAAGAAGAAAATATTTTACTTTTACAAATTCAATAAATATAATTTTAATACTAACACGAGCAACCAATCATTGTATCGTACTACAAAATAACGACTGTGTCCAAGAATGAAGAGACAGGAGGTTCGCGCAGTTTTTTTCTAGGAAAACTTTTTTTTCCCGATGAAACAACCTTCATAGAGTTTTTTTTAGTATAACAATCTTCGTAGAGTTTTTTTTTTAGATTATACAATACAACACAGACACTCACAATACGCACGCAAACTCTATGAACACGACAGACCGAGTGTGTTGGGCTTCACGGTCCAGCTTAGGTTGGGCTGGGGGCTTGGGAACAGTAACGTTAACAGACCCCAAACGGGCTCTCAAAGGCCATTTATTTCGGTCCGAATAGATGTGCAAATGGGCCGCACCCCTAATTTCCCTGTGGTCGCAACTGCACGGTGTGTGTTTCTAAAAAGAACTGCTCGGTGAGTGCGAACCCCGAGGCAGGGGATAACGACGACGCCGGCGTCGGCAGCGGCGGCGGCGTACCTGCAGCCCTGCTGGTCCTGCTTGATAAGCCTCCGCTCTCAGCGTCTCAGACTGGACAACCGGATCCATCTGGTTGTGCAGCACTGGATCTCATCATTCATGTGCCCAGATTTTGCAAGCCGGTTTTTGGCGTTTTTTCCATGTTTTGACGTTTTGTTTTACCAGCTCCTCACAGATTGACTGTTGGGAACCCAAATGTTTTGCTTTATCCCAAATGTTTCCCTTTTCGGATGAGAGCTCCTCTGACTTTGGCTCCTTGCACTTGTGTCACTCACAGAGTCACAGGATCACTCACGGAGTCACAGGAGGGCCTGGTTGAAATCAGGCTCACCTGTCAGTGACATAACTGGGCCCAAAGTACCAGTTTCCCTCCCCTTTCAACAACTCAAAGCAAATAAACACAGCCCCAAAAAGGAAATATCAGACAGTTCTAAATGTCTATACATAACAGCAAGACATGAGAGCAAATTCAGAGTCGTTATTGTTTTCTTTTGTTGTTGCACATGAATTTTTGTTCTTCAGATGGTAATTGCTGCTTTGCTGGAATTCATGCCACAACACAGTAAACTTCTTCATTCCTCATGCCACTGCTATTTTCTTCACCAAGTTCATTCCTCCCTACACATATGGTATTATTGCAACCCACAAGAGGGGCATTCGCGAGGCGGACCGCCTCACAAACACAACAGGACCAAGCTAAAGAATCACAAATGAATCTGAATAAATACTATCACATATTTTCCCGCTTGGGGGGGCGAACTTCTCCCATGGGCAGTTCATCATTCATGGCCCCCAAACTTAAAAACCAAAACTGAGAGAAAGAAAAAGGGAACCCAAAAGGAGAATGAAAAAAAAATAGAACCCTTAGTAATCAACCTTCTTCCTTTCCTTTTTGTTATCGCCACCACATTTACATTGACTCCGGTCCAATCCCCGCTGTTCTTCCCCTTCCTGCGAGGCTGCGACGCCTATTGTGCAACCACTCGACAGCCCTCTATTGCGAGCTGGGTATGCTATACTGCCACACCATGATCTGGGAGCAATCAGAGGGGATCCCCTTCAGCTTAGCTCGGTCTTCAAGCACCACTTCTTGCACAAACTTGATGGAATCCTGCAGTCACATCAGTAACAACCTATCGTGTTAGTTGGGAGTAGAAATTCAGGTGATCTGATAAAAGTGTAACATTGGCAGGCCGATGTAGGAATGCTAGGTAACCAACATGGGACTCAGTCTCCATCAACTAACTGTTGATGGCTTATTGCTTGCACATGACAAGTAGAATAGAAATCGATTGCTATCAGTATCGCTCAAAGTTCAGAACGAAGCTTCAGATGGTTTGTATGCCTGTACTACAGGTTCCTTGCACGAATTGGTTTGTACGGGATTGCTTGTCAGATTGGGAAAATATCATATTGCTTGATTATCTCATTTCAATCGGCAATCAGTATCTTTGTTTAGTGACGCATTCCACTTTCAGTATCATTAGTGGCTCTGCCTCATGGATTGGAAAAGTAGGTTGGAAGGTGATATAAACAAAATCAGAACTAGATATTTGAAAGGGATTTGGCATTTGTGTAACACTAGGGTTGTCACATCAATCCACAAATCTAAGTTGATAATTTGTGTAACAGGGACAGTCCAACAATATCAGGTAAGGTCCATGTAGAGAGGACAAGAATCTGTAGAAGGCACTGGATACGTGGCAATAAATACTCCATTCTGTAAAAATGAGTAATGCTGTACTATGATTATTCTAGATAAAAAAATCATGAATTGAATTCATATGATTTATCTAGTATAACTGTATCTTGTTTGGAAGGATCATGACTGCCCATGCTTGCTTAAACTATTGACAAAATCAGCATCCAGTCTGTTCCAACCACTTGCCTTTTTTTCTCTTGAGATCATGCTTAGCACATTTTTTATCAAGAGAAGAAAGACTTTACGGGACCTTACAAAGTACGGCAATCACCACAAATGCCAACCCCACATGCAGACACTGTTGTATTAGAAACTGATGACTTTCATTTTTCAAATAATAGAAGGAAACCAAATCAGAATATGAAACCATTCCTTGAAATAACAATTCAAATTACTAATGTCAATGGCTTAACATTTCATATTTACGCTAGACATGCACTCAAAAATTCCAATGGCCAAACAGATCCTCTATTGTACGCTTTTGCTGTTTTTATATGATGATGAGATGATCAAGAAATAGACAGCCAAAAAATGCTGATATCTCAGAACCAGCCTTTTCACTGAGTCAATCTTCTTCTTTTTTTTTTTTTTTTTTTTTTTTTTTTTTTTTTTTTTTTTTTTTTTTTTTTTTTTTTTTTTTTGCGAAGACACTGAGTCAATCACATATCATAGCCTGCTACGTACTTTGTGTCACGACAAAACAAAATTTAATTGGATTAGACTTGCTTGGTTACTAACATGCAGAAGGCAGGTGTGCACTAACCTGTGAAGTATCTGGTAATGACGTTGGCCGTCCCCACCGCTCAGGATCCCACAAAATTGAACTGTTGAACGCGAAACCTGAGACGTCAATCGTGTGGGCTCGTGTACCAGCAGCACCAGCAGGATTCGAGTCAACTTCCGCGTTATACGTCACTGAACGGGTGGTCCCATCGTTAAAGTCCCTTGAGTACCAACCGACGACCTTTGAGGCACTGCATAGTGGACCCTCCACTACCACTTTCTTCTCGCCCGCCGACATTGTTGCCACAGGCCATGTACCAAACGCCCTGCACATTTGAAACGTTAGAAAGAACATCTAAAGGCACCCACATGGCCACATCACAGATGAAATTCAACAAACTATGCAACATGCACCAAAACTTGTGTGGTGCAAGAGTTAGCTATCCTGTGATCTATGTATCTCTCATGATTGGATCAGAAGAGTTATGGAATTAAAAAGCATTGTGCCACCAAACCTTGACCAGGATGAGACTCCACCAGCACTTAGCAAACATCAGCTAAATGAGTTTAATTTGAAGAAAAATAACAGAGGCATCTGATTTCGTCAACTCAAAGGAAGATATTACGAAAATATGAAGGGGATAGCTCCATTGACATGTCATCCCCATGCTGCCTACTGTACTTTTGACCACTCATCCAAATCACATGATACAAGGAATAGACAGACTCATTGCATGTAATTGCCTCCCAATATATGGACTATAGAGTACAGCTACACCCTCCACTTGCCTACACGGCTGCACATACCGATGCTTAATTTGTTTCATTACCAATTCCAAAGTTTGAATAGCCTTGACAAATCCAGATCAAACAAACTATGGGATGATGCAATGGTTGATAAATGAGCAATGCAAACTTTAGTAAGCACACGTGTTCCCAATATGCAGTCAAACACAACTAGGCATAGTAAACACACGAGCTTATTTAAACATTAAGGTAAACCATAACCATATTTCAGCCTCCTAGGCTTACAAGAATCCAATGCCGAATCTCAACCTGACATAAGAGGCATTAACCATGGTCAAACCCCCGTCATTTAGTAAAACACACTTACAGTGTCACTATATTGTGCACCTGCACTTGTTTGTTTCTGGTAGCTGGCAAGTTCTAGGACAGGCATGCTAGGCCCATATGTGCGGCAAGGCATAATGGATGCTCCTTAGCTCTGTTGTATTATTATTCTGGAGCCCCACAAAAGCATCAGGGGCCACAACTGCAGAGTGCACGCATCTCGAGGACTGTAAAAACTACTTAAAAGGGATTCCAAAAAAATAAAAACAATAAAGGGCAAACTAGAAAAACAAGTGCAGATGTTTTGGTGGCCAGATGCAGGTAAGCCTTGCTTGAGGAAAAAAGGGTTGCTTTTATCCCATCATGTTCCCCTCAACGAAAAAGATTGTTCTTCCAGGGAACATCGCCACTGTGCTCTCACATGGCATGAGTGCTGCTGTAGTAGTGATCTACTAGTACCATTGTACTACTGAACCAACGTGTTGATTTCCTCTGTGAACCCAAGCACTCAACATCAATCTTAGAATGCTACCAACAGAAAATTGAATGCGAAAGGTAAGTCAAATGTTTCAGGGATGTTTTGGAGTTAAGAGGCAAAACGTTTCAGAATTGATGCTGCTTAAGATGTGTTATTTTTTTGAAATGTAGATTGCTTTATATCCATAAGTATCTAATCTTTTAATAGCATCCCCTAACACTGTTCCGGATAGATAAGCAAAGGTTAAAGGGGAGGTCACATGTTAGGTCCAAGTGCAGAAAGAGAGAGCTAAACAAGCTTCAGATGTTACTAGTTTCATACAGTGGATAAAATATTGGATTTCTTACTCTGCTGGAAATGCATGATCATGCAAGTAGTCTGATCAAGAAACCCAATACTCAACATCAAATGTTGGTAAAATCAAAATGTGAAATCTCATCTTTGCAAGATTTTCAAACTCATGAGAAAAATCTCCAAGGACAACTGCTGGTGTGCACAGAAATGAAGATTCATACCATCATTTTTGCATAAAAAAAAAGTTTCTTATGGGCTCCAGAAGATCTAAATCACAAGTGTGTTGTGTGCTCCAGTATAGGAAAGCTGCACCAAGTAAGTGGGCAACTTTGTGTGGTGTATATCAGATGGACATTCATGGGGTTGGAGGGAGCAGTTAATGGTGTGGACAGGACCAGGACCTTCTCCATTTTTTCAATCTAGTTCAATCAGTTTCAGTGGCCATGGCATAACGGTTACTACTATTTTTCCCCACCTGCTACCTTTTATGGCAATTTTTCCCCAACCCTATTTCAGGAGTAGTAACATCTTGGGAGTCAATTCAAGGATGCCATGTTTCCACTTACTTTCCATTTCGTTAGGTGCCACCGACACTGCTAGAGGCCCATTTGTCAGTGACTACCAGCAGTGCTACCACTACCACATAAAATAATTATGGCTTTGCCCATGTACGTGCTTAAAATCTTAATTAAACTAATTGGAGTGGTTTGCATGAACACATTGGTCCGTTGGGGCGAGGAAAAAGCGAAAGATTAAGTCTGAAAAAGAAGCATTGTTTGTTGGGGCGAAAGGGACTCAGGAAAGTGGTAAGCTAGATCCAATAATTGACTCCTCGCATCAGAGAAATGGAGAGAGAATAGTTAAGTTCTCATCTACAGTGCCCCCTTTCTCTATCTCTCTTTTTTCATGAGAGAATTACGAAGATGTAGGACATGCGGGACACGCATTGTCCCACCCATATTCCCCCCACTAATGACAGCTTATGCTTCCAATTATTTATTCATGTACTAAACTATACGGCTAGCAAAGCATTTATTTAGACGAGTAAATAAAATAAACTGGTGGTACTCCCAAGTTAAGAAGGTGATTAGTTATGACGAACCCTAGTCGTAGTCCTAGTCGGTGGGCATAGAAAAAGATCCGAAATGAAATTTTAGGCGTTATGATTCAGATTCGTCAAGCAACATACACTCTGCAAGTAAATGGAGATGAATAGATGCCAAATTGAAGGAGGGGAACAGGCAAGGCTCCAATCTCTGATTGAGCATGGAAATCACAGTTCGGAAAGCAATCATGAATCTTGCTTGCAAATTGGCACATTCTAGCTACTATTTCGCATCATTCAATTCATTCACTAAAAGCAGGCAAGCATGACAAGAAACCGAAGGCAGCAGAGGGCGAGATTTGAAGAAGGTGGAAGAAGGGGCACTGACTCGATCTGCCGGATCTGGTCGAAGAAGCCGACGTCGTAGACCCCCGCGGCGTCGGCGAAGTGCAGGACCCCCGCGAGGCGGTGCTTCTCGACGTGCGCGAGCGCGGCGTTCCGCTGCGCGTGCGCCTCGGCGTCGGCGCTCGTGAAGTTCTCCTCGGGCCGGAAGGCGAGGTGCCGGTACATGACCCCGGTCCCGCGGAGCGCCTCGGCGGTGGCGGGCGCGTCGGCGGCGGGCTCGACGACCACCCAGACGACCGGCGGGCGGACGAGGCGGAGCGTGTGGGCGAGACGTAGCAGCTCGCCCCGCCGCCGCCGCCGCTCCCCGGGGCCCGAGCGAGTGGTGGTCACCACGATCAGGAGGCGGCGCTGGCTGGCGGAGTCGTCGTCGTCGTCGCCCACGTCCACCGTCGCCCCGCCGGCGGCGGAGAGGGCGGAGGAGGAGAGGGCGTCGGTGGGTGGCGACGGCAGGAGGGTGGCGCGCGCGTTGAGGTCGACCGCGACGCGGGAGGCGGCGAGGTGGTCCCCCGGGCGGTGCGGCGGGTGCGGGGTGGTGGATTTCCAGGAGGAGGAGGAGGACGGCGCGAAGCCCGTGAAGAAGCCCATGACGAAGCAGAGGGAGAAGTGGAGTAAAGCTTTCTTCCACAGCTGGCCGCCGCCGCCGCCGCCGCCCCGGCGCTGCTTGCTGTTGGTCCGCTCCGGTGCCGGCGACGGCGCCGACACCGCCAGCGCGCCGCCCGTGCCCATGGCCGCCCCGCGCCGCGCGGAAGCTGCTGCGGCTGGTGGTGGTGCTGGATCACGGGAGAGCGCGCCGACTGCCGACAGGGTTCGGGATCAGGATTGGGCGAAGGCGGAGCAGGGCCCGCGGCAGAAGCTCAGCTCAGCTCCTGCTGCAGGGGGAGAAGAGAGGAGAGGTGGGGGCGCAGTTATTGTTAAGGTTGGGTTAAAGAAGGCTTCACTACCAGAACGCCATCATCAATGCCAAGAACTCAAGATCACGGCCGTGCTGGTGCTGCGGGCTGCGGCAGCCGAGCGAGATCGGCGGAGGAGCTAGCTCTGCGGTGGAAGACGCGGGGCAATGGGGATTGAGGAGGATGATCTGAGGTGGAAGATGCTGCAGCTGGAGCCGGTGGGCGAGAAGGAGGAGGAATGAATACGGCCGGTGCGAAGTGAAGGTGGTGAAGTGGTGGCGAGGTGAAAATGAAGGAAGGGGGAGGGTGGTTGGTGGTGAGTCGAGGGCGGGAGGACGAGCCGGGTGAAGTGGAGTGCGGTGCGACTTGCCTTTCGCAACCAACCAACGGCTAGAGGTGAAACATGTGAGGTGTGGTTTTTACTCCCGCGCCGCGTGTCACTAGAGTGACTGGCAGTGAAAACATAGCTGGAGCAGGAAGAATTGGATGATAGCGATGGTGCTCCAACATAGTACGCTTGCTTGCCCATTTTTGGCGTACAACGCACTCCTACGTCTACGTGAGATGTGTTATGTGGTATATGGCTTGTGTTGTGTAGCTAGCATGAATGCATGCTTTGCTTCCAATCATCATTCGATGCAATGGGATGAAATGGTGGCATTCAATTTCATTCCTTGCTAAAAACAGTGTCAATTGTACTCAGCTGCTTGGGAAATCTGGAAAATACGAAATGATAAAGTTTTGAGCGTCGGGATCCATGTCAAGCTAGGTGGCTTTGTAATTTTAGAAACCAGGTTTTCTTCAATCTCTTAGGCTTAAGTCTGACCTTAGATCATCTTTTTGTTTCTAGTTGGATGCCTTCAGTTAATCCCCTATGTAAGCTTATGTACTTATTTAAATTTATAAAAAAAAGCTCCTTTGACACTATGGGGGATCTCCCCCACAGTTTTTGCCAAAAAACAATTGTACTCGGATGGCTGATTCAGAGTTTGTTTGGCTGCATCCCGTCATGCTCGGACCCTAAAGCATGTATGGACTTTAGTGCGTGGATTGGTTTGAAGCCAAACGTACCCTTATGTCTTGTTTGGATGAGGTCAGTTTCACGTTAATCCACATATGTTGGGGTGAACCCGGATGTTCGTGGATCCGAGCTACGTTTATGTGAGATTTTTCATCTAAGTTGAAGATGCTTTTGTGATGAACGTGTGTCGCTCACTTACCCGCTAGCTTACCCTGAGTCCCTGACCATTGATTTCTTGCAACAGAAGAGAAGTGTAAAACAATTTGCAATTGTAACGGAGTGGGCACCTTCCTATGTTTTCCAAGCACACGATTAACGAAAGAAACATGTGTATCTCTCTCAACCTGTGGAGGAAAGCAGCCTGCTGGACCTGACTGATATGAGAATCAGAGAATGGGGCGAGCTGGATACCCTGCCCATGCTGCTTTGGCTGGTCCCGGCTTTGAGGATTCCATTGCGGAGAAGCAAACACCCGTAAAAACAGAGCAACAGGCCAAAGAACCAACTTCAGTTGCAGGAACAGGACCGAGGTAAATAAAGCCCCCATGCAATACTCTGTATTTTTTCAACGACAGTTCAAGTACCTCGTTTCAGTTATAATATACACATAAATATACACTTCCACCACAGGATCAATGGAGTATCTATATTCAAGTTGTTTCCTTGCAGCTGCAGCTGATGATGATGATTGTCTTATTGCATGCGTAAATCAAACCTTTCAGCATTACTATTTCACAAGAGGCGTCAGTTAGACAGGCTATCAGCCGAGAGAAGAATATTAGGTGGGATGCAGCTTTATTTCTTTATCCCTCATCACTTGTATGATACACATGCATCTAATCTAGTTTAATCTCCCTCAGTAGTCATCGACCAGTCCCTTGTACCTAAAAAGGCCTGTTGGTAGCGATATGGGGTGGATGTTGAGGAGGCCATTTCCGAGTTGGTTGGGATGGCAACATGGAACCTACTAATATTTGACGATGAAAAACGAGTCCTAGCTAAAAGGTTTGGAAGAAAAAGAAAATGCTACGAATTTATTTCAGAAAGGAAGTGCAATAGAACGAAGCTTCAATTCAGCTTTTCTTTCTATGATGGTTGATGGCCCATCTCTCTACTGCTTGTTTGTGAATGCCAGTACAATGTTCAGCAGCAACCAATAAGTTCAGCTCAAAGATAAATGATCACAACTAACCTACCCTAGAAATGCAAGCAGGTCCCTATACCATGGCATGCCAAAACGAAATTAATTAATTGATGGTACATAGGCTATAACAGAGACTTATTGACTGCAGTTAACTGCTATCTCATTATATGTATGATGTCACTAAATAAATGAGAGACTTATTGACTGCAGTTAACTGCTAGCTCATTATAGTATGATGTCACTAAATAAATGAGCTACATGAGTATATTAATTATATTCTGTGGAGTGGAGGAAGCTCCATGTCAATTGGGGGATCTTCCTTCTCGCATCATATTGGTCCCTTTCTTCTGTTCGTAGTCACACACTCTCTTCCTGGTTCAGGAGAGGAGACAGGTGAGAGAGCTCAGTTCCATTTCGCTGTGCTTGATGACGGAGGCAATGGGCCATGTTATCGATTGTGCACGCCCAACAACCAATGCAGCAAACTTCTCTTCTTCCGACGATCCCCATCGATTAACTCATCTGTTGTTAGTTGTTTGTTGTTGCATTGTTTGTGCAGCATGCATGTTATTAGTACAGCTAAGCTGTGTATTCAAGGTCAGCATGTGTATATGTGTACTCTGAATCTCTCATCCTACTTGAAGTACTTATAATCTAATTCATCTGGCGTTTTAGCAAGTAGTTGGGGGAACATTTGTTCTCCGAGGTCTGCATTATCGAGAAAATTAAAAAAAAAAAAGGCTAGGGTTTCCTTGCGACTTCGGGGTCAAAAAAAACATTTGTTCTCCGCCTACGTGCTTTCTTTTATTTAATTTGCGGAGACCGAATTCACAAGTTCGTTTGGAATGTTGGATTAGTCATGTATAATCCATTTGCAAATGGCTAAAGAGATCATGATCCTCTCAAGATTGATTTATACTCTGGCCTTTCAAATTGTAAAGTGTTTTGGTTTTATCCTAAGTCATGGATTACACCGTGATTGAGTTTATAGAAATAATATATTAGCATCTATATCATGTTTTGGTGTATCTAGCAGTCCTTAAATGTGTATTGAGTTCTCAACTAGGTCGAAATATTTTGGAATCTCATATTATATATAGTCTCTAAATACTATGTTTACCATGTCATCCCGGTCCAAACCCCACCTCTTTTGTCTAGAGCACCGATGTCGGTACGTACTAGCTCATTTTGGCGGAAATTTGGGTATCGGATCCCGCTAGTTTAGGTGTCATTTAATTTGAGGCACTCCAATCCTTTTTATTTCTCCCTTTCGCATTCTCTTGTCTCTTTGTCTAGTCCCTCCACCCCTTTGCTCAATTCCCAGCCATGGCTTTGAGTTCATCCAATTTTGTCACTGATGTAGCTGTAGCGGTGGAGGCCTAACATTCCACTCATATTGTGATGTGACTATGAATGGAGGAAGGTGGTGGTAGATCTCACATTCCAAGCCAAAGACAAACACGAACAAGATCTTGTTCACTTGTCCAAATCAAAAGTTAGGCGTGTGGAGCTCTGGTAAAGGTGCTACAAATATAATTTTGTGCTTTTTGATAGATTTTGTATCAGTTTTGAAGAAGGAAAGGACCGGGTGTGGCTTCTACCTGTGGAAGAGAGACTATGTTGCATTCTTGAGGAACAAGCGTGGTGTTAGGGTTCATAACTGGATACATGAAAAGAGAGAAGGCAGGGTGACATGTGAGCTGGTGTTACTCGGGATGTTGGTTGGCCGGTTTCTATTGTTGTTGATGAAGCGGCGGTGGGGAGACAAGTGCAGCAAAATGAAGAGAAAGGGGTTATGCCAATTCCAAATGATATTTTTATGTTGCTTAAGACTTTGGTGGTTGTTTGTATTTGTGGTCCTTGTGCTGCACTTGATCGCCTCACAAAACTCAAGTATTTCTAGGGTAGGTTTATTTAGTGAAGGACCGAAAACGGCGACCAGAGGGGGGGTGAATGGGAGCCTCAAATTTCTTTCGAAATATTTGGCCACTGTCCCAAATTCAAACCCCAAGAGATAAGTGAAACACCGTGATGTCCACGACCCAAACAAGTGGGTGGATGTTCCCTAGGAACACAGCGGGACACCACAAAACCAACGCAACAGACGGAAGTCGAATCGGAGCTCAAACGACAAAGATGCAGGCAAATCGGAAAATCAAAGCTCGTGAAAATTCGCTAGAAAATCTGCAGGAAAATCGTTCATCCTCTTGAGCCAAAATAGATCCCTGCAAAACAAACACTGAGTTGGATTTGCTCGGCACTCGATGGTGCACGGCCTACCAATCAGTTATAGCTTGATCACACCTGCAGAAAATGAACACAAAAGCTGAACAGAGATGAATCACAGACTTCTGCACTTGCTAGTTCCTGCACGAACCAAAGCTACAGCACTTACGAGAGCAAGACCAAACTTACTGAAGAAAAACGTTTAAACAGAAAGCTCCAAAACAAAATACGTGAATTAACTAAAAGAAGGAATTAATAAGTCCTAGAACTATTCCTTGAAAGCGACATCACAAGAAGGAATTGAAATCTCGTCAAAGAAAATCACGTGCGGCTCCTGTAACTTGGACTCGCTTTGGTTCAGGCTAGGAGGACCTCAGTGGTCAGCGCTGCGAAGAGTGCTGCAATTTCTCGATGCCCGGAACGATTCCCTCATGAACACGAAAACCAACACGCAAGGAACAGCGGCACAGGCAGCTCTGCTCAATCTCGTCCCAACGACCACCAAAGGTCGAGCCTTGCACGCAGCGGCGCGAAGGGGATTGGAGTCAAGCCTAGGTGGTGGGTCTCGCTCACCACCGATTGAACGCCCACGGATTGAACCGCACGAGTTGAGAAAAAACCGGGAGCAAGAACAGTTCGACACCGACAAACAAGAACACAAGCGGCCGACGGTAGCTGCGGCCAAGCTCGCGCTACGGAATCGATTTTCAAGATTCAAGAATCTCGCTGCTCTTATCCACGCACAGCACCTAGGTGCCTGCCCTTGTAGCGCTCCAAGAAAAAGCGACGAACACCCGGACAAAAGAACGAACGGCGGTTGTCTCGCTCAAGAACAGAGAGGAACCGTTCGGCTTCCGGATCCGAGAAAATCCAAGAACTCGTAGGAAACAAGAACCCCGGACTCTCAAATTTCTCACAACGATACGGTGACGAGTGCTACTCCCAGGGAAAACCCGGCTCAAGATAAACCGCAGCTCCATGAATCGAGGAAATTTGAGGAAGAGCGAAAAAGCAAGAACAGGAACAAGAACGCAGCTCAATCGAAACAAAAATCACAAATAAATATGATTAAGCCCGGAGGCACGAGGAGGATTTGGGCCTCCATTCCCAAACAAAAATCCCAAGGATACAACCACGAATTTCTCAGATTTTTGGACCTCTCCCACTCATGAACACTAGACTAGAAGAGAGGGGAAAATAAAATACAAGAGAGGTAAGGGGGAAGGGAGACCCTCATCCTTTATTTATAGGGGCAAGCCTATTTTACATTCCTTCTTTGCCCTTGGATACATGAAGAGCCACACCACTTAGCCAGGGGCATAAGGGTCCAACTCAGGCTTCACTTGATCCGACGGCCACCGCGCCTTCTCACCGTAGCCCCGTTCCAAGCAACCTCCCCGATGCCGCCACGTGTCGTCCGTCCGCACCGGGACCTCCGCCCCGGTTTTGAGGCGCAAACCGGGGAAACCCGCCGCCGATGGTTTTGAGGCGAAACCACCAAACCGTCCGCGAGTAGCGTAGCCCATACGCATCCCCCGCCGTGTACACTTGCGCTCGCCGATGTCCCAGTATCGTCGGCCCACCACGGCTGGCCTACCCGGTCCTCGGGTCCCTCGATCCAAGCCTCACGTCCGCCCTTCACCGCATCCGGTCCGTCGGCCACGGCACGCCCTACTTGATCTTCACCGACCGTCGACCACCGTCTCCGAGCTCGACACTGCAGACAACATGAGCCAAGAGACACCATTGTTTGACACGAAGCCGCGTGCCACGGTTAGTAAGACTCACACACACACGCCTTGTGTTGGCATGTTGACAATCACTCATCACACAAAGGTCCACACAATGGTTATGGTAAAAACCATGTGTCCTCAATCTCCCCTTGATGAGTGCATTGTCAACACCAACACAAACCGAGACAACCCATCCAAATGACCAAGAGCCAAAGAAAAGCGTAAAACGGGTCATTTGCAATGAGCAAAGCAAAGTCACAACTTGGTCCCCAAAGACATGGGCAACGGCTCGACGCGACCAAGAAAACCAAAGCTAGCCCTCAAGAAGAGGCAAAAGGCTCAACACCACTAGCAAGGCAAAGAAAATCAAGAAGAACAATAGACCCTCAAGAAGAGGCAACGGCTCAACACATCTAGCAAAAACAGGCTCAAATCGGAGTGCAACTCCCCCTTGACAAATGCATACTCACAAATGAGCTCTGGATTTGTGCAAATCGGAGTGCAACTCCCCCTTAACAAATGCATACTCACAAATGAGCTCTCTGGATTTGTGGATGTTTCTCCCCTTGTTGGCACATGCACTTATCAAGATTAGATCAAAAGAGACTGCAACTCCCCCTCAAATCATGCCATGAAAAAAATGCAAAATGACAGAGCTTCACAAGTATAGCAATTTGAGTACATGGATGATCTAGCAAGTATGGCAAGTGTATAGCAAATGGCACAAGACAAAACCAATGCTCAAGCTGATCAAGCGGTACGGAGTATGAAACATAAGCATTTTGATCCGGTGTTGTGCATTTTATAAAAGGTGTTCACCAAAAAGAATAGCACCTAGCACATATAAGCAGGAGATCAAACAAGTGCTAACACATGTATACAAGAGTGAACTACCCCATATAACGGTCACACATCATGTCTCAAAGATACACTTAACAACACTTGTAACTACAACATTGATCAGAGTTAAAACAATAGTTAACAAGGTTTCATTTAGACATGTGTATACGAGAGGATCAAAAACTGTCCGCCAAAAAGATTGTTTTTATCATGTTTTTCAACCACGCCGAGTTCATCCCTTAGTGCAAGTGGGAAGCTGTCTCGTCACGAGTGGTTGTGGACTAGCACTACAATGCCCAAGTTCATCTCACTCGAATGAATGAGAAGCAATCTCATGACATTGCCGTGGGACAGAAAAGATCCAACTCAAAACTTTTCATCATTTCTTAGCTTAGACAACAAGTTTTAGCACAAGATTATCAAGAGATCCGAGCTAAGTGAATGACTCAAGAAACATGAGACATAGCAACTCAAGCATACACATGAAAGCAACAAGGTTCTCACAAAACCTACACATGCTAGTTGCCATCTCGAGGTGAACAATTTTTGAGTTGCATCAAGATTAAAGCGGTTCACATTTAGAAAACAGGCTTAGCTCATAACATGTAACAAGTGATCAGAAGAAGCCTAAGCCGCGAGCTCCAAGAGACATACACAAGACATACTAGCAAGAGCATGAATGTAATCAAAAACTGCTATAGTCATGAAGCTCAATAAAGGTAATATGATACATGATAAAATGCACTATGATACAAAGGTGCAAAAAGAAGGCCAGATAACCAAAAGCAAGAGAAGAAAGCCAAAAACCATACTATACAACAAGATACAACTACCCTACTCTAAAAAGGGTAGCAAATGCCCAACTCCGCTCTCAAGTGGGCAAACGGGTTTGATCGAGGGCTTTGTGAAGATATCGGCAAGCCGTTCATGGGTTCTCACAGTGAAGGTCTATGTCTCCTTTCTCTTGGTGATCTCTCAAGAAGTGATATCGGATCTCAATGTGCTTGGTTTTGAGTGGAGTACTTGGGTTCTTAGCAACGCTAATGGCACTAGTGCTTTGTCATCCTTTGAAAAGAGGCACTTTCCTAAAGTTCAACCCATAGTCTCTCAAGGTAGCAACCACCCAAAGCAACCGAGAACAACACGCGGCGCGCCGACATACTCGGCCTCACAAGTGGATTGGGAAATAGAAGACTGTTTGCGAGAAGACCAAGAGATCAACGACGAACCCAAAAACTCACAAGTTCCCGAAGTGGACTTTCTCTTAATTCGATCACCCGCATAATCGCATCGAATAACCCGAAAGAGAAAGAGATGAAGAGGTCGAGTACCATAGACCAAGCTCGGGAGTGAAGCGAAGGTACCGTAAGATGCGTTTGACAAACCCCGATGTGAAGTGCGCGGTGAAGACCGGAAGCGTGCGCAAAGCGGACGGCGAACTTGGATGTCGGGCCTTGTCGCCGTCGGACAAAGAACGACCCGATCATGCTTTGCGGTACTCCTTCGGCCCACGACTTCTCCTTCTAGATTAGCATCCAAGGCGGTCGTGGTCGACATGGGAGTTTGAAGTGGCTTGGCATCACCCATGTCGAAGCGCTTCAGAAGATCCTTCGTGTACTTGCCTTGATGTACAAATGTCCCTTCTCGAGTTTGCTTGATTTGCAAACCGAGAAAGAACGTCAGCTCACCCATCATGCTCATCTCGAACTCCCTGCTCATCATATCTGAAAACTTTGCAACAAGAGCATGTGACGAACCACCAAAAATGATGTCATCGACATAAATCTGCACCAAGAGAGTGTCACTACCATGCTTGAGGAGAAACAAGGTTTTGTCAACCGACCCCATGGTAAAACCCTTGCCCAAACAAAAAGGACTTCGAGACGCTCATACCATGCTCTTGGGGCTTGTTTGAGACCATATAGGGCTTTGTGGAGTTTAAAAACGTGGTCGGGATGTTTGGGATTTTCAAAGCCTCGGGGTTGCCTCACATACACTTCCTCATCTATGTACCCATTCGGAAAAGCACTCTTTACATCCATTTGATACGGCTTGAAACCTTTCGAAGCCGCATAGGCTAGGAAGATCCTAATGGCTTCTAAACGGGCAACAAGTGCAAAGGTTTCCTCATAATCTATCCCCTCTTTCCGACGGTACCCCGAGCAACCAACCTAGCCTTGTTTCTCACCACAACCCCATCCTCACTCGCTTGTTCTTGAACACCCACTTGGTTCCTATGGGATGACACTAAGGTGGAGGTGGCACTAAAACCCACACTTGGTTTCTCTCAAAGTTCTCAAGCTCCTCATGCATGGCATTCACCCAATGCTGGATCGCTTAATGCCTCAACCACTTCTTTGGGTTCGAAATTTGCAACAAAAGCGGGAATGTGCAAAGTGCGAAATCTCATAAGATCCGTTGCGAGTGACCCGCTCATTTATGTTACCGATCATGGTTGAAGGAGGATGGCGATCTTTGAATGTGTCGCGGTGCTTCCCTTGATGAAGACGCCTCCCCTCAACAGCCACTGGAGCTCCTCGGGTGCAGGCTGGAACAAGCCGAGGAGCTCCGGTCGTACGGTCCCCATGTGGTGGAGGATGTAGCAAAGGTGGGGCCGTCAACCGAAATAGTCGTCGCGGGGTCAACCGGGGCAGCCGGTGGAGTCGGCTCGGGATCACCCCAATCGGCATCGTCCCCGCTCCTCCTCCACAAAAATGCTCTTGTTCATCTCCTCATCACCTGCACTTTCAAAGACGGGAGAGGAACAAGGTGCGGTCTCGTCGAAGGTGACTTCACAAGTCTCCATGACACGGTTAGTTTCAAGGTTAAGTACTCGATAAGCATGCGAATGAGATGCATAACCAAGAAAAATCCCATCGAAAGATCTCGATTCAAATTTGTCTAAGTTTCCCTTCTTCAAGATAAAGCACTTGCACCAAACACCCAAAAATGGCTCACTTTTGGCAAACGGTCAAACCGCACTCATAAGAGGTCTTCTTCGTAAAAGCTCGAAGGAAAATGCGATTTGAAACATAACAAGCCGTGTTGATTGCTTCAGCCCAATAGCGCCTAGGAGTCCTATGCTCATCAAGCATCGTCCCGGCCATCTCAACAAGGGTCCGATTCTTGCGTTCAACAATCCCATTTTGTGTGGGACATACGGCGAGGAAAACGATGTTCAAGACCTATAGATGAGCAAAAGGTCTCAAAATGAGTATTCTTGAATTCGGTGCCATTGTCACGAATAGCTCGCATGGCATGCTTTGGTAACTCATTTTGCAACCTTAAGATCAAGTCATGAACATGAGTAAAAGCCTCATCTTTGCTCTCCATGAAAAAGACCCACGAATAGCGAGAAAAGTCATCAACCACGACCAACACGTACCACTTTCCACCATCCGACCGGACCCGAGCCGGACCTACGGTGTCCATATGTAAAAGCTCGCGGGCCCCTTGGTCATCACTTGGTTCACGGGAGGATGAGAAGCTGCAATCATCTTCCCGTGACGGCACGGATGACAAACAAGATCCTTCTCAAACTTGAGCTTGGGCAAACCCCGAATTAGATCAAGTGAGCTCAATCTTGCAAGCAAGTCGAAACTCAAGTGACCAAGTCGCGGTGCCACTTCCGGAGCTCGAGGAGGAGTTTGCCATCAAACAACGGGAAAGACCAAATGAGTGAGAAAAATCAGCACGAAACACTTTCCCAAAAGGCACAATCTTGCAAACGAGGTTCTCCCGAGCATCAAGAACACGACAAAGTCTTGGCTTAAATCGAACCTCAAAACTGTCATCAAGAAGCCGAGAAACAGAAGCGATTGAAGTGCAAATTTGAAACCAAGGCCACATCCTTAAGCACAAAGTTCTCATTCGACGGATGGACCCACGTGAAAGCACTTTACCCTTCCGTTATCCCCAAATGTAATGTATTCACTACACTTCATTTGGGTGAGGCCGGAGAACCATTTTGAGTTCCCGGTCATGTGTCGAGAGCAACCGGAATCAACTAGCCATGTGTTCTCCACCCCCTTCATCCCGCATCAATAGCGAGACATGAGATGAGCAAATGATCCAACACCGGGTTAGTAAACCGAGGAGAAAACCGGTGTTGGCTCATTCGCCCACGAGAAGTGTTAACAAAAGCATTATGCATGCCATGTCCCATTTGAGTAGAGCGATCACCACGACGAGAAAAACGTGGTCCGCTCATCCCGTAAGACCGAAAGCCACGGTCACGAGATCCAAGGTCATAAGAAAAACCCGAACCCCGCCGGCACGACCACCTCGTGGTCTCACACCTTGAGGCCTAGGTCCTTGAGGTGTTGCACCTCTTGGCCTAGCACCGTGCCTCGGAAACGTGGAGCAAACACACCATGAGTAGAGTTATGGAAAAGCTCATACTCATGCCGCTCATCTCTCTTCCTCCGAAAGCAAAACTCAAACAAGTGACCATCATGGTGACAATAATCACGGTGATACACCTCTCTCTTGGGTGGTGGTTGACTCACTCTCTCATGGGTATGGATCACTCTTTAGGTTTGCTTGTTCTTTGGAGGGTTTAATAGAGATGTCGGGAAGTGTGTCAAGTGGGTTCCTTAGGTGGTTTGGTTTTGGAGTCCACACTTGCTTTGGAGGTGAAGCTTTGGGAGGTTCCTCAAACACACCATCTTTCACATTGGGCTTGTTAGGGCCGAGGTGGAGTGATTTTGATCAACTTGGAAGTAGTGGAGGGCTTGGTGGATTTCTCGGATGCACTTATACCACCGTGTTCACCAACCTTACCAAAAACATTTTCACCCTTCCCACCTGTAGCAAAGCCTAATCCCGTTGTGTCGGTTCCCTCTTGAACCGACTCATCATCATGCCAAGCCGTGGTTCACCGCAAGACAACCAACCGAGCATGGACTCAAGATTTGTGATTTCTTCTTCGGCCCTTTTCTTGTCATGCCTACAAGAGTCTAGTTCTAGTTCCAAAGCTTCACAACAAGCACATCTAGAAACTTGACTAGTTTTCTCTAGCATGGCAATCCTAGTCATTTTCTCACCTAGCTCGAGACTTGACTCATCACAAGATTTACAAGGACTCACGAGAGACAGACCTAGCCTTAACCTCATCAAGCTCATCTACCAAAGCCACATACTTGACCGCACATCAGCTAGGTTCGCCATATGAATGGCACAAGCATCACACTCGGACTCATCGAGATGTGCACGAGACTCCCTAACGTACTCTAGCTCTTTGACAAAGAAGCTCCCACTTAGCCTTGAAATCTTTTCTCTCACGAGCAAAGACGCTTAAGCAAAGCATCTTGACTAAGCAAAGTGGTAGTCAAGTTATCAACCTCAACGACAAGGGACTCGAGATTTTGTTCTACCTCGGGCTCGGTGTCGTCGTTCTTCTCAATGCTTGGGGTAGACTCGTCGAGTGCCATGGTGCAAAGAGCCTCCAAGCTTGGAGTCGGCGAAGAAGCACGGCCCGTTGAACTTGTTCTCGACCTTTTGCTCGGCCTCATCATCACTTGGGGGTGAGCCGTTGTCGGAGTCGTCGTCGAGATCGGCCGAGGGATGCGAGGAAGGCTCGGCCGCTTCGCCTCTTGCTTCTCCGGGAACTTCTTCTTGACCGCCTCCTTGTCGAATCTTCCCTTGTACTTGTACTTGTACTTGGGTGTGGAAGACTCGTGCTTGTCCTTGCGCTTGCTTTGTAGTCGTTCTTGTTGTTGATGTGGTTCTTGTCGGCCTTGGGACGGTTGGCGACGTAGTGGTCGGGATCTCCACACCCGAAGCATCCTTGCTTGGTGATGCCACGCCGGCGATTCAAACGGTTGTTGTGAAACCGTGAGAACCGGCTAATCACCAAGGCGAGCTCGTCGTCCCCAAGAGCCTCCATCTCGCTCCTCCGTAGCCGAGACCCGAGAGAAGACAAGGCAAAAGACAAATTTGTGAAGGGTTAGCCAAAGAACTTGAACCTCCCGTACACGAGACTAAAGCCATGGTAGGAGCGACGGATTTCGATCCTCGCCCCGTCGATGGTCAATCTCGGTGGACTTGAGCTTCGAACAGCTCATCCACGGTGAGAGTCTCATAGCCGGGCGATTCGATGATCGCCGAGACCTTCACTTCCCAAACCCTCCGATCTAGAGCATATAGAAGCTTAAGCGCTCTCGATGATCGTCATAGGGCATCGAGGGTTGTTTGCCCTCATCTTGTTCACGATGGTTTGAAAGCGAGTGAACAAAGAATCAATAGATTCACCATCGGTTTGAACAAAGTTCTCATACTCTCTCTTATGTGTCTCATAGAGTCTGGTCTTGACATGGGCGGTACCCTCATGATATTTCGCGGTCTAGACCGAGATCTCTCGAGCGAGCACAATCGAAACACGCTCAAATTCCTCCATAGAAAGAGCGAGAAAACAAGACAAGTTAAGCGGTGTTGTTCGCCTTGTGTTGGTCGATCGTGCTTGGTCAACACGGGCAACTAGTACCACGTAGTCCGCATTCTCACAGATCTCCCAAACACGCGAATCAATCCCTTGGAGATGCGCCGACATGCGGATCTTCCAATAGGGATAGTTCTTGCCATCGAAGTGCGGTGGCTTTCCAAGCCCACGGTTCTTCATGATGTCGCCTTCGGGGATCACGGACCGATTAAGGTGAAGTGATCCTTAACCGGCTCTGATACCAATTGAAGGACCGAAAACGGCGACCAGAGGGGGGGTGAATGGGAGCCTCAAATTTCTTTCGAAATATTTGGCCACTGTCCCAAATTCAAACCCCAAGAGATAAGTGAAACACCGTGATGTCCACGACCCAAACAAGTGGGTGGATGTTCCCTAGGAACACAGGCGGGACACCATAAAACCAACGCAATGTACGGAAGTCGAATCGGAGCTCAAACGACAAAGATGCGAGGCAAATCGGAAAATCAAAGCTCGTGAAAATTCGCTAGAAAATCTGCAGGAAAATCGTTCATCCTCTTGAGCCAAAATAGATCCCTGCAAAACAAACACTTGAGTTGGATTTGCTCGGCACTCGATGGTGCACGGCCTACCAATCAGTTATAGCTTGATCACACCTGCGAGAAAATGAACACAAAAGCTGAACAGATGAATCACGTACTTCGCACTTGCTAGTTCCCGCACGAACCAAAGCTACAAAGCACTTACGAGAGCAAGACCAAACTTACGAAGAAAAACGTTTAAACGAAAGCTCCAAAACAAAATACGTGAATTAACTAAAAGAAGGAATTAATAAGTCCTAGAACTATTCCTTGAAAGCGACATCACAAGAAGGAATTGAAATCTCGTCAAAGAAAATCACGTGCGGCTCCTGTAACTTGGACTCGCTTTGGTTCAGGCTAGGAGGACCTCGGTGGTCGGCCCGTAGTAGTGCTGCAATTTCTCGATGCCCGGAACGATTCCCTCATGAACACGAAAACCAACACGCAAGGAACGCGGCACAGCGCGGCTCTGCTCAATCTCGTCCAACGACCACCAAAGGTCGAGCCTTGCACGCAGCGGCGCGAAGGGGATTGGAGTCAAGCCTAGGTGGTGGGTCTGCTCACCACCGATTGAACCGCCACGGATTGAACCGCACGAGTTGAGAAAAACCGGGAGCAAGAACAGTTCGACACCGACAAACAAGAACACAAGCGGCCGACGGTAGCCGCAGCCAAGCTCGGCGCTACGGAATCGATTTCCAAGATTCAAGAATCTCGCCGCTCTTATCCACGCACAAGCACCTAGGTGCCTCGCCCTTGTAGCGCTCCAAGAAAAAGCGACGAACACCCGGACAAAAGAACGAACAGGCGGTTGTCTCGCTCAAGAACAGAGGAACCGTTCAGCTTCCGGATCCGAAAATCCAAGAACTCGTAGGAAACAAGAACCCGAGACTCTCAAATTTCTCACAACGATTCATGACGGTGACAGTGCTACTCCCGGGAAATCCCGGCTCAAGATAAACTGCAGCTCCATGAATCGAGGAAATTTGAGGAAGAGCGAAAAAGCAAGAACAGGAACAAGAACGCAGCTCAATCGAAACAAAAATCACAAATAAATATGATTAAGCCCGGAGGGCACGAGGAGGATTTGGGCCTCCATTCCCAAACAAAAATCCCAAGGATACAACCACGAATTTCTCGATTTTTGGACCTCTCCCACTCATGAACACTAGACTAGAAGAGAGGGAAAATAAAATACAAGAAAGGTAAGGGGAAGGGAGACCCTCATCCTTTATTTATAGGTGCAAGCCTATTTTACATTCCTTCTTTGCCCTTGGATACATGAAGAGCCACACCACTTAGCCAGGGGCATAAGGGTCCAACTCAGGCTTCACTTGATCCGACGGCCACCGCGCCTTCTCACCGGTAGCCTTGCTTCCAAGCAACCTCCCCGATGCCGCCACATGTCGTCCGTCCGCACCGGGACCTCCGCCCCCGGTTTTGAGGCGCAAACCAGGGAAACCCGCCGCCGATGGTTTTGAGGCGAAACCACCAAACCGTCCGCGAGTAGCGTAGCCCATACGCATCCCCCGCCGTGTACACTTGCGCTCGCCGATGTCCCAGCTGTCAGCCACCACGGCTGGCCTACCCGGTCCTCAGGTCCCTCGATCCAAGCCTCACGTCCGCCCTTCACCGCATCCGGTCCGTCAGCACGGCACGCCCTACTTGATCTTCACCGACCGTCGACCACCGTCTCCGAGCTCGACACCTGCAGACAACATGAGCCAAGAGACACCATTGTTTGACACGAAGCCGCGTGCCACGGTTAGTAAGACTCACACACACACGCCTTGTGTTGGCATGTTGACAATCACTCATCACACAAAGGTCCACACAATGGTTATGGTAAAAACCATGTGTCCTCATTTAGTGTTTTTTTCAAACAATTTCTCTTGGAAACAAAACAACTCATGCAGTCATGCCAAACCAAAACATTTTATGGGGCTTGGTGCACAAACAAGAAGTGATTTTCTTGGGGTTCTCTCTTAGGAACCAAAAGCAAGAAAAATCATATTTTATAGGAGAATCAAAATTAGTTTTTTTTGTATAAAACATTAAAACTTTTTCTCAAGAAAGCTGAATCCCTGCCAAATGGAGCCTGAGCAGTTGCTACTGTTGCATTGGATTCAGATTGTCTTTTTTTTTAAAAAAAAAAGTTACATAGTACAATGTAAACGCTCACAACACGCATGTCCTCTGTAAATTCTAACCCTAGAAGCACCTCCGAATTAATGAGCCGTCGGGTCTTTTACATGTACTGGGGTTTTACAAGATATGCAATGAGCATGAACCCTCTCTAACATAGCTCTTCTACTGTATTTACTCGTGTTAGTAAGCAACCATTTTATATAAACTTAGTTAAATTTTAGATTGTACGACTTAAGATAAAACTTTTTTTTTGAAATCATGCACTTTGCATGTATTGCTCTAAAAGAAAAAGAGTTTATGTTACATACTTGTCATTCCCAGGGCGAGTTGCCGCGGTGAAAGCAAGCAAAGCACACATCAGAAGGCACCGGCTACAACGATGGAGTGAAAAGGTTATACTAACTTAGGAAACTAAATGTGCGACTGGTAACTGAGCGGAAGCCTAAGCCCGTCGAGGCGTCAACTGCGTGGCACGCCTCCCGAGCTGTGGAAACAGCTCCCTCATCTGTTCACGCCGAGAAGAGGAAATGTCGCCGCCGAAAGCCTCATGGAACCGGACTTCGATGTTGGCATCTGGACTTAAGATAAAACCAGAATTGTATACACTCTTTGTGGGACGTATATATAGTAGATAATGTATTTAATTTTGATTCCGAAAAGAAACATACGTCTCTGCGTGGTGTGTCACAAGCAGGTGCGGCGGCAAGAACATGCATATACAAGCATTCTAGGCTAGAATTAAGCAGCATACATGAAAATGCAATGATGAGCGGCGTCGGTGGTGGAGCTTCCTTATACCTCCGTGCACGTTTCGGCACTCCCGCCGGAGAAGACGACGGAGACAGGGAGCGGTTGGCTTCCGTCGCTCTCAGACGGGTCAGTCTCAGTCCAGCTACAGCTCTAGACCTAGACCGACCTCATGTTTTTGAGCCAAACGATCGATCGCTGTCATCGTCGCGCGGGGCTCACCGCCGGCGTCGTGTGCCTACCGAACCGGCGAACCCGAAGATGCACGCGACTCACCATCGTCCGAGCACGGAAAGTTCCGCTGTCAGAGGCGCGCGCGCTGCTACGCGTTAATGCGTGTATGCATGAAGACGTATACGTACAATAATGCAGTGCGTTGGCCGTATGCTTGCATAATGTATGAGGCTGTACTGTCTCGCCTTAACAATTGTCCTGTACTCCTGTCGTTTCTGTTGCGAGTAATTCGCGTAAAAGTAAAAGAGACACAAGGAAATAGAATGAACCATCGGTTCCCTTTCATTGATCATTGGTGTTACATATATAGAGGAGAGGAGGTTCCGGGAGGGAGCTTCACCGCCAAGGAACTTCACCGTCAAGTCACCACAATGCCACGTTATGTGGTTGTGAGAAGTTCCCGTGCATGCAACATGCGGGGAGGAACTCCTACTTGTGCGGTTGAGACTTCACCGAGAAGTAACCCATGAGGTGGTTTAGGATGAGATCACCCGGTACAAGATATTTGTAACAGTTTCCTCTCTGATGGGGAACAAATTCCTTCTTCTTCGATCGTCGGCGGCTGGCCAGTCTAGTGGGCCGGCTCTGTTGAATTGCATTGTAGGCGTAGTATACATACCTGCATGCATGCTCCGCGCCGGAGTTGACTACTTTGGGTTATGATGTAGCCCGGAAGGCACGGGAGGCCCATGGCCCGCTCTTTGGCTTAGTATAGGCCCGGCACGGCTCGGCCCGCTCACTCCAAAGTCGTGCTTGTGCGGGTATAGCATATGGTCCGATCACCCGGTGGGACCATTGGATCCGTTAACCATGCCAACCATGTATATAAACGGGTCGGATGTTCTTCGTCCTCCAAACCCTAACCCTAAGTCATTTCTTTCCGATAGTCGTTGCCTTGATCCACTAATAAGCCCATTCTCATCTTCCTCTTTCGATCTCCACACGGAGCGACGGTGTAGGGACGCAACCCGGATAGGACATGACGATGCCATTGTGGTGTAGGGGCACCGTGAGATTATGTGGGAGGACAGGTCTCGGACTAATGTGTGCGGTGGGCTTAGTAGAGCCAATGAATTCGGTACGACACATCATGATCAATAATAGGGTCATGTGGTGGAGTGGTGCCAAGCCCTGGCCGCCTATTTGGCGATCTATAGACATGTGTGATGATGCACCATTGATCTACTAGAGTTCATCGATTGAGATCTTTGGAGACATCTATTAAGGTTGGTGGCTAGACTTGTCATTGAGGAGGGTGTGGACACAACTAGTCTTGTCCACACCAAAATGTAGCTTTTAATACCAATTCTTCACCCTTCCTACTCTAATGCAAACCCAATTTATCCAAATCCAGCAGATACCAGGCAACCCAATGAATAAAAGCTCGGTAAAGAAAGTACACATGCCATGGGATGGAGGCCGTGGTCATGTAGAAGCTAGTCGTTGGTCGGAATGGATGGCACATATTGTTTAGATTCCCATGTGGGTTGGAGTAAAATTGGATGGATATAGAGATAAATTTGTTCATTCATTTCACCTCCTATTGCGACCGTCGAGAGCCGACATAATTTGTGGTATGATATCTAGCCTTTTCAATACTGAACACACACAAAGGTGTAGCACAAAAGAAAAAAACAATGAATATATGGATGCAAAACCATACAGAGTAATTGACTTCACAACTGGACATAGGGTCTATTTGGTTCGGGTGTGAGATATGGAAAAGTTGTTGGGAGCTGTCCGATACCTAGATTAGGGGGTCCTAAATTGGGTGAATTAGAGACGAGCAAATCGCCTCATCCCTCTCTAAGAATCCCAAAAACTAACCGACCGGAGAAACCCCGATCCCTCTCGAGCCGGGCCGGCCCACTATCGGCCCACAAAGCCTCGGGAACCTCCTAAACTCGAGCGCGGCCGCTCACCCGCTCGAGAGAAAGTACGGAAACCGCTCGAGCGTACGACCGCTCGAGACGGTGACGTAAACCGCTCGAGCGGCGACCGCTCGAGCGGGGACGGAGAACGCCGAGCGAGCGGCCGCTCGAGTCCGCCCGCGCATAATTGCCTACCCGTAGCACGCACATGGCTACGGGGCTCGAACAGCGCCGAGCACACCGACACCGCCTAACTCCATGGCTACGGGGCCCGCAATAGTGGAGCGTACGCCGGTCGCTTCACCATTACGCCGCCCATCCCGGATTCGAGGATGGCGGCGCCGCTATTAAGTCGAGCCTTGTCTTGTGCCACGTGCGGCACCCTACTTCAAGCGCCGTTGTCAACTCTCCGTATCGCCTAATCCGCCGCTCGGTCCCCATCGCACGGACGTCGACCCCTCGAGCCGGCCTCCGAGGCGCTCGAGGAAATGATGGCGACGCGATTGGCGTGCGGGAGCAAGTAGTGATCAGTCCATCCCTCCTCGACGGCCATCCTGCGGGTTCCCGGGCAGGCCATCATCGCCCACTCCTCCATTTCGTCGGCCCTCGTCGAGCAAGGACAAGCGAGGCCATCACCGGCCATGCCGCTACGAAGTCAAACCGGACCAAAGCATGGTTCCACGAGCTCGAACCGGACAATAGGGAGCATCTACAGCGCCGACGACTCGATGGAACGCCCATACCTCGACGTCATACGCACGATTGCCCTACCTACTCTTGTACTCCTGAGCCTCCCCTTGGCCTATAAAAGGGGATGCCAGGGCCTAGTTCAGGACAGGGGACTACGTTTCAAGGCTTTCACGCACACACGTTCCCACATTTTCCACACACTCCTTCACGGCTAAGCCCCGCTTGTATTCACCCCTGTACAAGCACCCCGGTGCAAGATAATACAAATCTCTCCCCTCTGCTGGACGTAGGGCATTCTTTGCCTGAACCAGGATAAACACTTGTGTCCATCTTGCATCACCATCCGGATTAGGGAGCACGCATAGAAATTTACTCGTTGGTGTTATACCCCCCGGGGTACGAAACACCGACAGCGGTTAGGCGCGCCCGTAGGGGTACTGCGTGTTTTTTGCTCGATTCCCACCATTTTCCGGATGGCATCACCCGCTTCCGCGCTTCCGTTCGCCACGGTGATCCGGTTTGGGAGTCTAGAGTTCGTGTCGCTCGGCCCGGAGCCACGACATGGCTCTACTCTCGATCGGAGAACCGGGAGAGGGACGCTCGTCACCCCCACGCGGCGGGTGGAGCCGCGCGCCGACCGCGCCACCACGGCTCGCCACCACGTCGCCGACGCCACCGCATCGGCATCACCACCGGCCCGAGCACGGGACCTTGAGCACCCCGCTCGTGTGCCCTTCCGACCCGAACGCCACGATGCACCCGGCCGGGTGCCAAGCGTACGACGGGGACGGCACAAGGACGGGAGTCCTTGACGTGGACCCCGGCTTCACGTTCGCCATGCGCTCACCGAGAGCCCGACGTGGCGCCTCGAGCGCGCACGGCCGACGTCGCCCAACCTGTTGCCACACGGGCTATACCGAGCTCGGCGCAGGCTCCCGTTTGGGCTCACCAACGCCGCCACTACATATGCCAACGCGATCCGGTCAGTCAAGGGACCGCGGGAGGAGAGCCCCGGCCCCCTCCTGCGTGCCAGCATGAACTTGGAGATCGTGTGGCCTACGACGGTGGACCGCGGATTTGACAGAGCGCCGGGCTCACAACGCCGCAGCACGGTCGGGAATATGCGTCGGCGGATCGAGGAGGAGAGCACGGGGAGGCCCCGGACGCCGTCCGGTGCTAACCCGGACTCCGATGACTCGGACTCGGGGTGCTATGACCCGGCTCGCGAGTGTTTTCATCTCAACGACGACGTCCGTCGGATGAGGAGACCGGAGATGCCGCCGCCGTGGCGTCCCTACAACCAACCGAGCGACGTAACGCCGGCGGGCTGGGGCATCGGCAGGCGGAGCTCGCAGTGATCGAGCCGCGTGGGCCGCCACGCAAGCCCAAGATAATCGACGACCCGAAGACGACGCTCGAGCAGCACAATGGGCCCAGCTCAGGGAAATCGAGGCCAAGATGAATGAGGAACGCGCAAATCTGGAGCTGCTCAAGCGCGCGCTTGAGCAGAACCATCCGCCCCCTCCTCGAGCTCTTGGCGCTCGAGGAAAGGCACGAGACGTCTTCAACCGCATCGTCAATGACGGGCGACCGGAAACGCTACCCGAGCCAGCCCACTTCCCTCGAGCAAGCCAGAATGTACTTGCGGCAGCTATGCTGCTGCGGGACATGTCGCGCCCTCGAATCCGCACGCATTACGGATACGAGATGAGATCCAAGGGCTCCTCCAAGTTGCGGCCGTCCGGCGGGCCGCTCGGCCTCGAGACGGCGTGAGGCAGCCCCAAAACAACCACGGCATGAGCGGGAGGGTTCCGTCCACCGGGGAGGCACCCCCTCGAGATGGTAAAGCCCCCGCTCGAGAACGCATCCTCGACAACCACGCGCCTCAAGATGCGCGTCATGACATCAACGACAACCGACGACGCAAGGCCGGGTGCCGAGGACCGCGGCTACAAGGCCCATCGAGGGGGGCGTTACGACAGCGACGAGGACCGGCAGGCTCCCGAGCCGCCGGGCCCTCGAGTCTTCAGTCGAGCTATCCGCAACACTCCGTTGCCAAACCCGTTTCGACCCCCCACGAGCGTGGTCAAGTACAACGGGGAGACCAAGCCAGAGCTCTGGCTGGCCGACTTCCGGCGCGCCCGGGGGAGGGGCTCGAGAGGATAAGGCGATCATCCGCCGCTCCTCTGTTTCTCTCTGACACCGCTCGACGGTGGCTCGAGGAGCTTCCCCCCAAACAGATCTACGATTGGGCCGACCTAGTCCAGATTTTCGAGGGGAACTTCAAGGGCACCTACATCCGGCCCGGCAACTCGTGGGATCTCCGTAACTGCAAGCAAAATACCACGGAATCTCTCCGGGACTTTGCTCGACGTTTCTCAAAGCTGCGCACCGAGCTGCCACACATTCCAGATCACGACGTCATCCTGGCGTTCGTTTCGGGCACCACTTGCAAAGAGCTCGTGCGGGAGCTCGGGCGCAATCGCCCAAAGATGGTGAACGAGCTCATGAACGAGCTCATGGACGTCAAGCTTGTTCGAGCGTGTGAAGGATGCCAATTCTACGCCAAGCAAACGCATCTTCCAGCACACGCACTCCAGATGATCCCCTCACGTGGCCATTTGCGGTGCGGGGGCTCGATCTGGTCGGACCCCTCAAAAAGACGACGGAGGCTACACCCACTTGCTCGTGGCCATCGATAAGTTCACCAAGTGGATCGAGGCCAAGCCCATCACTAACATCCGCTCGGAGCGAGCGGTCGAGTTCTTCACCGACATCGTCCATCGCTTTGGAGTCCCCAACGTCATCATTACGACAATGGCACCCGGTTCACGAGCAAAAAGTTCTTGGACTTCGCAATTGGTACCACATCCGTGTGAACGGGTCGGTCCGCCTACCCTCGAACTAATGGCCAAGTCGAACGCGCAAATGGCATGATCTTGCAAGGTCTAAAGCCAAGGGTTTTCAAACGCTTGAACAAACACGGCAACAAGTGGGTAGCCGAACTCCCATCTGTCCTGTGGAGTCTGCGGACGACCGAGAGTCGAGCCACCGGGTTCACCCCGTTCTTCTTGGTCTATGGGTCTCGAGGCCGTCCTCCCCACCGACCTCGAGTACGGGTCCCCTCGACTCAAGGCCTACAACGAGCGAGACTAATCGGGAAAGGGCCGGCAAACGCCGTCGACCAAGCGAAGAAGCTCGAGACACGGCGCTCCTACACTCGCGCGCTACCAACGAAGCTACGGCAATATCACGAGAAGAATGTGCGCAAGAGGGATTTCAAGGTCGGCGATCTCGTGCTCCGTCGACGCCAAGATAACAAGGGGCGCCACAAGCTCACTCCTCCTTGGGAAGGCCCGTTCATCGTGGTCAAGGTGCCTTGAAACCGGGGACGTACAAGTTAGCCGACGAGAACGGCTCGACCCTCACCAACGCATGGAACATCGAACGCCTACGTCGCTTTTTCCCCTAGGCCTCGATGCCTTGCACATATTTCGTCTAAATGTACCGCTAGTATGAATAAATAAGTCAGTTTCTTACTTGTTGTTCATACACAAGGTGGGCTCGACTTTGTTTCCACAAAGTCAAGCCCCCCTCGGGGGCTAGACCAGGGGGGATACCCCCCTGAAGTCCTCGAAAAAACGCACCTAGTTTTTTCAAAAACAATGCTCGACGTAATCTTTCCCTTCCTCACCTCGAAATTTTTCGTAAGCTAAGTATTTGCGTCACCTCGAGCTCGTCGAGCCGGGCGATCGAGCACAAGGCTTCCCACGCTTCCGAGCTACGGCACCGACTCATCCCCTCTCGAAGTGGTTCGAGCGCGCGCCAACACTTAGCTAAAATGAAATAAAGGCGGGAAGCGCAAAGGAAAAATTAGAGCATAACGATTATAAACATCGGAGCATCACGATTTAAGGCCACTCGGGCCATTTCCATGACCAAATGCTTGTTTTCTTACAAGGGCCTTGTTGCCCAGATTTCGGCTCGCAGGCCAGCTAAAAACTACTCTACATCAGGCGGGAGGACTTCTCGCAGCAGATCGCCTCCAAGACGGGCGCCCGGCTCCTCAGCCTCGGCCTTGAGCTGCTCGATCCGGGGTTGACCCTCCTTCTTGCTCACCCTCGGCGTAGGTGAAGCCGCTCGCAACGGCCTCCATCCGGCCGGCGTCCTCCTCGAGATGCTAAACCCCGAGTAGAAGATAGCCATCGTCCGGCGCGCGAAGACGAGGGCATCTCGGACACGGCCCCATAGAGAAGCGCCGAACTCGACGACTCGGTTGGCGTAGCCACGGCCGGCGTCCGGCCCCTCGATGTCCACCACGGGCGCGAAGCCCCAGTTGGCGCTGAGGGTGTCGATGGCGCCGGCGATGCGGGCCTTGGACGAAACCTCGCCATCAAGCAACACCTGGGTCAGCCTTGCATCCTCACGCGCCGCCACCAGGTCCGCCTCCAAACCTGAAAAAGGACAACAAGAATCAAGTACTCAGTCAAGTGCTCGAGCAACACGTATGAATCGCGCACGGAAAAGGACTAAAGGACTCGAGCACTTACGGGTGCGGCGGGTCGAGAGCCCCCTTGCTCGCGTTCGAGCGTCCGCGCGAGCTCGATCTCCTTTCTCTGGAGGGCGCGCTCGATGTCGCGTTTCTCCACGCGCAGCTCCTCATAAGCCTTGCCGGCGCCCTGGATGACTGAAAGGCCCTTGTTTGGTTTTAATAATTGAGTGACAACTTTAGGTGGACTAACATGTATTATGATTGAGATACACAGGAGTTAGTTCACAAGCACATGTGTGTGAGCAACATATGCCATGGTGGAGATGGTTTGGAGATGTTGTGAGGCTCAACACATGAGTTGATGAAGGAGCTCATTGCAAATGAGACATGACATGGAGTCATGTGACCAAGAGGTGAAGATCAAGATGAGGCTTGGCTTGATGGACCGGTTGCAAGTGTGAAGGGCGAGTTGAGGCTGCAAAGCGAAGGACCATGCGATGGTGAAGCTTGGGCAAGACTTGGCGCCGATGGACCGACGCAACGGTGAAGAGCAAGTGAGGTCAAGATCGATGGACCAAGAGTGTCACATGATGATATGAAGTGGATCATATCATTTGATGATCGTGTCGTGCATGCGGTGCATTGGCACAATGGAGGATGACGGTGGAGATGGAAATGCGCAAGGCAAAGGTATAACCTAGGGCATTTCATTTCACCGGTCTAAAGGTTGAGTAGAGAAGTACTTGACCGGATTTAGGATAGATGGCCGTACTATCAAGAGGGGTAATCTTGTTTGCATATCGGTCATCTAGTGCCACTTGAGCGATCTAACATTGCGATGTGCTAGGATCGAGTGGCGTTGTGAGTTGAAGAGAAAATCCTTTGAAAGTGATTGTGAAAATGCTAACACACAAGCACATGGAGTTGTACACTTGGTGGTGTTGGCACATTTACAAAGGTGGCAAATGTTCGCGCTGTGGTTTGTAGGGTTGAGTTGGGCTTGGGTTCCTCTCTCCTCCCGCCGAGCTTGCGGCGGGATTCGGCGCTTTCGGGAAAATTGGAGGCATATTTTCCATTGCGCCGGATGCAAATTGTTGTTGGAAACATGCTATCTATGGTGGTCAAGTTGGTATACTTGTGGGATAGCATGGTGGAGAAGATCGCGTTTTCGATGGGGCAGAAATCATGGATTTACAAGCGCCGGACGCGGCGGGCGACGCGGCGGGCGCGGGCCGGACGCGTCCGGCGCGTGGAAGGTTGGCGTGGGCGGCTGCTCGAGCGGCGGCGAGCGCCGGACGCCGAGGAGGCGCGTCCGCGCACGCCGGACTCGGACCGAAAACCCGTGCCGAGTGCCGCGTGAGCACGTTCGCCAGACGCGCGCCGGACGCAGGCGGCGGACTCGGGCGAGTCACTGTTTGGCGTCCGGCGGTTCTCTGTGCGCGCGGGCGGTGCTGGTGGATGCAGGCCGGGCGCGCGTCCGGCCCGTGGTCACCCGCGCGTCCGGCCGGGGTTTCGAGCGGATCGTGAGGTAGCCGTTGGGGATCAACGGTCGACTTCGAATCGGTCGGTACACGTGGCGTGATGAGGAGCGCCGGACGCGGCTTGGAGCGTCCGGCGGTGGAGGCGGACGCGTCCGGCGCTCGTGTTTCGGTTGCCGAGGTGGCAACGGCTAGTTTCAGCCCTTGGGGCTATATATTCGTGGTTTGGCCGGCTGTGGCGGTGGCCGAGCACGCCCGGCTATGTTGCCTTGTGTGGTGGTGCTTGGAAGCCCTCTAACTCACATATGCTTGGTAGTGACCATCCGATAGTGTGAGAAGAGCGATTCTAGTGCGAGTGCTTTGTGAGATTGCATTTGTGGCACTAGGTGGTTGTGTTGCAAGCCGGAGAGCTTGTTACTCTTGGAGGTTGCCACCTCCTAGACGGCTTGGTGGCAAGAGGCTCCGTGGTAGCACGCGTGGAGATACGGTGCTCCGGAGAAGAGATTGTGAGAGGTCGGTACTCACCTCGCGGGGATCGCGAAGAGTAGCCCTATTGGATTGCGCGTGTCATTGAGTTACCACCCTTGCGTGTGTGGGTTTTCTCGGTGCCTTGAGGGGCTCACTTGAGAGTGGTGTCTTGCGGTGCCTTGCGGGGCGTGCCTTGAGGGGCAAGTGACTTGAGGGTCACAGAAGAACCATCTAGGTGAAAAGACCGGAGGAACCACCGAAGGTGTTGGTCGACACAACGGGACGTAGCTTGGAGGCAACCAAGTGAACCCGGTGAAAAATCACCGAGTCATCTTGTGTCCACACTTCACGGTGGTTTGCAATCTCTTTCACAAGCTTTGTATTTACATTCCTTACATTCTTGTATAGCTTGTGTAGTTGCTCTTGTGGTTAGTTAGCTTGAGTAGCTTGTTAATCACCTTCTTGCTTGTGTAGCTAGAAGTAGAGTAAGTTGCCTTGCTTAGCTTGTGTAGTTAAGTAAGTTTGAGCTCTTGGGTTTGGCTTGTGTTGCTTTGTCCATGAGCATCTAGTGAGCTTAGGTTGGCTTTGTGCTTTTGCTCATTAGAATTGTGTAGGTGCACACCCGGTTGCTAAAGTACTAGTTGCTTAGGTTTGTGTGACCTTGCAAGCTAGACTTGTTTAGTGTGCACTAGCTAGATTGGCACCTTGTCTTCTTGTTTAGGATCTTTTACAAGGTGCATCTAGAGACATAGATAGAGGGGTGAAAGTCTTGGTTAGGCCGATAGATTTAATTCCGCACTTATATCGGTTAGCCGGAGCGATTAGTTTTAAAAAGGACTATTCACCCCCCTCTAGTCCGCCATCTCGACCTTACAAGTGGTATCGGAGCCGGGTCTCTCATTTAGTGGTCTTAACCGACCCGAGAGGATGGCGGATTATGGGCTAGATGTTGAGTGTCCACACATTTTTGATGGCACACACTTTGCACGGTGGAGAAATTGGATGTCATGCAATTTTAAGTTTATTTCTCCTCAAATGTGGTGGATTGTAGATGTGGGCTTCTCTTGTGCAATTGAAAGGAAAACTCAAGCACAAAAGAATTGCTTCACTCTCAATTGCCAAGCTACTAACATCTTCTATAGATCTTTGGATGATAGCATATTTGAGGAGATCATGGATTTTGAGTCCGCTCATGAGATTTGGGTATATCTCAATGAGAAGTATGGAGCGGCCTCCGATGTTGTTGATGAGGAGTCCATGTTGGTGGCACATGAGGTTGTTGAGCATGACCATAACAAGGTTGTTGTGGAGGATTGGTCCACCTCATGGTCAAGTGAGGAAGATGATCGATCTACCTCAAGCTCACTTGACAAGATGGAGGATGATGCCTCAAGTGATGCAAGTAATGATTCTACCCCAAGCACACTTGATGGCGATGATGGTTCATGCTCCAATGATGATGCTACTACAAGCTCTCCGACATCATCATATTGCTTCATGTCACAAGGTGACACTAAGGTATCAAGTTGCAATGTGATTGATCATGCCTCTTATGATGAGCTTGTTAGTAGACTTGCTAGCATCACCATGTCTTTAGAAAATGAGAAAGCAAAAACAATGAATCTTGAAAGTGAAAACTCTTTTCTAAAGACAACATGTGAACAACAAAAGCATCTACTTTATGTTACTACTTGTTCACATGATGTGCTAAAATTGACTCATGAGCAACTTTGTGTTACTCATGAAAACTTGTTGAAAGATCATGCTTTTCTCACTAAGAAGTTTTCCTTTGAAGAAATTAAAACTAGTGAGAGCTCATCACTTGGGTTGAATGATCAATCACATATGACTAACCTTTGTGATGTAGGGAAGAAGCATGTATCCACCTCTCATAATGATTTACTTGATATGCCATGTTCTTCACAATTAGATGCTTGTTCTACTTCTATGTCTTGTGAGACTAATCTTTTGAAGGAGAACAATAGACTCAAAAGCAAAGTGAAGAATTTGAACAACAAGCTAGAGAGGTGTTACAACTCTCAAGTCACCTTCGAATATATGTTGAAGAACAAGAGAAGATATGGTGACAAAAGTGGCCTTGGTTTCAACAAGGACAATGTTGGGTTGAGTGAAGTGCCAAAGATCACACATTCTCAACTCTTGAAGAGCTACAAGAGATTTGGCAACATGAATGGCATCCGCTACAACAACACCAACATCAAGGGAAAGAAATGGGGCAAGAGAAAGTATGAGAAAGAAATGAAGAGGCTAGAAGAAGAAAGGCTCTCTCATCTCATGTGCTTTCAATGCAATAAAATAGGACATCTAGCAAGAACTTGCCCAAACAAAGAGAAGTCTCAACCAAAGCCACAAGATGAGCAAGAAAAGAAACCCCAAGATCAAGTCAAGATCAATCATGAAGATATAGTTGATGACTTGAAGATGATGAAGAAAAAGAAAACAAGAAGGGGTGGAAGAGCAAGGCACCCAACTCCTATTGAAAATGCCAAGATGATGATGAGCAAGAATCAAGAGAAGAAAGATTTGGCTCACATCAAGTGCTTCAAGTGTGAAGAGATGGGACACTATGCCTCGGGGTGTCCTACCAAGCTTGAGAAGAAGGCTCAAGCAACTCAAAAGAGGCAAGGCAATGAAGAGCATCACATGAGCAATGAAGAAAAGGTTCAACTGAAAAGAAGATGTTATTCATGCCGGGAAAGGGGACACATGGCTTATTCATGTCCCCTAGGTAACAATTCTAAGCCTATTTCAATTGATACAAATAATATGCTTAGAAAGGATGGTAATGGTACCTCTACGGTTTCTATTGCAAAACATCCCGCTATCCATACTAAGGCTTTGCCTAAGTATGTGGCTCCTAACTTAAGAGGACCCAAACATGTTTGGGTACCATCAAAAAGTGGATGATTGTGTGTAGGTACCATGGCATTGGAGACTTGATTCAATTGAGTTCATTTTATTAATCATTTGATTGAATCAATTATTGAAGCTTAGTGCTATTTCTTTCCCAATGCCAAGTCATGACTAGTGAAGTCCAATGTGCTACAACATACAAGTGCAATAATCAAGTTGTGGTAATTTATTGGTCATATTCGAAGGCTTGCAAAGTATTTGAGTTGAAGCTTGCTAGTGGATGATCATGTGCTTTCAAAGGTATATTCCTAGTTGATCTAATCCATTTGGGTGCATATGAGTTGATTGAATTGGATCGATATGCATATGTTGCTTGCTATGAGATGTTTGAATGGATTAATTGCTTAGTAGCCAAATTTGGATTGGTTTGGTTGGATATGATCACAAGATGACTCTTAATAAGTGGTTTGGTTGGATATATGTCTTGTGTTGGTATTCAAACAAGTTGATATCAAGTTTGATTCAATTTGAAGAAGCATAGCTCAATTGCTTAAAATCTGTCCAAATATTTAGAATCTGAGCTAGCTGAAAAGACGGCCATGATTGAGTGATCAAATTTATTTGGATTGGCTTGAAATTTGGTATGCATGTTCTACACTTATGGTATAATATGCTGTACAAATTTCATGAAGAATGGATAAGAATTGCTTCGGTTTTGGAGCATATCTTGTCAGCTATAGTGCAGCAGTTTTCAGCATGCAACAGTAAGTGAAGATGTGAAATCTGGTAGCAATCTAAAAGGCCAATGAAGCTCAAATTTTTACAGCTGCTGGTAGACTTAGTGTTGCACATCTCCACCAAATTTCATGGCATTTGGAGCTGTACATTGTGAGATATGAATTATTCTTTGAAGAGTACAGAATCTGCCAGAAAAGTGACTATCATTGGTTATATCAAGAGTCACTCAAATTGAAAGGTCCTCAAGTTGGTTTCATGTTTACAAGTGGTTGAGGAACCTAAGTTAGGTTTTGAATTGGTCTAGAAGCATGAAGAATAATGAGTACAAGGTCATTTGACTGTGAAGTGTATTTGTTACACAGTTGGGTACTCAAATCGAAGATCAAGATCAAACTCAAGATGAAGATGAAGTTTAAGTTCTAGTGACAAATTGAAGATCATTTGGTAGAAAGAAAAGAACTTAAACAAGAAAGAAAAGGACTTAAGGAAGATTTCAAGTGATTCATCATATCAAGTCCAAAGGATCAATCAAAGAAAGGCAATTCAAGTGAGTGTCAAGGATAGTTCTTGGTGATCCAAGAGATATTGGAGATGCTCGGTTGAAGCAATCAAAAGGGTTGATAAAGTAAGCAAGCAACACCCAAGATAGAGAGCAATACATGACAAGTCAAGAAATAATACAAGTGGTGCACAAGTGGTACCCATTCAAGTGGTATTCTCTCATGCAAGCAAGAATCACAAGAAGAAGCGGGCCAACCACAACAAGAAAGTGCACTTGATCTCAAGTGGGTTTTCATCTCATATGGGTGAAGCATGGTATTCAATCATGGTATCTATTGGCTTCATCAAGCTTATAAATGGACTTCACATTGCTATTGGAGTAATGAAATTGGAATCTATGTGACTATCCTCTACTCCAACATAGCAAAGGTATCATTGTATTGTGCATGATCATTTCATCCCTTACTAGTATGCGGTTAGTGCATATAGTACATGCTTATTAGGATCATGCATAACAATGAAATGTTTTAAATTCATAGTCTACCACTATTGCTTGATTGTTTGATTTATCTAGTGGTATGAGTATGAGTTTGTTCATGAGCTAGTGAACCCAAGTACTTGATCTAGTTTGAATTGCATATAAGTTTCAAGTACAACATTGACAAGATAACCCTTCTAGTGAGGTGTGAAGAAGCTTGTCATTGGTTCAAACCGGACTTGGATGTTTATAAGTGATTCATATTGGCTCAAGTCAAAGAAATAGAAGCTCATGAGGACTATCAAGTTCAAGAATTGGTTATTCATGATAAATCCAACAAGTGGTTACCATAATGATAGTTCTTGCAAGAAATGTCTAGTCTATCACTATCTTCAAGTGGTGTTCCTACAAGTGGTATGGTACACATGGTTTTCATTCAAGTGATATCTAGTACATCAAGATGATGGTTCCACAAGTGATCCTCAACTTTAAAGTGATCAATTCAAATCAAGAGAAGCTACCCTCACCGACAAGAAAGTGTTTATAGATTGGTTTGACTCATGCTTTGTCATAGGGGAGGAGCCCCACTTCATCGGTATTAGAGACAAAGAAACTTCAAGTGACCTACATGTAGTATCTTTGGTGCTATGACAAAGGGGAGTGCCCAATGCATAGTTACAAGTGGATTCCTTGCAACTACATGTGGATTTTACAAGTGGTGTCATTCCAACATATGGTGTTGTCCATCAAAAATGAAGATTCAAGACTCAACCATCAACCCCTAGTTCCAATCCTTTGCATCAAGAGGATTATTTTATAAGTGGTATCTTACATGTGGTATCTTCAAGTGGTATTGCTGCATACCTTTATGGTCATTGATGACAAAGGGGAGAGAATTGTACAAAGATATGCGAAGAAGCATACAAAGGGAGAATGCGAAGAAGCATACAAAGGGGAGAAATATGGAACAAAAGAAGCATACAAAGGGGAGTAGAAAATGGACATGGATCAAGAGGGAGCAACATTAAAGAATGGAGGAGGATAAAAAATTCCTGATTAAGAGAAGCACACAAGTAGGGGAGCAAGCTCATGAACTTGTTTGATTGCATTTGATATGTGCATATTCATGTGCTTGCTTGCATTTGCATAAGTTCTTATATTTCAATATGCAATGCTTGTGTGGTGAATGCTAGTTATAGAACTTGATTGATGATTTGAAAAACTAGCACGTATAGGATGGTTTAGCTAGTCACATGTGCTTTACAAGTGGTACTAGAACCTTGCTTATAATGTTGATCTCATGAGGTATCTAGTGTTTTGTTTCATGTGATATCTAGCTAACCATGATGCTAAGGATGAACTTCAATGGTGCAACTCTGATTAATATCACGCTTCAAAGGTTTATCCTATACACCTTAGCATCACTTAGTAGTGCTAACTCTCCCAAAATTTCCATATTTATGCATGTGTGCAAGCTTGAAACCAAACCATTTGAGCACACATGTAGGGGAGCTATCACTACCAAGTTGACTTTGTGGTACTTATCCAAATCATGACATTGAGCCTAAATGTTGGATAAGTGACATAAAATCCAAATATTCTTAAATTCCATATCTTTGTAGAGTTGTCATCAATTACCAAAAGGGGAAGATTGAAAGGCCCTTGTTTGGTTTTGATAATTGAGTGACAACTTTATGTGGACTAACATGTGTGATGATTGAGATACACGGGAGTTAGTTCACAAGCACATGTGTGTGAGCAACATATGCCATGGTGGAGATGGTTTGGAGATGTTGTGAGGCTCAACACATGAGTTGATGAAGGAGCTCATTGCAAATGAGACATGACATGGAGTCATGTGACCAAGTGGTGAAGATCAAGATGAGGCTTGGCTTGATGGACCGGTTGCAAGTGTGAAGGGCAAGTTGAGGCTGCAAAGCGAAGGACCATGCGATGGTGAAGCTTGGGCAAGACTTGGCGCCGATGGACCAACGCAACGGTGAAGAGCAAGTGAGGTCAAGATCGATGGACCAAGAGTGTCACATGATGATATGAAGTGGATCATATCATTTGATGATCGTGTCGTGCATGCGGTGCATTGGCACAATGGAGGATGACGGTGGAGATGGAAATGCGCAAGGCAAAGGTATAACCTAGGGCATTTCATTTCACCGGTCTAAAGGTTGAGTAAGAAGTACTTGGCCGGATTTAGGATAGATGGCCGTACTATCAAGAGGGGTAATCTTGTTTGCATATCGGTCATCTAGTGCCACTTGAGCGATCTAACATTGCGATGTGCTAGGATCAGTGGCGTTGTGAGTTGAAGAGAAAATCCTTTGAAAATGATTGTGAAAATGCTAACACACAAGCACATGGAGTTGTACACTTGGTGGTGTTGGCACATTTACAAAGGTGGCAAATGTTCGTGGTTTGTAGGGTTGAGTTGGGCTTGGGTTCTCTCTCCCATCCCGTTGCGCGGGATTCTTTCGGGAAAATTGGAGGCATATTTTCCATTGCGCCGGATACAAATTGTTGTTGGAAACATGCTATCTATGGTGGTCAAGTTGGTATACTTGTGGATAGCATGGTGGAGAAGATGGCGTTGATGGGCGATGAAATCATGGATTTACAAGCGCCGGACGCGGGGGTCGGACGCGCAAACGGGCGGGCGGACGCGTCCGCGCGCGTGGAAGGTTAAATGCGTGGGCGGGCGGCTCGGCGGCTGGCGAGCGCCGGGCGCCGAGGGAAGGGCGCGTCCGACGCACGCGGGACTCGGACCGAACCAGCCGAGGGGTGCCGCGTGAGCACGTTCAAAGCGCGGGCGCAGCGGCGGACTCGGGCGAAAGCAGTTTGGCGTCCGGCGGTTCTAGGCGCGGGCGGTGCTGGTGGATGGTGACCGGGCGGACGCGTCCGCGGTAGTCTCACTGCGTCCGGCGCGGGGGTTTACCCAGCGAGGCATCGTCCGGTAGCCGTTGAGGATCCAACGGTCGACTTGCGTGGAAACGGCGGTCGGTACACGTGGCGTGGAGGAGCGCCGGACAGCGTCGAGCGTCCGCTCCCGGACGCGTCCGGCCTTCGTGTTTCGGTTGCCCGAGGTGGCAACGGCTAGTTTGTCCCTTGGGGCTATATATTCGTGGTCTTGGCTGGCTTTGTGGCCGGTGGCTGGCACGCCCTCGGCTATGTTGCCTTGTGTGGTGGTGCTTGGGAAGCCCTCTAACTCACATATGCTTGGTAGTGACCATCCGATAGTGTGAGAAGAGCGATTCTAGTGCGAGTGCTTTGTGAGATTGCATTTGTGGCACTAGGTGGTTGTGTTGCAAGCCGGGAGAGCTTGTTACTCTTGGAGGTTGCCACCTCCTAGACGGCCAGTGGCAAGAGGCTCCGTGGTAGCACGCGTGGAATCTGGGTGCTCCGGAGAAGAGATTGTGAGAGGTCGGTACTCACCTCGCGGGGATCGCGAAGAGTAGCCCTATTGGATTGCGCGTGTCATTGAGTTACCACCCTTGAGTGTGTGGGTTTGCTCGGTGCCTTGAGGGGCTCACTTGAGAGTGGTGTCTTGCGGTGCCTTGCGGCGTGCCTTGAGGGGCAAGTGACTTGAGGGTCACACCGAAGAACCATCTAGGTGAAAAGACCGGAGGAACCACCGAAGGTGTTGGTGACCCTGACGGAGCGTAGCTTGGAGGCAACCAAGTGAACTCGGTGAAAAATCGTGCTAGTCATCTTGTGTCCACACTTCGGTGGTTTGCAATCTCTTTCACAAGCTTTGTATTTACATTTCTTACATTCTTGTATAGCTTGTGTAGTTGCTCTTGTGGTTAGTTAGCTTGAGTAGCTTGTTAATCACCTTCTTGCTTGTGTAGCTAGAAGTAGAGTAAGTTGCCTTGCTTAGCTTGTGTAGTTAAGTAAGATTGAGCTCTTGGGTTTGGCTTGTGTAGCTTTGTCCATGAGCATCTAGTGAGCTTAGGTTGGCTTTTGTGCTTTTGCTCATTAGAATTGTGTAGGTGCACACCCGGTTGCTAAAGTACTAGTTGCTTAGGTTTGTGTGACCTTGCAAGCTAGACTTGTTTAGTGTGCACTAGCTAGATTGGCACCTTGTCTTCTTGTTTAGGATCTTTTACAAGGTGCATCTAGAGACATAGATAGAGGGTGAAAGTCTTGGTTAGGCCGATAGATTTAATTCCGCACTTATATCGGTTAGCTTGAGGCGATTAGTTTTAAAAAGGACTATTCACCCCCTCTAGTCCGCCATCTCGACCTTACAATGACGTCCTTCTCGTCATCTCTTGACGGAGGCTGACCGCTCCGTCACCGGAAACCGCCGACGTCCTTCGCCGACGCTCGAGCCTCCTCTCGGCGGCCCTCCCGGGTGACCATTGCCCGAGCTCCTTCGCATAGGCCTCGATCGCCGGCCTTGTCCTTGGAGCTGCTCCATGTCCGGCATTTGGCCTTATAGCCTGCGGCGCCGTCAGAAATAACGTCCTTCTTGAGCCGCCCGGGCTTCGTGCGGCTAGCGCGTACTTCCGACGAGCGGTCTCGGCCTCTGCGCGGCCCAGGGCAAGCTTCGCCCGCATCCGGCGTGCCACCTCGGCCTCTGCGCCACCGAGCAAGCTCATCTTGAGCCTTCTTGGCGTCCTCCTTGGCGGCGTCCGGCGGCATTAGCCTCTCGAAGGAGCCGAGCAAAGCGGTGCCTTCATGCCCTCGCCCTCCCCGCCCGTCCCGCACGCACCGCCGGATCTCGTGCTGCGCTCTTCTGCGTGGCACGGACATGCACGGATTGGCATAAGAGCG